>JAFBJW010000117.1:7992741-8360656 GCA_016785235.1 Pseudorhombus dupliciocellatus
CACACACACACACACACACACACACACACACACACACACACACACACACACACACACACAGCAGCTGGAGGCTTGAAATAAGACACAAACCACAATATGTGAACAGTTGTGTGTGTGTTGCTGTCAGTGTAACAGGCTGTTCATATCCTTCCTTTCCATCAACTGACTGAACAAGAGCACACACGCACACACACACACACACACACACGCACACACACACACACACACACACACACACACACACAGAATACATGGCAAGAAGGTGTGGGTTGCAAAGGGATTTCCTTTGTGGACGCACATGCATGTGTGTGTCGTCAGGAAATGGTGTCCTGTTCTACATGTTTCACTCTCGCTGATTTGATTGAGGAAGAGAGATAATAAACTTAGTCTGGCTACCACTTCCTGCAAATACCCAATAGACCCAGACCCATGGGTCAGTGTGTGCACATGGGTCACATGTCAGGTTTCTAATGACTTTTTTTTTCAAATTCAAAGTATTAAGTCATTATATGTATCTTTAATATGCATTTGATGTATGTGAAGGTCACTTTATAGTCAAGTTATTTGTGATGGATCCTTTATACAGTGATGCATAGTACTCTTTTAAATCGTAGTTTAATTTAACCATATTTTAATTCAGTAGTAATAGATAACTTTACTATTTTATTTTGTAATGTATAATTAGAATTTTGGCAGTCAGACAGATTATATTGCTTCACACATACAGTGCACATGCACACACACACCCTCTCACACACCCTGTCACACGTGTTGTGACTGCATGCTTCCAGTGGAACCGAACACGAAGTTCAACTCACTGTTCTAGGCAGATTTATTGGTTTCATAACTTCCCTGTGACAAGATGACGGATCGCAACAATGACGTGTTTATCTACAAAACGGGGACTTGAGCTGCGCTTGTTTTGTTGTTGCCATGGTGACATTGGTCTGCCAAGAAGAACAAAGAGCAAAGAGGGGACGAGATTAAACGAATGGCACGAGGAAATGGCCTCACACAGACGCAGCGTATCCTAAACAGTCGGGGTTTCCATCCCAGTCTTTGTGAGCTCATCGCTCACTATCATGTTTGCTTGTCATGTTCTTGTCTGTTTCTCATTTTCCAGCTTGTATGCGTTGCATTGTAGTTTATACTCGGGGTCGGGGAAAGTCAGCTGCTGCTCCGATATTGTAAAGTTATGATATACGACATTGTCATAGAAATCCTGATAATATGATGTGTCATTTTTGTATTTAATGGTCATCTGGCTTAAAACAATAACCATATGTCCTCAGTTGACTGGCTGTTGTTAACGTTTTTAGTGGTAAGTCTTGGGACTGTCCCTGTGCAGGACTGAAAGTAATGTCTGTCCTCAGCACTTCATTCAGGATTATTGTTTAAAAAAAAAAAAAAAGAAGCCCAACAGTCCCTTTCTATTCAATCAAGCTGCCCCCAACTGCACACACGCATTTTCTAAATAGCCCAGATTTCCCTGAGAGAGAAATCAGTGGGAACAAGGAACAAGAAATGTTGCAAACAGATAAACAAACAATGAGCGATGAACACATGCCGTCTGTGGCGGTGGTTCCTGAAACAGAAACGTCTCTTTTAAAATGAGCAACATCACACATTAGCATGTGTAGCTATATTTCAAATCGCATGTGGTTCCTGGGAAACAGCCTCCACATTGAGCTCCTCCTCTGCACTAGATGACTGGATGAGATTATTTGAGAAAGCAATGAGATAACAGGGAGAGACAATTAAGTAGGGGCTTAATTCTGTAATCACGGGGAGGCGGTGGAGGAGTGTGTGAGGATGGAGGGCTGAATGAGGGAGAGGAAAGAGAGCAGCTGGTAGAAAAAGGATAGGGCTGGAGGTGAGGGGGAGGTGAATGTGGGGTGAGAGGTGGCGGCGGATTTTGTGGCACAGGAAGGAACGGGAAGCTGGGAAGAGTGACAAAAGGGCAGATTTGAGAGGGAATAAGAGAAAGGAGAGTAGCGGGAGATGAGGAGGATCAGACCGAGGTGTGGAGGGAGGGATGACAAGACCGGCAGAGGAGTCGAGTCCCTGACTGAGATCTCATTTCCAGCTGTCTGATGATGCTGCTCTTCTTCTGCCCCTAATCTCTACACGGAGGAAATGAGAAACACACATGCACACGCAAACACACACACAGAATCACCCTCTTGAGTGTCTGCTTAAATACACGTAAATACAAAAACATAGATGTAAAGACCACGCACACAAACACTCCTGTTTATGTCATTTGCACAAAAACCAAAAGCCACAAGCCTGACATGTATATTAGAAATGTAATGTGAAATTACGCTGATCAAGATATGTACAGACATTTATTTCCTATGATGTGCAGATCTGTTTTCCGTCTGTTGTACATGGAGAGGACAGACTGACAGATGTAAAGAAAAGCGAAAGCGCAAGATGACACAGAGGCTCCAGAAAAGAAAAGAATAAAGGGCATCCCGTCTCTTTCGTTTCTGCTTTCTTTGCCAGCTCTGCCTCTCATCAGTCCACTTAACAAACTACCCGTCGCTTTGATTCATGTTCGCACGTGACATATTCACAGGGCTTTCAGTGGGAAATCAGGAAATGATGCAGTTCACTGTTTAAACAGTGCGTTCCAGCTCGTGTACACATCTAATATAAATGACAGTGAATACAGATGCAAACACATGTGATCCATTTTCTCATGAACTCTTCACATAACCATAAAAAAAAAAAAAATCGTTATTTCTGTCGCTCATGCTCGCATAGGCATCTGAAAGTGGATTATGGATTATTATTATTTTGTCTTGCATTAGAAACATTAAGAAATGATGAGCAATCGCTTTTCTTCTCTTGTAAAAGAAATGATGTTCACAAGGTGAGTGTGTCTAATGATGTGTTGCTGATAAGCTGTGTGTGTGTGTGTGATCTGAATGATCGATGGCTGCAGAGAACAGACACAGAGAAGCATTACAGCGCCATCTACTGTCAGGACACTCCTCCTGTCCTCAACGTCCAGACAAGGTGTTGCTTTGAAGCAGGCAGTGTACCTGGAGGGAGGGGTTTGACCTGCACCAGGTGGCTCTGTGCCCTGCCCTTTCTATTCTGTTCCATTCTATGATAAATCAGTATTTTACTGTTGTTACACACTGTACCGCTACAGTACACAATAAGCGTGTGTTTTGTTCACTTCCCTGTACCAACGCGAGAAGCATCTTTTTTTTTGTGTGTGTAATTTATTCACTAACCCTTTAGTTGAACCGTCTCCTCCTCTGCTTTCCCTCAGCCGTAGCGCTCGGCACTGTAATGGCTATTTGATTGCAGCAGCATGCCTGTGACCAGAGTGAGCGAGGCAGCGCGGTTACGATCGCATGTATCCGAACTGTACATTACCTCATAAACACATGAGCCGCTGCAGAGTTTCAGTGTAATTTGCCGTAATTGTCTAAGCTGCAGTGTAATGTTGCACGTGTGTTTTCTTTCACTCGACCTGCTCAACGTGAGACGCCACGGCTCGCTGCCGCATCTCGCCGCTGCTCAGCGTCAGTGCCAGAGGAAAAAAAATTGTTGGCTATCGTCATTTGTTGGGAGCTTGGGTTCATTCATCTTTGCACGTGAGGACCCTGGGTGAAAGGGCTTTCGGGGAAGTGGCGTTCTGAATGGGGTAATTGAAGAGTAACGGTTCCTGGTATATCTGTTAAAGTTTATTGAGAGATGAAATCAGTAAGATCCTGACAGTGATATAAGAATGACCTCAGTACAACACACTATGCGGTGTATGTTTCGGACCGCTTAGCGAGTTGTTGTGTGTTGACGCTGTAGCTTAGATACTGTAATTCACGGAGCTCGGGTCCTGTTTACCATCAAGATAATGCAGTTGCCATGTGGCTTTGCTCTGTTTGTGTTGCTCATAGCAGATCGCTGGGGTTTCGGTCCAGTTTTTGTCGGGGTGTCTGCCTCTCAAACCCGCGCTGGAGTTTACCGCCGCGGTCTCGGGTTCAATTTCCAAGTGCAGATTGTGTTTGTAAACCGAAATGATCACAGACACATGAGTCATAAAAAATGATTTCAAACAATATGATATGATGCATTAAAACACGATGGCATCCGACAGCCTCGACATTGGCTTCGCTCAGTGAGGAGCGGCCCACCCTGCAGCCAGAGTGAGGTGAGGTTCTGCTGTTTGCACTGGAGCGGTTCGGCGTCACGTGTCCTAAATGAGGCGAGTTTGATTTGACATTTGAAAAAAAGCCTCACACCCTCCTAACGAGGTGATTGATTGGACGTGATCACGTAAATTGTATTTTTAAAAGGGTAATAGATGACTCACATTCTAGATTGACAGGAGCAATTTTTTCCACATCGTTAACTCGTCTGTTTCTGCGACGCGCTAAAATAACACTGGCTCGGTAACTGCCCCGGCTACACGGCCATCTTTTCGCAAAGACAATACAACGTTGCTCCGCTGTTCACGTGGAGCTCTCCACAAAAGCTCATGTGAAAAACAACAAGATTGTTCTTATGGAAACGGTTTAAAAGACGTTTAACCTGTGGAGAGCGAGAGAGAGAGAGAGAGAGTTTATGCTCCTGCTGCTCCTTCCAAGTTCAAGGAGACAGAGAATGTTTCTGATCTGTGAGAACAGTTTAACAACAGACTAAGGTTTGTTATAAATTGCCTAGTGAAGCTTCTGTAATGAATATGAACATATGGGTTTCTCCTCGAGGACACAGTGATGTCTATTGAACCAGTTAACAGTCCACCGTGATTTGGACGAGTGGTTGCACCAGATACCACAAAGCGGTGTGATGTGCAGCATCCAGGTTGAGATTCATGCATATATATATTATAATACTCACAAAAATGTAAGACTCCAAACTAAGCACGGCTTCATTTAATTTCTCATTCAGTCAGAGCAATTTTAAGCAGTCTTCTTTATACAATAGAAATAAATGTACTCCCACGTTCTCTCCTTCTGTGTAGTGTTTGTTGGCATTGTAGTGTGGTCGTCAGCCCTTTTGCTGAGGTAAAGATATAAAGTTGTTAAATTAGCCCCGGCCTTGTAAAAACTGTAGTTTTACCCTGGAAAACATTAAGAGTCTGGGGCAATTACCGCTCAATGGCTGCCCTCTGTCGAATGTGCCTGTGCTATAGCATGTTTTTTGTGTCTGTGTTTGTGGCAGAGAGAAAGAAAGAATGAGGTTGTGTTGTTGTGCATACATGTGTGCAAAGTTTCCCCCGTTGTGTGTGTGTGTGTGTGTGTGTAAGAGCAGGATTTTGCAGACCATGTGATAACAGTATGTGCTGATTGTGCTCTCCTGGGTCCTGCCCCCTCAATGCCTCCACCCCAGGTTATTTCTCTAACACACACACACACACACACACACACACACATCCTTTCATTTCACTCCATCCTTGACCTTTTTTCTATCCCTGTTGTTTTCTTTTAATCAGTTTAATTTTTGCTCACGTTTTGTAATCTCTCTCTCTCTCTCTCTCTCTCTCTCTCTCTTCATCTTTACATCCTCACATTTGATTTTGTCTTTTTACTGCTCTGACCATTCTCATTCTTTTCAACCTTGGTTTTCTTCATCCTTGTCATTCTACTTTGGTTTTTACATTCTTTTCCCTCCCACTTCTTCCCACTCCTACTTTCTTCGCCCACTCCGTCTGTACCGTCTTTGCAATGCCTTCTACTTTACTTTCTCTGCTCCTCCTCGTTTCTCCCTCTCTTCGTCCTTCCTGTCCTCCATCCTTTCATCTGTGATCTACCTCTGCCGTCCTTTCCCTTCTTGGTCTTCTCTCTCTCCCCCACCCCGGCCCTTCCTCCCCCCTGCATCGCCCTCCCACTCCAGCCCACGCCCTCCTCTCCATTAGCAGATTAGATTTAGTCCCATAATGCCGCTGGGCATGATTTTAGCAGCTCTCATTACTCCTAAATCATCTTTTCCTTCTCTCTCCCTCTCTTTCTCTCACTCTCATCTCCTCACTGTAATATGCAAACACACTCGCGCCATATGCCAAGGCCTGCGCCGCACGCCATAACGCCCCTAAATTAGCGGCAGGGCCGGTGATTTGTGCCGCAGTGTGATTGGGTGGGAGGGCAGAGTTTGGTTCACTCTGTCTGTCCACATCCATCCTTTTCCCCTCTCCCTATATCCCCCTGAGGCATGAGTGATTTTCACAGCATGGCGTTCGCGGCAGACTGCATTTGCTCACATGCTGTCATACGCTGCGTTACGGAGCAGGATTTCCCGGAATGAAGGGATGGTGTAATGCAATGTTTTGAAAGGACAGGTCATTTCTTTAGATGTGTTTGTCAGGCATAGTAACAGCTCGGAGTGAAAGATGTGAGCACACGGGCAGGCAGACGCGCAGAAATTACAGGTCCGACGTATTTATGCATGCGTGTTAGCGAGCAGGCGGCAGTTATTTCCGAGTGTTCGTCATTCCCTTTGTGTCAGCGTCTTATTGCTTATTATGGCAGCGGGTGAGTTAGCTGTACTTTTACCCTCTGTGACAAAACTGCTGATCATCACGTCCATTTTAATCATGCCTCGACAGCATCAAGCACATTTACAACATTCATCTACATGCTGCTCTGAAAGCACCGTATATTAAATGTGCTCACGTCCTGAGCTAATGCACAGTCGATTAGCATTTGCAGCAGATACCGGTTTGGAATTAAATAAACACTGTTCGGAAGAGGGAGCAAATATTATTATAAAGGAATGAAAATGGAAGAAGAATGAATTTTATTTTTAAATATCTCCAGAACGCATACATTTTGACCTATTTCTGAAAGCAATGTGTTTAATTTTTGACAACAGCGCAGCTCAGAATAGCGAGGGTGAAACATGCCAATACGCTGTTGTTGATTGGTTATCCTATCACGCAGTTGTTGTAATATCTTCAATCTTGGTCAAACGGAAACACCTTTAAACATTGGGTTCTGTGTGATTCATTTATTTCCAATTTCCCTGAAACCAATAATATCAAAACTGTCAACTATAAAGCCATTTTCTCCTCTGAGGCATTTGATTAAAAATACAAATTGTGAGAAGACTTTAATCTTTGTTAAATATCAAAATAGGCAGAATACTTTAGCCTCTGGGTTTTTTAATTTCCTATCTTTTCCTGGTGGGAAACTGTAGTCACTGTTTAGTTAATTCTGCTGACCACAGAGAGTCACTGTCGCATGTTGCAATTTCCCAAAATCTGACCACATGTTCAAACCAATTTGCTTTCTTCCCTCTCTTTACAAACCCTGATTTGAACAAGCAAATGGACTATAAAAAAAAAATCCATTTCCTGCACCTGTCCCGCTCTCCTCAAACCACACAGAGCGTCTGCTGCACAGGAACAATGGTGCCGAATCTGGATTCACTCAATCTAATCTCTCAGCCTTAATGGGCACTGCTGCTTTTCAGACACACCCTGCAACACACACACACACACACACACACACACATACAGACAACCTACAGCAAACCTACAGCACACACAAATATTGTTCCTGACATTTATTTAAGCAGCCGTAAAAAACAACCGTTTTCCTACAGGTGGACCTTGCCAGCTTCACCAATAAGATGGAAATAGTCTCTCTCACACACACACACACACACATACACACACATACTTCCCTCTCTTCCATTTAGCCCTGACATTAGCCACTCACTGTTTCTAACTGGATCATGGGGCTTACTAAAGAGATTAGGGCATAGAAACAGCATAGCAACCACACACACACACAGATGGTCGCAAAAGTGCTTTCTTTCCCCATGGTTGTCTCTCTTTACCTTTCTCTCTCTCTCCCTCTCTCCCTCTCTCTTTACATCTCTATCGCTCCCTCTCTCGCTCCTATCTCTCGGCTCTGTCTCGCTCCCTCTCCCTCAACAGGACAGGCCCTCAGGCTGTAAGACAGCAGCCAGTAGCCTCAGTGGAAGTCTGTCAGAGGAATTAGCTGATGCATAGGAAGGAAGGATGACAGTTTGCTCTGTTCGTCATCACAGTCACTTTATTTCACCAAGTACACTCAGACACAGACGGCCAGCGTACAAAAGCTGCCCTTCTCTTTTTTCCCCTTCACTTCTGTGCCACGAAGACTGAGCAGGAGTCTGTAAAGACAAAAATGTAAAGGACTGATACCACTTAAATGATGGCATTTAGTGAATCAGAAAATAACAACACAGCTCGCTTTAAGAATATTCAGGTCTAAAATGTCCTGAACAATATTCAGAAACCGTTAACTATTTCATTGACTCTCATTTATAGCGACTCTAGAAACTCAAGAAACGCGTCAACCTTTTCTGGGGGACATGATACGTCCTCATCGACACCGGAGCCTGGACTCCTTCACGTGTCATTGTGTCACACTCACATTTGCTCGCGTCGCACCCTCGGTCGTATTCTTCCCTCTGCATCATGAAAGGCCAAGCAGCCGAAGGCAGAGACAACAAAGACCTGCTGTGTTTCTTTTCTCTGGCTTCCATACACACACACACACACACTCACTCTATGTCTCATTTTATCTCACACACATCCTCTCCCTGCTTGTCGGTTTCTTTCAAGACTATATCTCTTAGACAAAGAAAACAACACACACACACACACTTGTTCTCTCTCTCATTCTCTAACTCCAGCACTGTTGAGACACCTGCTCTGCTCTGTTCTGTGCTAAAAGTTAATTGGCCTGCTGGCAAAATGGCCTGCTGTAACCTTGACAACGCTGACCTGCTGAGAGACGGATCAGAACTCAGAGATACCTCACAAGTACAGTATACACGCTCACACACACACACGTTATACAAGTGTTTGGAGCATAGCGTGTTTAATTGAAAACACACAAACGCATATGCAGTAAGTGTGTTGTTAATGTCGCCCGTGGATGTTCATAGCCACACACACACACACACACACACAGAAACATAAACTTCCAGCAGCCCTCTTCTTCTGTCCAATCTGCTAATTTGTGGTGTATTATTTATGGGTGTGGAGTTACTCCCCAGATGCTTATAAAGGCAAAAGCCCACAGTCAGCTTCTTTATTCACACCTCCTTCTCTCTCTCTTTCCTTCTCCTCATACCTCCATCACCCCCTTCCCCCGTATATCCTTTACTCACACGTCCCTTTCTCTTATAATTTCTTTTTCTTCCGCATCACCTATATTCCCTCCCATCACCTGCCAGCTTCGTGCCCCCTCCATTACCTCACAGTGCTCAGTGTCGACCCTCCTCCTTCCTCCCGTGTTTCCTCTTCGTCCTTTTAGTCTCTCTAACAACCCACAACCTTCAAAACACGTCCATCTCTGCTTCGGTGGCGGTCAAGTCAGTTCAGCCATCGAGAGTAGAGTCAATCCGGGGTTGTTGGGTTCATCCTCATTCTGCTGGAAAGCCTGAGCAGCACCCACCCTCTGTTCCTCCATCAACCATTTATTACTGCTCTCCTCCGTGTACTTTAAAGGCCTGCCCACCCATATACCATATAATGAAGGGTTTAATCGTTTAGCCAACAACAGGATTTATCCCGGCTCACATTGTGTTCCACAGTGAAAGACAAAGTGTGCTCCTGCATCGAGATTTTCACTCTGATTTCTACTTTTTCTTTTAATTATCAAAGTCTTGTATAATCCAGCATAATCTTTAATACTTGACATGATTTCAGATTAGGAGTTAGAAGGAGAAATGTCTGTAGACTAAACAGGACGCTTTTCCAAAGAACTCTAACAGCCAATGAAAGGAGGTTTGACTATATTTTCATGGCACAGGAATTGAATTGAATGAATTACTAAGCACACCTTGTCATACCAATTCCATCGTGCCTCTAAAAGGAACAAGGGGCAATGTGTTATCATATTTACCAAAAGGTCAAAGTTCTTCTCACAAAGTAGACAAATCAATATAAAGTATTTATTTAAAATGGATAAAGTCTCTGATGTTGTTGGTGGGGACGCAACTCTTTCCTGTTACCGCTATGATTTATTATTCATGTCAGGTTATTAAACAATGAAGACATCATCTGACTCCCTGCTTTGTAGCTGACAGTGCATCCTGTTGATGTTACACAGTAGATCAGATATGAGCAACACCTATTTCTCATGAATTTAATGTTTTAATTAGAACTGAAGGATTACAACAAAGTCCCCTGTCAGCTCAGAAAACACTGGAAAAGCCCAGAAACAGAAGACAGCTTTCACTGAATCGGTGTTGTCATGGTATGAATAATCATTAAAAATATATAATAATATGTTTTACTATAGCATTCATTAATTACGTTAGGTTTAATTTGATTGTATATGGTCAAACTTGTTTTGATCAGATTGTGGTCCAGTCAGTTGCTCAGAGGGAGGATAACAGTTTATCACTGCCCTGTCTCTGCAGGAACATGAGAGACACTAAATCTACTCCAATAGAAAGACAAAGAAATCTCCTTCATCCATCCATCTTTAAATCTCTCTAACCACCCACCCCGGCATCTGTCTCTCTGTAGTCTGTTTCTATCGTTTCTGGCCTGCCTGTTAATCCACCCCCTCCCCTCGCTCCATCTATCACTTCTCTCTGTGTACATCTAATGTCTTGACCCCTCGCCACTGAAGTTTTATTAGCTTTATAAATGTCCCTAAAAGCCTGCAATATCGCTTAGGTAAAGTACCAGAAGAAGAGGAAGAACTTTCCGACACAAGAAAAACAGGAAAGCGTGGTAAAGTAGTAATATCACTTAGTCCTACAGATGACAGTTCGAATAAGAAAATGTATTAAAACAAAATGGCGTCAGGAACATTAAAGTAAATTAGCCAATAACAAATGACCATGTGTGCCTTAACCTCTCCAACTATTTTTTTTTCCCCGATAGTAACTCATCTAAATTTGTTGGACATCTTTCGGGCGGGGAGCCAGAAAAGCTTTTATATCCATAAAGGCCTATGGATCACAGAGAATTGCATTAAGCTGTCCAATTTAATTACAGTATCGACAAAACATAATAGATACTTACAGCCTTACGGAGAGCGATGGTAGAGGAGGGGAAAGAGCATGGGAGAGAGAGGAAGGGGGGGAGAGGGAGAGAAACAGAAAAGTGCAGACAATGTCCATTTATAATGCTGATGCAGTGTATGTATCAAAGGAGGCGTTTGAGGAACGTGCGCGCGAGCGCGTGTCTATGTAGGTGTGCGCGAGTGTGTCTCTAATGAAGGATTTGCGAGGGCCCATGAGAGCTTTTGAGAACGCTTAGTTTGATTTAGACGCTACAGCTCCCCGATGGCTGTTTCACTCACACACTCACACAAATGTGCACGTACTGACAAACACTGCTCTACAGTCTACACACACCCACGTGCAATTTTGCAGAGTGCCCCACACACACACACCTGACCACACACACACACACACACACACACACACACACACACACACACGCACCCACACACTCTTAGATCAGTGTAATGGAACGAGTTAGGAGAGTGGCTGTCCTGTTCTGTCCTGTCCCAGCCAGCCTCGGCTGTCAGGCTCCCGTCCACCATGATCAATAGAGGAGGAGGAGGAGGGGACGGGGGGGTGATATTTTTATTCATAAAGCGCCCACTTAATTAAATCACAGGGAGCGGAGCGGGAGGGTGGGGGTAGTCGGAATAGGGGCGGAGGGGGTTACGAGACGTAGCAAGGGCACCGAGTCAAACAACTGATGAAGAATTGTAAAGACTGGGAAAGAGAAAGGCAGAAAGGAGAAGAAATATGGAGGGAAGAGAGTTCTGCGTGTCCTCAATTATACCGCCGTGCAGCAGGATACAGAGGACACACTTCAAGGCTGCATCCATCTGATGAGAAGCACTTTTATTTGTCTTTGCAGCAACACGTTCCAGTTCCCTACAGAAAGTTTTATTGCATTATGCAAAGTGCAAGCTTTCGGGAAGCACGTGGCTTTGGAAGGAATGTACTCCTGTGACTTGCAGAAATAGTTTGGCGGAGTTAGACGCGATCGATACCACTCCGGTGTCTGTATTAATCACAGGCTACAGTCAGTATCAGGTTGGCTTAGCGTGAAATAAAAATGAAAACAGGAGGGAGACTGCAAAGGGTTTTTCTCTATCGGACAGAAAGTGAAAAAGTAAATTTGCCAAAAATGAGAACTTAGAGGAGAAATGTTCGAGACAATTATGTGTGGATAGGAAAGCATGGTTCAGTCTAAAACCAGGGAAAAGAGAAGACATTTCGAATGAAAAGCTGTAAACCCTTACAATATCAAAAAATCACCACTGTACAGTCCCACAGAGCCGTGGTGCTGTCTGCGCTGCACTGTCAGCATGTTGGGTAATATATCCCCTCAGTTTGTTGGCACAAGTCAGAATCACTCAAGCAGAGTGGCTCCAGAGCCAAGGCTTGAAGACCGGGGTTGTAATGGGAAGGTTCCAGTTTTGAATGCATGGAGCTTTACATCTGTTGCGTTGCCAAAACGTAGCATTTATGGTCAGTAGGTTTTCCCAGGATAAATGAAGGTTAGAAGTAAAAGTTGCTATATGTTCTGCTTCAACTTGCCCAATAAAATAACTGTTAGTGTCACAAACGTGGGCTGAGTTTAAGTTATTTCCTCTCAGTTGCCGCATCACAAGAGCAGCCCACCGTTTGCTGTTGCTCTGTGATAATTAATGGATCCATGCTCATTAGTTAATTTGAGTTGTATCACCGAACTGTTCAAATCAATTTATGTAATGAGAAAAAAAGACCAGAAATGAATTTTTCTTTAACACTTGAAGTCACAAGATCAATTAAAACTCTCACTCAGCTCCTGGAATAAATTTAAAACATCCTCTTGCCCGCAGTCTTTAAAACCTTACTCTCTGTTTTACTTGTGACTTACGGGCAGCGCTCTACAGTAAGTTAAAATGGCATCAAGGACACTTGAATCGTTCCCAAGGTTACAGATAGCACAGAATATTGGGGCGCTTCCACAGCACAGGCAGCGGGCGCTGTAATACCTGCTGCATGACTTTGGTCTTATAGTAGAGTGCCTTAAAAACAAGGGGAATATGAGCTAGCCAGCAGTCGATATTTATTACTCTCTTTATGGAACAATATTAAATGCAGTTACAGCCCCCAAGGGAGAGCAAAAGAGACAGACAGAGAGACAGAGAGAGGCAGAGAGAAAGTCAGATAGCGGGGGGGCTGGAAAGAGAAGAGGAACAAGAGACGGGGTAAGAGAAGCAAGAGGCTCGAGCTAACCATTGGTCTCTCAGGTTTCAAAAAAGACATTGTGCCACCTCCGCTTCCTTCTCCATTCTGTCTTCCCCTCAATTTTCCACCTGTTTGTCTCCTCTCTCCTTTTTATCTCTCCCCTGGAGCCCAGCCAAGGGTCGTGGCTCTCTTTCTTTCTTCCTCCGCGGTTCCTCTTCTTTTAATAAAAAGACACACAGAGATGCACATTGCGCATTGTCCTCCGTCCACTCCCACTCGCCTGCTGTGTCTTCCACGCGGGCAGACACACAAATCCTCCCTGACACGCAGACGCACACCTTTGCCACCCTCCTTGTCGTCTCCAGCTCGCTGAGACCCCCTGTGATGCCAGCTGACACGAGAGTCACATGAAATCAAAAAGGCCCGCTCCCACTCCTGTGTTCGCAGGTGAACGGTTCAGGGCTGAGCGGCCCTGGCTCATATCTGGAGGAGCCTGAGGGCGGATCTGTCTAATATCTGGTGTCCGCTGTTACATGAGAAAGTGTAGGGTATGATGCCCTGGGTGAAAAGATCGTCGGGTCCATTCCTATGAAGCATGTGTGTGTTCATACAGTTTTTTTTGTATCGCTGCATGTGTGAAACTACAGTTCAAATGTATTGTGTGTCTGCATGAGCATGTTTGTGTCTTTGTGTCCTTTGTGTGTGTGTGTGTTTCTGTTGAAGGGTTAACAGTAATATCTGAAGTGACAAAGGGCAACCTGGCAAGTGTTATTATTCTCCTCACATGAATAATGGAACTTAATATGGAGGAGGTGATAGCTGGGAGCACACACACACACACGCCCACACACACACCACCACCCCAACCAGAGGAGGATCTCGTCCTCATTCTTCCTCCCCCCAGACTTCCAGGGGCCACAGGGAGGAGAGGCCTTGGCGGGCGAAACGAACCAATGGTGGGGGATCTTTATGGAGGAAGGGGGAAGTTCTGGAAGACATTTGGTCAAAATTCAATCAATTATACAGTAGTTAGGAAGCCATGACAAACATGGAATGGATAATGGAAGAGTGCCCTCAGTTCCCCTGCTGCTGCTGTTTGTTGGGTCTCCTCTTGTCTCATAATTCATTCCCCTCTTCTTGTCTCTTGGTTGAACTTTCATGAACTTTGTGTTCTTCGTGTTGTCTCCATCCAGCTCCTGAAGCCCTCAAATATATAAAGTTGTTTCATAATCAGTATCAGTATATTTCACTGAATTTTTCATCCTAATAGGAGTGATGTATAATTTAAACACCCATCCGTCACTTTAATAGAATTTTTGGGAGATAAATTGCCTGTTCTCTGAAATGCTGTGGCAATAGAGGAGGGCCAAAAAGGCTAAACCCATTAATTGAAATGTGGAAACAGATTGCCAGACACTGGTGTACAAACCGCCCGGCAGTCCAAACCATCCTGCTGTGTGTGTGTGTGTGTGTGTGGTTAGTCTATCAGTGAGTGTCCTTTCTGAGGATCACAAGCCAATCTCCTGTTGGTGATAGCCTTTGCTTCACTCAAAGGTCGGCAGGTGTGACTCACAGGGATGAAGTACAGCAACTATCGTTGTTACATCAGCTGAAATATTAATAACACGTTGCGTTAAGGTAGAACAAAAGTGCAGTCTCATATTCACTGGCTAAATGCAGCCAGAGGCATCAGTTCAATTTTTTTGCTTCATAAAACAAATAATGGGTGCTAGCAATATTCTGAATGTTCTGAATCTCAGGTTTCACATGTTCTTCAATATGTCATATGTCATCTATAACATCACTCAGTTATCACAGGATGTTCTGATAGGTGTTTCAAGCTGTTGAGACCTTTGACGTGTCCAGCTGTTGCCAACCAACACATTTGTCAGGCTCATGCACGTTTTATGTAACGATAAACTCATTTCATGAGTTCCAAAATGTCATCCAGAAAGTGAGGACACTGAATGCTGCTCCAACACCACATTTCCATAACCCTAAAACCAATTGTACAAATGGACAACCAGTAAACACTCATATAATGAAAATTTCATTCAAAGCCTTGACACACAAGTTTTTATTTTGGCAGCCTGAACCGCGTGGCTCCCGGAACTGGTGTCAGTCACTCAGCTGGCGTCATAAAGCCGGAGAGATAGACACGCAGTCTCATAATGGCTTTTATTTGACTCCGATGGCTTTTCCCCTGTTAGAAGAAATCACAAATATCATGGTTGGTAAACAAAACAATAAAACATTTATTTGCCACAGAAGTCCTCTGAAATATGACTTTTTAATGCTCTGTTTTAATCTTTTCATTTTTCTTTTGCTTTCTGTCTTTTTTTTTTTTTTGCAATCATTCATGTTTGTCAGCAGTCCACCGAGGGCAGAGCACATAAAATAATGCAGATGATAGATTTAAACAAGATAGATTTACTGATATATTTAGATAGTTGGGCAGATCAACGGAGAAAATGACGGATCATAGTGAACGGTGAGAAAGTGAACGCAGGACCGAAAGCAAGAGTGATAACAGCTTTTCTTTATATCTGTTTCCTATTTACTTTGTCAACGTCAGCATATGAGAAACAAAGACTGGAAGGAAAAAAAAAAACGAAGAAAAAAATCCCATCTCAACCCAGAAAGTGTCAAACCTTCAAAACAAGAAGTGTAAACATGAGGAATATTTTCCGGCTGTGCTGCACATTAAAATATCATAATACCATTCCTGTCTGTCAAATGTTTGCCCTTTATTCTGCTCCTTCGTTACCACAAGCGTTAAGCAAAATTGCACATAAAAGTGCATATTTTCTTTGCCTAAAGAGTATACAATGCCAAGCACATACTTTTCCCATCAAGGCCTGGGGAGAAAAGAAAAAAAAAGCGAGAACTCTCATCTCTTGTCAAACAAAAGGAATGAGCCAGAAAACATGGGGCCGAAAGGGAAACATCCAAAAACGTTGAAACCTTGTTAGTTTGAGGAAATGAGTTTTCTGTTTTCCACGCACAGCTCTGCAATTAACATTCAGTGCACTAATAAACCTTGATTGGCTCTGAAATAACGCACAACCAATTTTCCTGTTGTGTACGTGAATATGTGCCTCAATGTAAATAACACAGTGTAAGCATATACATGTATGTGAGAACCTGTACAGGCGTATTTATTCTGAGTGACTGTTTGTGTGTGTGTGTGTGTGTGTGTGTGTGTGTGTGTGTGTATGTGTGTGTGTGTGTGTGTGTGTGTTTGCAGCATTTTTTAATCTGTGACAGGAAATTGTTAAGAATATTGTTGGTACATAATTATACTCTCTGCAGAGACGCTGGCTGATTTCCATAGTGTGTGTGTGTGTGTGTGTGTGTGTGTATCAAGGTCAAACTGAAAAGTCCGAGCAGACGTCTGTTGCTTTTTTGTGCTGATCTGTTGTGATTATTTAAATGGGCCTCCACTATGTAGCATGGGCGCTCACGCGCGCGCACCCGCGTGTGTGACTGGCAGGAGTAAAGGGTGATTAGCTTGTCTGATATTTCATACCTCTCTTTCTCTCTCTAATTACATTGTGCTCTCTGAGCCTTGTTTGGCTGCCAAGGCTTCTCCCCAACAAACAACACTAATAGAGTTAAGGGCAGGCCATTGTGTCATGTCAGAAATCATTTGGCTCATCGAGGTTTTCACCACAGAGGGAGGAAAGAATGTGTGGACGACGTCGGCATGTCCAGCAGCGTGTGGACTATGAGAGGAAGTCACCATGGTTGAACGTACTTGATTGTGGTCCTGAAATGTGTATGCATGCGTGTGTTTTCTCAGGCTGTAGGAGATGGCTTCACTTTTTCACCAGTGCAACGTCGCACAGTTGGAGGGCAAATTGAAAACATATGAAACACATGCAGTCAGATGCACACACTTAAACTTCCCCGTGATATTTCCCCGTGTCTTTGAAGCTCTTTGGTCCAAATTGTTCCACTGATCATAAATGTCATATCATCTTTTTTCTCTCTCCCTCACTCAGTCTATTTCTCCCTCTCTTCCTTTGTTCTGTAACTGTCTATCATGTGTGTGTGTGTGTGTGTCTGTGTGGCACAGATCACGTTTGTGGTTTTGTTTATTATCTCTCGCTGTGCATCTTTGAGTGCTTGGTATACCTCAACTAATGTCTTGTGTCATTTGCTCTCTCTCTCCAGAGACCTCAGTGAGAACCAGATTCAGGCGGTTCCCAGAAAAGCTTTCAGAGGAATCACCAATGTCAAGAACCTGTAAGAACAATTACTCCCTTTTTCTCTTTCTGAAGCCCCCACCTTTTAATGCAAGACATTTTACACACTTTTATTCCAAAAAGACTTGTTTTTTTTTACAGACGAACACTGTTCCAACCCAAATGACTCCATTTACCTTACCATTAAGATTCCAAAGTTTTGTCTGAGTTTTTGGAAAATATCTGTGAAATGAGGTTGCCTGGAAACCGCACCAATTATTTAGCTCACAATAATTTCAATACGGTTTTCAAACTAAGAGCTTCTGAAGAGGGGAACATAGGGGAGAGGTAAAGTGTTGCATCCCTCCAATCTTTCCTTCTTTTTCTCCTTGTCTCTTCCTGTCCAGAGGTTTTATCCCGGCGTCAAGCGCTCGATACCAACCTGTCATTTATTCATGATGTCCTAATCACCAATAGTCTAATCAATAGGCTGCCTAATCAATGCGTTCTCTCATCAATAATGGCCGATCAATGCAGGCGGATGCTGCATCGGAAAAATCTGGACACACTCCTGGGGATAAACATGTCCTCAGTGCGAGACAGTTCCAAGCTGGTTCACAGAGAAAAGAACGGTATAAAAATAGAGTTTTAAGTTCAAGTTAAATACTAAAGAATGACATTTAACCGCAACTTACAAAGCTCCAAACTCAAACCTCTGACCTCAGACTCAGTATTTCAACTCTGCCAAATGTGAACCAGGAGCGGAATATATGACATCATATATTATAGACTGTGACGTCACAGCAGCATTCCCCCATGGGAAGGTTTGCTGCATGTGGGAGGTTTTCCTCCGAGAGTGTGGATACCTGATCTGAGCTCATCAGCACCAGACAGGCAAACTGGCTTTGGGTTTGGATTGGGTTCAGGTCGACTGGGCATACCGTTTGTTTTACAGTGTAAGTGCCTGTAATAAGAAAAATATCAGGCTGGGGTCAGGTTAGGAAACAAAAAAACTGGATTCCTGTCTTGGTTAGATTTCTCTGTGGCCCGATTTGAAAAATTTAGCGCATCAGTTGGGTTGAGCAGACATTTTTACCTGAGCAGTGCCGGCTGTGAGTCTCCTGTCCTCATCGCTCTGAGCATGTTCACTTTGAGTTCTGGAGTTTGCACGTCTCCTCTTCGCAGTGCTGCACCCCGCCTCTTTACCTTTTAGCGCCAGCGTCGATGTTCCAGCTCAACTCTTCGCTTTTTGCCAAAGCTATAAAGTTGCATTCATCAAGATGTCCCTGCCCTCGTTAAAATGTTTCACACTAAATTGCTCTGACATGCAAAGTGAATCATGAGAGAATCAAGCATTTAAAGAGCATTCATTTTCCCCTCCCCCTTTCTGACGTTGTTCTTGCTTCTCCTCCCATCCATTCAACTCTCCTTTACTTTTTCATCCAGTATTTCTCGTCTTTCCCTCCGTGTTCTCCTTGCCCCTCAAACTGAGTCTTTCTTCCACTTTCTCTATCTTCTTCTCGTATCCCTCCTTCAGTGACTTTCCCTTCATCCATTATTCTTTCATTTCTCTTATCTCATCATATGTCTCTCAGCAGTTTGTCTCCATCTCTTTCCGTCTAGGTCACTTTTCTCTTTCTCTATTTTTCCTCTTTTTAAACATCCCTTCATTTGCGTCTCGCACCCACCAGCCCCATTCATTAACTTCCATCCTTCTCTTTTTCCTCACATTTACTGCTTTTTCCACTCCTCTCAGTGCATCCATCCATCCCTCCATTAGACAAGGTGACTCCTGCAGTAAAAGGCTTCAGCCCTCCATTACACCACAGATTTAAAAAAAAAAAAAAAGTCAAGACATTTCGTCCCTCGTGGACACAGCATTGACTTTCTCGTCCAGCTCCCTCTGCCTCTTGCTTCATCTCTCCTCCTCCTCTGTCTCTCTCACCACCTCTTCACCTCTCTCAGTCGCTCTCCATCTCTCTCCCTTCTCCCATTCCGTCTCACCCGCCGTGTTTCTCAGAGGGTCTCTATCTCTCTTTCTCTCTCAGTTGTTCCCTTTCATGCTACAGAGTGGCTGCCACAGCGCTGTTAGCCATTTCTTGCACTTCTTACACACACACACACACACGCGTGCGCACCCCTGTACTCACAGACATCTTCGACCCAGCTCTCAGATTGACTGCTCTGCTGAAACTGCCAAGAACCTGGCAAAAACCATTACTGTAGCCATCCACTAACCTAAGGAGACAGGTGTATGCCATACATCTGTGTGTAGGTGTTTGCGTGTGTACGTGTGAGCTGCGCTATACATTGTGCTGACTGCTGGTGCTGTCACCCCTCTAAACCCAACCTGTCAGTCAAACCACAGATGATAGAGGCAAAATGTAGAGTTGGAATGGATAGAAAGCGCTGTGCCAAAATTCCTGTACGAAACCTGCTTTGTGTTTTATGGTTGTATCGATGTCACATTCTGGATGCTTCTATCCCAGCCAACTTTTTTTTTTTTTTTTTCTAATCATATTTTCTATAATCTAATCTTGTCGTGTCTTGTCCTGTTCTGTCATGTCCTGTCTGGCAGTGTCAGAACACTCATCCTATTAACCACTCCTGAGCACGTGCGGTGTGTTTGGCATCTAAAGCATTTCTTCTTCTGCTCTTGAGCTCATCAAAGAGTCAGGATGCAGCAGGGATAAACGCCCGATCCCCCCAAGATGCAGAAGAGCTGCAGGAGTAGCGTGCGCACAGAGCAAGGCAGGTTTCCACCGTGCACAAAACACAAATGTACTCTATCTCCTAAACAGCGAAGACAAAACTCTCCATCCTCATGAAGCTGACCTTTAGCATCAACACCCACGCCATAAGACACGGGAAGTTGGTGGAAGCAGCGCTCAACTTAATGATGTCTTTGGGTTGTTCCAACTGCTTCTGCGGGACTTTCTGCTCCGCCTCACGTGTCAGTTTCCGAGTCACCGCTGACTGACCACTCAAGCTAAAAACCTAACCCTGGAAAACAGCTAAACACGACACAGCTGTAACAAGACGCCGTGTAGTGAGGTGGAGCTGCTGCAGTACTTTGTGCTCAATTTTGTTTTTGCAGACACCATCAGAGGAACTTATTCAAATTATTTTTCAACCTCAACCAGTGCTTACTGGTCTTATCTTATGAAGACGTGAGGTGATGAGTTGTCAATAAATCAAGATTTATTCTTCTGATAAAACAAAATAAAACACAAAAGACTAAGGGATCAATTCAACACAAACACATGCTAATATAAAGATTCCACTCCAGTGTCCAGCAGTGAGCCACTGCACTGCAGTGACAGACAAACCACAGCTGGCGTGTGTGTGTGTGTGTGTGTGTGTGTGTACAGTCGTGGTCACGCTTAAATCACGGCACATGTGAGTCAGTCATGTTGGATTACAGAGGAGCACGGACACATCAGATAAGCTACAGCTGTTTCATATGCCCTCACATTACACCTCAGTGCCCACACAGACACGCTCTTTATCTTGTGCAGCCATCACGTCCTCATATTGTACCTTGTTTTCCATCTGCCCGCCTTCTCTGTTCTCTCACCCACTTTTTATTGTGATAAAATTTAATTCATTTCTCCCGGCGGGTCCGCCCATGCTCGGCGTCCACACACTCCCAGCACCTGCAGGTGGTGTGGTGGAACGTGGTGTTTAATATCTTCAGCAACACAAACTCACTCTTCATTATTTTGAGAAAACCAAAAAGGAACCCACCCCGTGGCTCTATTTCTTTACCTTTCTCCCTGCTGTCATCCGGTCCTCTCTCCTCACCCTCATAAAACGCCTCCATGCTTAACGCTCCTCTACCCACAATGCAACGCAGGGCGGCCGTTTGTTTGAATTATGACAACGGGGCCTTAGAGGGAGGTGAGAACATTGTGTCAGGCTGCATGCACACGTGTACACATACCACACACAGCAACACCAGCTTCTGACCTGCGGTGTCTTTGCAGATGCTCACCTTCCCGTTTAACACAACAGTGGACAATGGAGTCATCTATATGTATTTATATTTGTCATTATTGATGTGACATCCACCGCAGTAATGCTCTGGGTTTTTCCAGGAGATTAGGGAGGAAGAATGAAGACACCATCATCACCATCAGCTTCCTCGAATCCGATTCCCATTTTTCTTTGCCCGACACAAACGCCCACGCACTTCCTTAAATTGCAGCACGTAGCCAATTCATTAAATGTCGTGTCCAGCCAAGACTGGACGACGGAAAAGTCAATAGCTTTATCTGGGTTGTAACATATTTAAGAGGACAGCAGCTGTATTTTCATCGCAGTGATATGATTTTGCAATTCAGTTACATTTTGCCGGAGCCATATATTGGAAAAGACTTGTGGTTAGTTTATATTGCAAACAAGAGTAGATTTGATTTTAGAGTTTGGTTGATTTGCTTTTTTTCAATTGAATGAAACTTTAAGATCAGACAAATGCTTCAATGTCCTCTGTGGCCAGCAAAGTTAGAAAAATCGTGCATCCATTTAAAGTTATTTAAGGTTATATTCACTTTGACAAATTAGCCACTTACCATCTACCCTTGATTGCATGAGGCGACCTCAGTCCAGAGCACAGTCAACATGGACTAATAACCACGGCTTCCTATGCCCTTCAATGTCACAAAGACGGGACTCAAAATTTCCAAGTCAAAATAGTCATTACTAATTTACTGCATTAAGGCCATGTGAAGTGGAAGCCATTGCTGATGTCTGTCCGCCCTCCGTTAAGTGCTCATCTGCAGTAGTAGCTCGTGAGCAGCAAACCTCAATCAGTCATCTCTCGTGTATTTGTTAGCGTCACAATCATTTTATTAAGATAAAAAGAAAACCAGGAGACATCTAAGATGTCATGATTTTCAATAGATAACTTTCATCATTCTCGTCCCTACGGTTGTTCTTCCAGTCCTTTCACCTCTCATTCACATTTCTTCTGTCACTCACTTTTTATCTTCATCTAATTCACCCCTCGGTGACCTGGGTTCACTCATCTTTGTTGACCTGTTTCTATCACAGAGCGTTAACACCAGAAGACAAGAGATTGGTTCCCTCTATAGACCTGGAAGTGACAAAGTGGTGGCTGGTATTTTCCAGTTACATGACTGACTTTAACATCTGTGCAGATGTGCAGGAGAAAATAGTTTTTGTCACGAGATGTTTTCCAGAAGTGCAGTTTTCTTTGAGTAGCAGATACTTTCTGCTCTAAGCATTAGAACATTATAATACAAGTAAAAGAGAGACCAACAACATTATGCTATATTATTATGTAGCACGCATAATTGAAGTTATACATTTTTAATAGGCAAATTTAATCCCACAGTTATCTTGTCGAGAGGTTACCAAGGTGAATATCAACACGGTTTTTGTTTTGTTAATTAAAGGCTTTTGAAAACGTGGAAGATGTTGGCATTTGACCATAAACTTCAGAAACGGTTGCACTTAATTATCAAATAATGAATGTTTTAAGACATGAAGCCACAGCAAATGGGTTTTACAATATGACTCTGTCAGTGTATTATGTATTACAAATCCCGTGCATCAGGTAGAGGAGAAACACTTTTCAAAAAATGTATTTAATCCAAATTTTTATAATAATTTATTTTTTAATATAAATTGGAAAAGCTGGTGTGTGTGTGCATTCTCCCCTCTGGTACCATCTGGAGCAATGGAATGCACTGAATCAAACTGCCAATAGGCTTCATGATAGACATGATTAAACACACTAATTATATGGAAGGGAATTATGTCTTGGGCACCTGTTCTACCCTCCTGTAATAATGTGATGTGGACACAGGGAGGTACACACTGGGGCTGTGAACACATACAAAGATAAACATCACGCAGACACACAAAGTCCACCCTCGTCCCTGATTCATACCAATCATGTCAGTGCTAATCATGGTGAACAAAGCTGTCAGAGGAATGTAATCATATCGCAGAGGATGGAATGGTTTTCTGTGGAGGAGAGATGAGGTGCATATTCTCCATTTTGAGAAAATTATCATCACCACCCAGTGTCTGCAGTGCCCCCCCCCCCCCATGTCTACATGGGTTTTCCAGCTTCCCACCACATACCTAAGACTTAATCTGACCTTGTGTTGGGATGCACTGCTTCCTGCACTCAATAATGGTACAATACAATTGTTCTTTTTAATGGTTTTGTCTGACCCATGTACTTTGTGGTCTGTGTTAAAGAAAAAGACATGATGAAATTGAAGTGTAATTCATCCCCATATGGCTGAGTTTGCCGTCCTCAAACAAAAAAACAAGACTTTTAATTACATTAAACGCAAATCTGGCAAAGCCATATGCTGCTATTATAAACAGGCCGGGTATATTTTAGAGTCCAGTAGTTTAACAGATGCTGGCACTCGCAGCTTCCTTCCAACAAGTAGCCTCATAAGAAACAGAAGAATCATAGATGCGGAACTCTTTTGACAAGAGTGTGAACCCATCAAACTCTTCTTCTCCCCCATTTCACAACAGAGCTGTTGTTGAGCCCTCCACACTGATGATCCCATTAGTGCAAACCGTGCTCAATTAATCAAGCACAGCATGGGAAGGCGCTAAAGAACTTATCTCTCAGTCACCTCTAAGATATAACTGCACTGCATCAAAGCAGATCAAAACAACTCCTCGGTCTCCAGGATCCTTTGGAGAGCTGAAAATAATTATGTTGGGAGCCAAACCTGGCTTGTGGGCACAGAGTTGTTTGATATTTACTGTCTTCAGTCCAACCCGAACTCATGCCAATTGTTAACCACCACCATCTGGTCAATATCAAGCAGAAATACATGAAAAATGTGCTTTGCTCCACTGCGCAGGGGACTGATTTCCATGAACCAAAACTTCTCCAGCAAGGAGAAAATGTAAGAAAAAATTCAAAACATCGGATTAAGCCAAGCACGAACACAGTGTTTTGGCTTTTCATGGGTGTTGTCACTATGTTGCTGTCATCGTCAATGCGTTTCAGGAGGTCAAATAACTCTAATACGATAATCATTTCCACCTTTCTCTAATATGTTTTTCCTCATGATCTTGTCTGAAGCCACAGCTCTGGAGCTTTCCTCTGACCAGCGGCTGCTTCCAGTGCAGCTTCATATTGCAGTGCGCTGCCGGTGTACTATACTTTACAGACACTGAGGAGTTATCCATCATACTCCTCTCACTCACCCACATTTACCTCCACATATAGAAAACAAACCAAGGGATATGTTGCTCTTGAAGCCCAGATGCAATTTTTGTTGCCCTATAGGAAAACGCATCCCATTTTGGGAAGCACCTTCCTCTGGGTTAAAAAGCTGACATGACTGATACAACAGGTGCTGCTGAGTGCAAAGCAGAGACCTTGGCTATATGTGGAGGAGGAGAAAAGAAGATTTAAAAGGCTGATGAAAGAAATCAAGGCGAAAAAGTGGATTAGCGATGGATAGACGGGAGTTTGAGAGGACAAAAGGTGAAGGGAAATCACACATGAGAGGCGACAACGGACTCCTGGAGGGGGAAAAAAATAGATTATGAATGGGCAGAGGAAGAAAACATGAACAATGGAGGATGGACGCTCGTAAATAAAGGGGATAAAAAAGAAAAGGAGAGGAGGAAAGTCAAAGAAAAAAGGGATTAGGCATGGAGGGCTCCAGTGAAAGATAAATGAGATGGGAAGGGGACAAGGAGGACAAAGTTAGGGTGAAGAGATATGCTTATAGTTTCTGGAGGAAAGATGGCAACTGTGTGCGGCAGAGTCAGTCAATGCATATCTATCTCTCCACTTTTTTTTTTTTCTCCTTACATAATTTGTTCAATTAAAAATGATATTTCTCTGTCTTCTCTTGCTAAAAGTCGCCATCGACCTGTTTCTAGTATTCTGTATTCAACAGGCTAAATGCCGCTCATCCTTTTTCATGAGTGAACGACAAAAAACCAAGAAGACACTTGTCTGCCCTTTTTGTCTTTTCATCTGCAATACATTCATCAGAAGAAGTAGAGGGGGGGAGGAGAGACAGATGGATGAATGGATAACAAGAAGGGAGGGAGGGAAAGAGAGGGAGAAGGAGAGGTTTCAGGGTTGTTGGGTTCATGGATGGAGGGATGGATGGTGGCGGGGGGGGTTTGAATACCTAGACCTGAGCAGATTAAAGTAAACACAAAGCTGGTGGATGATGGAGGGGCACAGGGTGCACCTGGGAGTCTGGAGAGTGAGGCGAGTGTTGGGGGGGGGGGGGGGGGGGGGTGGGTGGGGGGGTTTAGGGGGGGGGGGGGGGGGGAGTGAAAGAAAGGAAGGAAGGAAGGAAGGAAAGAAGGACGGAGAACAGGAAAAAGCGGCATAGTCGTGACTGTAGGTTGATTTACGGAGGCTTTCCTTTTAATGAAATTGTTTCAGTGACAGAGCCGGTAAAAGGCCCTTAATGGATTGGCTGGCCTAATGTAATGAAATTACTCCCTCTTTCACTACAGAGAGAGAAAAAAAAAGAATAAAAGAGGACATGGGGAGGAGTAGGAGGAGGAGGAGGAGTGGGAGAGGAGAAAATGCAATTAATATTTACAGAACAGACAAGCAGGGTGGGCTTTAGTAGCTACGGCTTGCTCGCTCTCTCCTTCAGTGAGTCTACCTCTCTCGTCCCTCTCTCTCCCGGTGGCCAGTGTGCGCTGGGCGTACGGCGAGGAAGGGAGGTGATAGGCTGATGCCAGACAGGCCACTTCAGCGCACCGGTCTCCTCTCTCGCACTCTCCTTTTCCTCTGCTCCTCTCCTCAAGGCTGGCCATATCAGCACTGAGGTGAGAGACGTCTGGACTGGGGTTCCCTGCTCTGGGTGTGTGTGAGTGTGTGTGTGGGAAAGAGTTAAATCCAGGATCTCCCACCTGCTATCTTAAGCTCACTACTGAGGTATCACCTCACACACACCCCCACAGACACACACACACACACACACACACACACACACACATTCTCGGAGCCCATCTTCTGTTAGTCCCTCCCACCAGCTGAGCGGGACCCTGCCGACTTACGCCTCACACTCTCCCATCTCTGTCTCCCATCTGTGTGTGTGTGTGTGTGTGTGTCTGTGTGCATGGTGCAGGCAACTGGACAGCAACCACATCAGCTGCATCGAAGATGGAGCTTTCCGGGCACTGCGCGATCTGGAGATACTGTAAGTAGAGACAAAACCCTGCTCCGCTCACTCTGACTGCTCCATCTCTCTCCTCCTCCTCCTCCCCCTCCTCCTCTGCCTCTTCTTCTCATCAGTCTCCTCTTCTCCTCTCTCCTCCGTCTCATGTCTGTGAAGCGGGGATCTGTCCTCTTCTCTGACAATCAGCATTGTTTTCTGTCTCATTCTGTTCCTTATCTCTTCGGGCTGTTTTTTTCCCTTTCATGTAAAGATTCCCATCTTCCCTCGCCTCTGCTCTCTTTGTCTCTGTTAGTTCCGTGTCATCCTCGATTCCAATCTGCTGTTTCTCTTGAATCTGAGAGCATCTCCAACTTGACAATGGTTTTTGTGAGAGGATTAAGTTTCTTTTAATGTTGGGTGTGAAGTGCATGTGGGCTTTGGATGAAGGATAAAGTGTAGCATACTTGTTCATTCAGCAGCACAAGTAGCGTCCTTGACTTGTGATATTCGAAAAGTACACACACCCACACACGAGCGGGGAGCGTGGAATAAACTGTATCTGCCACCTGCTGTGGGTTATGATCTCCCTGCACCATGTGTTAACGCATGTTGGTGACTTCCTCTGCATATAGGAACCCGTTAATGATGTATAGTGTGTTTGATTCCAGCTGTGAATGTGATTGTGTGTGTGTGTATGTGTGTCTGATCGGTCCACATTTTTAGAGCTGCTCATTTGTCACTATGCTCCAGAGGTGTGACTGGCAACGGTGCAGTGCCGGGTTGTTCCGGGAAGGTTTCCACCATATCTGCATCATTGTGCACAGATGCCTGTGTGTATGTGTGCGTGCGTGCATGCGCGTGTGTGTGTGTGTGTGTCTGTCTGTGTGCGTCAGTGGGATTTGTTCTTGCACAGAAGAAGATCCTCTGCTTCAGTGTGCATTGTGCATTTAACCCTCAACTCATTGCAACAGCTTAGCTGTCAGAGAATTCCATATTGTCACCAAACCCAGAAATATAGGCAAAAGAAAAAAGAGAGAAGTTAACAAAAATGCAATTCTCTGCTTGCTCTAAGCGTGGGGTCATTTGTCTGAAGGGTTGTTGGCAAGTCGCATTCTGCTGTGTGGGGCTAACGGTTGGAAAGGTTGGTCGTAGTGTTGCTGTGATTATTAGAGGTTTAAAGCTCTTTAGCAAATGAGGAAAGAAAATGAAAGAGAGAAGCACAAAGACAAAGAAAGATGGTGAGATGTGCCGAAATGGCAGAGGAGAGGAAAGACAGCGGGTAGAAGAAAAGAAGGTCAACATCATCGTCTTCAACCCATTCTGTCGCACTCCATTTTTACATTCTTGAAATGCTGCTTCATCTTTATGAGTGGTTCAGGTTGAGTGAGATCAGCCCCGTGATGATAATGATGTAGATTCATTGTAAAAAAAAAAAAAAAAAATCAGGAGGAGGCAGTTAGACGCATTCATGGTTTAAAGACCATTGTGAATATAATCAAACTATTTCCCTTTCATTATTCAGGCAGCTTGAATAAATAATGTAAGTCTGGTTTGTTCTGGGAAAAACAATCTGCCTCGTGGAAATCTACAAACAATATTTTTGTAAAAGTTTGTTGTCAGGGCAAACCAAGGTGCAGTGCATGAGGAATCTATGACAACCCTCTAAGGATCATGTGTTCCTTTACAAAACCTGCATCCCACTCACTGAAACCATCGACTCCCAACAGTGTCAGGTCCATCTTGATGAAGATCCTGCTGCTTTGTCCGATGAATGATTAAAGAGAGCAGTGGAAAACACTCAGTAGCCCACATGGCAGCTTACACCCGTACAAAATCTATTACTAATGTTAAATGTTGTGCATCAACAACGTATAGATATTTTTCTGCTGTAAATTTTTATTTTCTGCTTCAAATGCTGCCAAGAAAGTTTATTTCTCCATCCATCACTCAACCTGTCATGTCTCCCTCTCAAGGTTTTATTCCTTCATTGCAGTTTTTTTTTTTTTTTTCTTTGAATCGCCAGCTTCAATTTTCACTCAGCGCACAATGAAAGTGATCTGGGGGCAGATGGGGGGGGGGGATCAGCAGCGTGAGATACAACATATTAGCAATTCATAAGACTCTGACAGCTGACTGCTCGGCAAGATTTACAATTCACTGTAAATGCGCAGCCATTCCCATCCAGCAGACAGCATGACAGCCCACAGTATATTCAACCAATGTGACGTTTTAATAAAGGCAGGTGTGTTTGTGTGTGTGGGAGTCTGTTGGTGTGTTTGTGCGCAAAGTGTGCGCGTGTGCAAAGGGCATGAACGACAGTAGGCAATTCTGCCGCTGGACTGATCTTCATTGCTGGCATCTTAAAGCACACACACACACACATTCACGCACGGATGTGTGCGCACACACACACACACACACACACACAGATGCAGACCCATCTGTCCAGTTCTGGGGGTTCATTTCGTGACTGAGGTGCAAAATGGGTTGACAGAGGCAGCAGTGATTGGAGTTCATGTGACTGCATCATCAGGTAGGTTTATGGCTCACATCTGGGCACACACACACACACACACACACAGACATAAAGTGACACATGAATGTATGTGCTTCATTTTGACAAGCAGTTTGTGTTATAGGCTTTTATAGTGAAAACATTCTCAGCCAGCAGTTCTTCAGCATCAGTGTCTCCAGCTAAGATACTAATGACAGCGATTAGTCGTCGGTTAAATTTCCAGTTACAGGTTAACCGCTGGGATTTTAGTTGTGACAGAGGTCAGGCAATGGGCGTGAAAGGTAACATGTGTTTCGTCATGGCTGCACATGCATGTATCCCAGTATTTCAGCGTCACTCCACGCACCAGTGTGTGCATTTGTGTGTCTGTCTGCATTCACGTTGTTGTCTGAACACTGGTTTTAGAATTGCAAGTGAATTTGCCCGAGACAGGCTGACAAATGGATGGTGTGTGTCTGTGTTTGTGCATGTGTGCTTCAGCCATTTGTGTGAGTCATGCTAATTGAAAGCCACTAACGAATCTCCACATTAATTAATCTAGTCATTTTTAATTAGCCGCTGTTTCTTGCTGGACTAGGTTTTATCTGAGCTGCTTAATATGTTTCGCGGCGGCAGCGGTGAAGAGTCGAGGCTGCATATTGGGACGTCGGGCTTATTTTGAAAATGCTAAATGGATTTTAATTTTTTCATTTTATTAATCTTTTTGTAATTGTTCCGGCAATAAAAAAAAAAAGGCAGCGATGGGGCGTTTATTTGAATATTATTAAATTAAACAACATTATGAGACATTTTAGGGGACAATTTACAAAATATTACACTCATCACAAAATGAAAAATGTTGGGGATGTGTCCGTGTGGCGAAAGACATCATCATTTGTCAGACAAGCTTTCAATTATTTATTAGCTCGAACAAAACAATCACTTGAAGACGCAGGTTCACTGTGGTGTTTGGCGACAGCAGCAGAACAGTAACAATCAGGACTAACTTATTTCATGCGCTAACTAAGGAAGCAGAGACCCATCGGAACAGTCCAATGCTGTATTGAGGTGACAGCTTTGCTATCACTTACATTTGTATACATTTGTACACCATCTAAATAAAACGTGTTAGAGTTTCTTATTGATCCATTTAATTTTTATATTTGAAGAAATGAATCGATTCTGTGATGTGCAGGGTGAAGTGATTTGAACCGCTGTTAGTCTCTGTGTCACGGAGGAGTTTTGCTTCCTGAAGAGGTTTAGGGAGAGGGATGGAAATGACTAAAGACCCTTTAACGTTCACAGTTTCCTTTGAAATCTGCTCCCTTTACTCATACGTCCTTAGACAGTCTCTTTCTCTTGCTTCCTCTCCACTCACTCTTTCATGGCTGCCAGGATGAAAGTGGTGGCTCAGTGTTGTAAAAGCAAAGCAGGGCTGGGCTATGATTTATTTAGACCCAAAAGGACTGCAGTAACTATCCCATCCCCTTTTTTTGCCAGAAAAGACAAGACATAGGAGGTTTCAGGGGGTGGAGGGAGTTCACAAAATGGAAAAGGGCAGGACAAGGGATTTGAGCGGAGGGGAAGAGAGTGTGGTATCGGTGTTGTAAAAACAGCCAGTTTCCTGGTCATCATTTATTTATCTGCTGTTGGACCTGAGGAGAGGGATGGAGGAAGAAAGCAGACGGGAGGGAGCGAATGAACCCAAAGATAAAGAGATTTCTGAGGATTAAAGATAAAAAAAAGCATGAAGAGTAAGACAGTACAGAAAAAAGGGATGAATGCAACACAAATACAAACAAGGAGGAAGATGAGCTTGTACAATGTGCAGCAGAAGAAAGCTGAGAAGAAAGAGATGTGGGGCGCAGAGGTGTAAAAGTCATCAGAGGGTGAGGAGAGAGAGGAAAGAGCAGGAACACTGATGTGATGTTAGTGGGTTAAAAAAAAACAGAAAAGAGAAGTGATAGAAAATAAATTGAAAGGATGAGAGGGAGGGAAGCGGGGAGGCATTAATTATTGATGGAACAAATGTCTGACTGACTGACTCAATTTGGCCATTTGTTGTTTCCAGACCACCAAGGCTGTTAGATAGACACGGGGTTTCTCAAAGTGAGGATGGAGTCCCTGCCGGGGAGCTGCTGCCATTGTTCTCTGGGTCATTGATGACGCACATCAGGCTCAAATCACAGAGTGCAGCCTTTATTCAAAATTCAAGTGATCTTCTGATTTTCAAGATTTTGTCTAATCTCCTGCATTCCCACATTTATTATGAATTCAATATTTGAATAGTTTACATCCTGGTGTCACTGTGTGTAACTAACCAGAACTCTGCCAGAACTTTATATAAAACGTTTCTAATCCCTTGATTTTAAATCTGATTCTGGCTGACTGAAGTCACCCCAGTGGATGAAGCTGAATTTCAAACAGCCCCCGCCCTCAATGAAATGAACAGGAAGGAAAGGTTCTTGTATTAAGGTGATCATTAATATGATTTAACATGTCTCCAAGTCGCACACTGGCTCTTTGAATTTAAGACTGTATACATCCTGTTATAAATCGCTGTCAGTGTCGGCTTTGGGTCCAACTTGACCTCTGCTGTAGGTCATTTCTTCTCTTTCTTTAATATCCGTCCAGTCATTTTGGCTCTGGCCCGAAATGAAGATAAACTCCCGTTCTGCCATGGTGAAAAATTAAAAAAGGAAATTAGCTGCTCTGGTGATTTTAGTTGCCACCGCTTGCAGATTAGAGGAGCAGGTCATTTGGTTGGGATATTGCCAGTCAGTCAGTCAGTCATGTGTTTCCAGGAGGTGGCTCTATCTATATTTCACCAACATGCATTAATCTGCCTTCTCTGTTTGAAAACAGGAAGGGTTTTTTTTTTTTTTTTGATGACATATGAACAGGAACAAGAGCTAGAAAGCCCAACAGCTGCTTCTTAACTGTGTGACTGATGTGTTGTGCTGCATTCAGAAGCACTATATAAATGTGTGCTATTGCCGGGATGTGGTGTGGCTTTGACCGGTGAAGCGATAAAAGTGAGCGTGAAATAACGTCTGAAACGAAAAGTGAAACCAGGATTGAAGCTGACAGCTCCTCTTGTGCAGCAACCAGTCCGTTTCAAAAGCAGCAACAGCTCAAGCTGCTTGATCCAGTGCTCATTCTTTCTTCAGACGAGTCAATTCATCGACTCTCCGCCGCCTCTGTTCTTTCTGATTCTATTCCAGGACTTAGTATCATTGATTACATGATATAAAAACATCTGTCTTGACAGAGGTGCCCCTGTCGGCTTGGTTATTGGACACTAAAGTTTCTCAATAGATCAAAAGACGCCAAAATCCTTTTTTTGTTTGTCGACCACAAACATGGAGACAGAGCCAAACTTGACTTTCTTTCTTTCGCTTTAAATCACAAACACATTGCAAACCATGGCGGCCTCTCCATATTTGTCATTAAACACCTATCAGAATCAATTAGAGCCACACACTGATTCTAAACAAGTGATTTTTCTAATGAAGATCGGTAGTGATGCATGTCAGTGAACTTGAAAGTGTTGACATTCAGCAAAAGGATTCATCTTAATTACTCCACAGTCCTTTTCATCTCAATAGCAGACTTCAAGGCTTCAGACTGGTTCGGCTACAATTAATGAACACATTTTGTGTTTTGGAAGTGAGGCAGTCTTTGGTCTTTGTATCCGTTACAAAGGTCAGACTCGAAGCTGCATGTCCTGGAAAGATTGCTGCTAATAAACACATTTGTTAAAGACGTTTCCACGAGAAACGCTCTGATTGCTAAAGACAACAAATACAAAGACTGTTTCCCTCCTCATATGGTCGAAGCTGCAACGCCACATGGAGGGAAACTGAAACGGGGCTTTCCTTCAGTGCGTGATCAAGACGAGAACCATGACCGTCAAACGCCGCAGCCCCACGGCGGCCTTTTCTTCTAATGCTATGATTGCACCTTTCTTCCGAAAGCGCTTGACGATGAAAGATGCATGTGCTCAAACTTGTGAGGCCAATAAACAGGGCAGAAGTGGAAACGTAATTACGTGATAAACACAATCTTTGTATTTGGCAGTGAAGCCGCTCGATCCACTTTGTCGGTTCGATTCCCGAGAATTCCTCGTCTCTGCAATCACGTCAGCGCAGATGGTAGGCATTCCTCCTTTGCGACTAATGACTGTGTGTGCCAGTGCGTGTGTGTTTTTACTCTGTGAGAGCTAATTTAACGCTGAGTGCCAGCGCTGAATGCAGGCCAGCCCTCCTCCGCGGCACCCTGAAGTCTTTCCATATCTTATTGTGTTCATTTGTATCAATGAGGGAAGCAGAATGAGAATGGAACAACTTCCGTTAATCCCTGAAATAATAAGTTGGATGTGTGTTTTGTCTACTCTGGTGATGTGAAGTTGGATTTATGTGATTTAAGGTTCCTTTTGGTTTCGTTTCTCTGTCTCTTAGTGATCATGGAACCTGGTGAAGGATGCAGTTAAAGGGAAGAACCCTGCAACTGTTTGCTGCATATCCGAATTAATGTTGCACTACAGATTCCGAGTGACAGGAACACAGACTAAAGAGAGAGCAAGTGGTGCATATAGCTCCACAATTGCAGCTGAAATTTTGAGGTCATACTGTCTGCGTGAATGCTAACAGCTTTACGGGGCGATGGTGCTGCCTCCAGTTAAGCAGTGATTCAAAAATCCTGCTGGAGAGCTCTTCCTGATTTATTAGTTTCTGCTCAGTTACATAAATCCGTACTTGTAGATTGATTGCAATCACAAGGGCAAACCAATCGTTACTAATGCGCTGCGATGTCTCAATCAATAATATATAATCTATTTGAAAACACTTACCAAAGTGCTAACACCTAATTTCGAATTCCACTGTGTTTTAGCAAGTGTGTCTGTATGTCTTTGAATGAGTTAATCCAGTTAGCACATGTGTCTGCCAGGCCACATCAGAATAAATGATGGGTCCCTCTGTGATGATGAATGGTAATTTAGATTTAACATAACTGGACTAATGAGCGTGCTAATGACTCCAAAGCTAGTCTGGACAGCTCTCACCCATCGGGCTCACGCCTTGCATCCCAATGAGCTGGGGAAAGGGCACCCATACGCACACACACAGACACATGCATACACACACCGTAGAAAAACATGCCCAAGGGTTTTAATAATTGCATGCATACAAAATCAAAAATTCACAAATGGTTCTGGCGGGGAAGCACACACGTACTCAACCACACACACACACCGCTCGCTGGTGTGTGCTCTAAGAACTCCTGCGTAGTGGAGAGCAGCGATGTCAGCCTAATATGAAGCTGATTAATTAATAATCATTCATAGGCCAGTTTTCAACCAGCTGAATTAGACACAGTTTTCCTTCACTGATCTCTCGACTCAGTTTTTTTTTCTCCCCCCACCGACAACAAGGATTGATGAAAACAGAAGATGAGTACTTGATCATTTTCAGATATTAATAGAATTAATCGGTTTCATTTTTCAAAAGTGTCTTTATCACAGTCAGAAATGATAAAGAGAGTTAATTTTCGGGGGAATTATATATAGAGGAGCTTCAGATTGTTCAAGCTGATGTTGTGTGGTAGGTGCCATTTTTTACTGCATGGTGTCGAGTCTTTTTCATGAGATCTTTAGAATTTGTCTTCAGAAATCCACCATCAGCTGTTTGATATGATTTATATTCACAGGGGGATTGAGCCTGTCAGGGCCACAGATTCTTATGTCCTCGCTGAGTGACATGTTCAAATGTCGGCTGTGACTTAATGACAGTATGTCTGCATTATTACCATCATATATTTCTAAAACAACTTAATGACGCCGATTCATTTAATACCCACAGCAGTTTGATCAATTCCTGGCAGAAAGAATTTGAGAACATTTGATGATAGTTTGCATTTAATTTCTTCAGGCCTGTTTCTACAGCCTGTTCAGCACCTCCTGTGTGATCTACCCAGGCACCAACCACTCCCCTGAATGTTTGGAATATTTTCCTCTTTATGTGAGCCTCTCTGACCCAAACAACCTGCTGCATACTTCATATGTTCAAGGCAAAATTCATGTCTGAAGACAGCTCTAGAAAATGTAGTTCAGAAACCACAGATATATTCTGCAAATTCATGTTGTAATGACTATAAAGTCTTAAAAAACACTACTGCATCCTTTAATAGCTTTGTTTTCATATACAGAAGGCAACAATATAAAAAGATTAAAAAGATATGTTATCTGATGTAGGACTTTTAGATTCCCTCCTGCAGGACAGTCTACCTCTCTGCTGACACGACAGAAACGTAACGTGAATTTGAAATATGGCAGAAGTGAGTGAGAGGCAGGTTAGATGACGAGGCGATGTCTACTGAACCGGGATAAATTTGATTCTTTTTGAGAAACTGCAACAGGGACAGACCAAAACTTGTGACAAAGAGAGATGGAGGGAGCGAAAACAGCGCCATGCTTAGAAAAGTACGAAAAAGAAAAGAGAGGTTTTCAGATATGCCGTTACATGACATGCCTACACACTCGCTCACTCTCACGCAGGAACAGCCCACAGCTCGCAGTCTAAAAAGCAGAGTAGCAGCAGCTGCATATTTTATGATCACTTTTCTCCACAAAGCTTTCACTGAGAGAGAGAGAGAGAAAACGATGAGTGAGACAGACAGAGAGGTAAAATGTGTGTGCCTGTGTGTGTGTGTGTGTAGCAGAAGGGTTTTGACCAACCAGCGACTGTCATAATTCATAAGGGGAGACGGAGTTGCTCAGTGCACTGTGGCTCCACAAGGTGACTTTCACTCCTCAGCCCCTCTCTCTCTCTCTTTCACACACACACACACACACACACACACACACACATACACACTCAAATATTTCCGCCCTCTCTTCTTCATCTCAAGTCTCTTGTTGCTGTATCTTCATTTCTTCCATCTCTGCCGACGTCTTCCTAAAGCTTACAGACCAAACCAACAATAGGGAGCAGTACCACAGGAAATTGTGGGGGGGCAGCGTAGCCAATAATTCAAGTGAGACAGTTCAAGGAAATGAGGAACACATTTTGACAATGGGGATTTGGAAGGTGAATCATCGGCCTTTACCACGCAGCTGTAAGAAAGACGCTGCCCTCGAGTGGATGTATGGCCTCACAGCCATGGCAACATTAAGGACACATAGACATACGTGGACAATGAGCGTTGCTGCTGAGCTTGACCCGGACAAATCTCCTCTTAAACCTTTGTCCTCCTCTCACTCCTCCGTTTCTCCCTCTCCATGTTTTCCTTCATTCGTCTTGTTTTTCGTGTGATCGCAAGGAACGAAAATGACTTAAAATACTAAGTCAGCCAATTGGAGGGCGACTCGACTCTTACATCATCAGTTCGAGTAAGTTCACGGATCATCCGGCCAAGCTCTGAGACCAGAATAACCTTTTCTACCACTGTTTTCTTTCCTATTATATCAAGGGAGGAGAACTGCAAGAAAAATAGAATGACGTGAATCGGGCTTGTAAGCCGGAGGCAGTCAATTTTGTTTCCACCCGCTGGGTTGTTGACTTCTCTGCCTCACTTATGCCACAAACTCCTCTCTCCTTTGCCAGATGCCGACGTTTAAAAAAACTACTATTTTTAAAAAGAAGCGGTCAAATGGGAACAAATGTTAGCATTAGTCTTTAATGATGTGTCCAGCTCCACTGTTAAAAGACGATCATCACACACAGGACGAGGCGGAACCAAGTGAAATAACACTATAAGAGACAGATGAGCACTTGTTGAGCTAATGGAATATTTAAATTCCAGATGAAATACAGACTTTATTAATAAAACATACATTTATAATATTGAATTAAACTGCACACTCACAGTTTGGCCTAATAGGACAGTTGTTTGTAGAAATTCACCAGTGCAACTGTCAAATTTAACAAGACTGAGGGGGATGAGGAAAACAGTGTGTGTGCGCATCTGTCTGCACGCGGATTTGCATTTGCACATCTCAGAGCAGCCCCAGTCCAGTTGGTGTGTGTCCAGCCTCAGCCGCCCCCAGAAACGATCGAATTTCCGTGGTCGTGTCCGCCTTCCAGATCTGTCATATATCTGTGACACGTGGCGCTGGATTGAAGAACCCAAAATGTATTAATACAAAGGCTGTGAGTTTTTATATGTGTGTGTGTGTGTGTAGGGGTGGGTCTGAAGAGAACAGAGCAGTGCAGCTTTCTGCTGTTCAGTGATTTTGGTTTGGCCAGCCTCTTCCCTTGTCTTTGGATCAGTGGGCTCAGCAGAGCCATCACGCCCTGGCAACAGCCAGCGCCCTGGCAGAAACAGAGGGCCTGACCCGGGAGGGAGGGGGCAGAGGAGGGGGAAGGGGCAATGGGTTAGAGAGAGAGAGAGAGAAAGTAAATTAAGAGGCGAGAAGACGAGACTGGGGGTCAAACAGAGGAAAATAGGTCAACAGAGAGAGGGTCAGCTGTCCGAGCAGATGCTGTGTAAAAACTGATGGAAGGGTTAGTCTGGAAGTAGTGGAACGGGGGGTGGAGAAATCTATAATGCGGCCCGAAGCTTCACGCAACAGGGGTTACCCATTAAAAAATACACACCCTGTTAAAATCTTCGAAGTTCACTAACGTGATCCAGATCCACGCCAACACTGGCCTGTTTTCCATCCTAAAGTCTTAAGAAATCCCTTCAGTCGTTTTCGTGTAATCCTGCTCACAAACAAGCAAATCATACTTACTGAGGAGGCAATAATCAAGGTACTCTTACTTTTCATTTCATGACCTTAAAACATTCTGGATTCATGAGTTTGTCCTGTGAAAGGAAAAGTCTTTCTCAGGTGCGTGGTCTGACCTCAACTAAATTACGAGCTTTCTGATGTTTGCTATAAACCATTCTCCCCGCTATCCTTGAAACGCGTCCCCCAGAGAGTCAGTGAATACTATCCTTGTCATACTTTACAGTTGACAAGGTGCTGACAAACGTTAAACAGTCACACAGGTAACTCGGCGTCAGCAGCAGCCGGGGAGAACACCCAGCGAGGATGCGGCTGGTAACAGGGAGCTTGTGTAGAGTTGCGGAGCAGCAACGGATAGGGAGAGAGCGCGGTGCCTGCAGTGTGACCCACGCACAATTCATCATGTCCCACCAGGTGGCAGGCAGGAAAGGGAGGGGGGTGGGGGGGGGGGGGGGGAGCCAGTGGAGGAGGGGGGGGGGGGGGGGGGGGGGGGGGTGAGCCAGTGGAGGAGGACAGCGAGAGTAAAGCGATTTGAGGTGGAAATCAAGCAGAGCTAAAAGACAATTAAGAGAAGATAAGACACCAGCCAAAGAAAGTTCAGAGTCCAGGCAGGGAGGCGATATCTCATTTATTCTCATTTAAGGTGTAATGGCCTCATCAGTAGATTTTTATTTCATTATCCTTCTCTCCTCTCTTTCTTCCTTTCTTTGTGTGCATCCCTCTCTACGCAGTCTCAGTTCATTTGATTAAAATCAACGTCATCTGATTATGTTTTTTGCGGGTTTAGCTCGACACGTTACGACACAAACTTTCTTCCTTTGTCCTTGAGGCTTCTGAAAGCCTGCAGAGCTCAGCACCTCCTGGTCTCAGTGAGAGACACGCAAACATCCATCACTTAGTGACGCGTTGATATGGAGACCTTTACTTGCCTCCATTTGGGGAACAGTATTTGCACATTTTTAAATGTCAAAGTTTCCCTCAAAACAGCGTTTGTTTCTTTGAGAGAAAATAATGCCTCTGTGCTGTGAATACATAAATTGAGACCTAAATGAGGCATAGCACTACATTTGGTGAGAAAATACCTTGACCACTGAATAACCTTTTTTTTAGTAGTAAACAGTCGAGCTTTCCCAGGGTGGTTTCCAATGGCAACCCTGTGGAAATGTCAATTTTCTCAGAGATGAGTGGAGTAAATTGTGCGACTTTGGTTGTTCAAACACTTGAGAGTTTATTAAACCAGCCTGCTCTCTCTCTCTCGCTCTCTCCCTCACACACACACACACACATACATTATACAGAAGCACAAAAACGCACACAAAGTAATGCTTGATGCATACTCTAATACCGCTACAAAAAACACACACACTTTAACATCAGGCAGCCTTGGTGAAGCGGCTAAGCGGGCATTAAACCCCGTGGGAAAGTTCAAATATGAGACAATTCAGCCACTAAAAGCCCTTAACTCCTTCACCTAAAGGCTCTTAAAGCCTGTGTGCAGACCTCATAGACCAGGAGGGCTCAGAGTTAAAGTCAACAGCGTCAGAAATCACTTCAACTCACAAACTGAAGTCTCCTGATCAACAGAGACACACACTGAATGAAGGACAATAGCCTTCATTGGCATATTCACTGTGCAACCTCCCACACACACACACACAAAGATACGTACACTTACAAAGACACTCGGGCTTTTATTCACACTTCCCTGAGAAGGCCTTTGTTTGACCTTGTCCACGGAACACACACAAATGAACGAAGGTGCACTTATGCATTCTCCCGCCCGCTCACCTACACACTCCGGGGGTCGCACACACCTGCGTACACAAAAGCGTAGCGGCGTGCTGCGGCATAGCGCGACTCTCGGATGAGTGATTACTTCAAGGGTCGGTGAGTCTCACTGTCTGACTCAGCGAGACAGAATACAACTGTACAGCCCCCGACATATACACACGAGGCCCATATAATCACACACACACATACGCAGTTGCCTCTAAGTCTCCTATACAAAGATACCTCCCCCTCCCCCAGCTCTGCTGTGGAGCAGGAGTGAATAGAAAAAGAGGTAAAACGATGATCATGTGACCTATTGATTGAGAGCGTGACACACATTTTGGAGGGTCTCCTCATCTCTCTGTCTCTGCAGTGAAAGAGTGAACCTGAGTTGTGAGTGGGTTAAACAAATGAGTCGTTTAAGGAGTGAAGTGTCCGCGCTGCTCCTCCTGCCTCCTCTGCCGAGGCTGTAATGAGGCCTCGGGGAGGAGGCTGAGGGCTCTTCACACAACTCAAAGAGTCTTTCAGGCCTTTCGATAGTTTGCCCCTTTACAGCACCTGTGTGGGAAACTCTCAGAGAAATACATTCCTTGGTTGTTGTTGGCATGAGGATGGATCTTAATTCTGCAGATAAATGCTCTGCTGCTGATTATACTACATGTTTAACCAGATTTTTACAGCTTTGAAGTGAACGATGAAAGTTTTACAAATATGTTTTTCTAATTTCATGAGAAGTCTGATCCTTAAGGAAATACACATTCACTTTCTTGACGAGGTTTAGGTTAAGACTCACTCAAGTCCCGTATTAGCTTAGCAGAGTGTCCATAGTCAACCAAAGCTGAGTTTGACTTCAACTTTAATCTGAGCAACATGCTGCGTATTGTTTGTTTATTTGACACAAAAAAACGACAGGCTATGTGGTTTGGGTGGTTATGAGCCAGATTATTTGTTGGCTGGGAACAGTTCCCTCCTGGAGTATCGGACACATGCCCGAGGGTCTCTCAGTGTTGAAAAGACTGAAGGATGCAGCTGCACCTTAAAGCTGCCCAACTCTGTCTGTTACCATTATTATATATCACCCTGGTATTAAGAGAATATTCAAAGCTGCCATGTTTGCTTACTTCAGGTTTCACAGTGCCTCATCCGGGCCAAATCTTCCTGTGTCAGTAACTGCTAAGATGGCAGCGATGGCAAAACTCAACAAGTTGGCAAACATCCCTCCAGAAACCTGGCATCACAGACGGCATGTTTACACACGTTCTGCACAATCTGTAGTTTTGACGTTACATATTTAACGTACAATCACTTCCTGGTTGGTTATTGGAATTACCACCAGATACTTAGAGTAGGAATAGAAGAGCAGTTGGAAGGAAACTGCTGCAAGAAATACGCGTGTTCTCAATTGCAGCTATAGAAGAGGTGGACTCTAAACGCTTGGATAATCCTGCAGGTCCCCGGATGAATTTTAAAATGTTTATGGATTCCACATTTACATGCTTCAGCCTGTTCACCCGTTTCATTTTTCTGCTGCATTTTACATTTAATCTTTCCAATCAATATTTTTTCAGTCACAGCCTGGAATTCCAATTTGAGTCCTGAATAGATTTAATTTAGAAACAGTCGCGTTTGCTTTCTTTTAGCATTTTACTTTTGATATTGAACCGTGTTCCATCTGTTCCACACGTGATTTATGCTCTATTAGTGAAGATCAGTTTAATGAATTATCTATTAAGAGACAGTGTCAAATCACAGTCAGATAACTGGATTAATAGAGTCGTCTTAGCAACAATGCAGATGGGAGTATTGGTGAAACAGTTGCTTTGTTGTGGTTTCATTCCCACTGTGGAGTATTGATTGGAGATTTCAGTGGAGGTCCAAGTGCAGCAGAGGATTTGTACCCCAGAGTTTAATCTAAAGTGAGACATCAATCCTAGAGATGTAGTTATATTCCAGAACGACTGAAATGAAGCGTCACACGATGGAGGTTCAGTTGTGCAGTGTGGAGGTTGCTCAGCATTCTGTGCATTGAGCGTGTAGATTAGTTCAAATGTCATTTAGACACTGAGAAATAAATTAACATTTCCACAAAAAGGAAACGCAGCAGCTTCATTCTGCTGCTTTGAGTGTGACAACAAAGTTAATGCACAATCAACACACTAAACTGAAAATTGACCAAATGGTTCTGTTAATTAAATAAACATTTTATGATGAGTTTGAATTTGTAGACGCGGCCATCAACGGTTCCCATTTCACACCATCACTAATGTCAGTGATTACCAGAGAGAATAACTGTATTGAGCGCGAGGTCAATATAGTAATCACAGTCATAAAGTTACACAAGCTGTTGTGTAGCATTTTAGTGGCTGTAGTAACTCGGAGTTTCTGTCAGTGTATTGATCTGTGTCTGTTGAGGCTGATTGAGCATAATAGGGACTAATACACGCGCACGATGGCACGTCAGAGTTTGTGGAGCTGCACCAGAGCAATTACAACTGAGCAGAGCATAGGAGCAGCCACGCAAATATGAATGCCTACAGAGATGTGTGCCCTTTTGGAGATCGATATTCTCAAGCCAAACAGGAAAATGAGCCGGTAAAGAGCATTTATTAAAACAGTGACTCTAATGTGAGAGTTCAACCCCGAAGCTATGCTGTGCATTTTTAATTCCAGTGTCACAGAAAACACACAACATTCAGCAAAGCTCTGGGGCAGCAACAAAAGTCTGCCTTTGATAAACATGTAGAAATAGCTTTTCTAGTCAAATCTGCTTTACCTCCAGCATGTCCATTCACCTCATACCATTACTCTAAGGCATTTCAGGATTTTTTTTTTTTTTTGTCAGTTATTTTGTCAGATTTCTAATTTCTTTATTTTTTGTGGAAAGAGCAGCTTCCTTTGGGCCATAGTAACATCAAGATAAGATTCACATTCATAACTTAACAGACTGATTTCTGGTGATCCCTGTTCACCTTTGTGTTTCACAAATGAAAGAAACACGTTCAATTTCCTGTGCACAACCAGGAAACATAGGTTCCATGTGTCAGTGTCACTTTAGGTCGCATGTTTCTCTCCACAGCCTCACAGGCAGTGCTGCTGTCAAATCTTAAAACCTCACGTCACGCTCCGAAGCTCTTCTGGAAGTATTTATTTATTATTTAAGGTATTTTTCATGCCTGGCTTAATATCCAGGGTCTGAACAGGAGAGGAGGCGTGTGGAAATAGCCTGCAAATAGTCACTGTGTGTTTGTTTCTGCTTTTAACACGTCGTCGTCATTAGGAAAGGGTTCATTTCTGAGGCTCTGGTTAGGTTTAGGGCTGTGTGTGGATGTAGGTTAGGTTAAACTCAAATTGATTCCTGACAAGGCTTGGGAAAAGCTCTGGTGTTTTGTTTGTGTGTGTGTGTGTGTGTGTGTGTGGAGGCAAAGATTGACGAGTAAGGCTTTGACCTCAGTGTGCAGGTTGCAGCAAAGACACATATGATAACATCACTCTCTTTCTCTCTGTCTCACACAGACCACACACACACATATACACACACACACACACACAAACGATAGCATCTCCCTGGTGGCTCGCCTCTAAAGAGTCTCCTCCATCACTGACTGCAGAGGCCGTTTTACTGCAACAGACTACTGCATTGCATGAGGATACATGCAAGCATGCAGTGCACATGCTGACTCAAGAACACTCACTGCACAAAGGTGGCACTTACAAACGTAGACACACACATGCACGCTTGGTGTTCCCGCTGCCCTGCCACCCCACTGCAGTGGTCAATGCAGACCTTTCTGAAATTATAAAGACAAAATAGAGCTGACGAGGCGTTTTGGCACAGAAACACCGGGTGCTACAAACACTGTGAGACCGCTCTCTGTTGCTGCGACTGTAAAAAACAAAATGTGCAATTAATCTGCAGGGTGCTGAGCTCCCAGTAAAATGTTGACATAATACTGGCGATGTCCTTAATATGTGTTGAAATACGTGTATGAGTTTATGTGTTAAAATAAGAAACTCAGTCAACAAGTATTTCACGCATCCAGTTGTGACAAGAATTAGAAATCGCAGATATCTGGGAGAAACTAATCACTCAGCTTATGCAACATCTTTAAATCATGTGAATCACTGTCAGGATATGACACAGCATTAAGTTGAATTCATCCATTTAAAGAAGACAACATTAAAAGGTCTGAGAAAAGAACAGATCACAGATCTTTGTAAATGTCCCTGAGGAAACAGCTGCATCACCAATGTCGGTATTTTCTTTACCGTATCACATTAGCCATGAAGCACTGAACGCCAAGCCAGCGCTCTGGTTTGCACTCTGTGATTTAGTGGTCACGAAACAGGATGTGTGTGTTGGGATGTGTCAAGGCTGCAGGATTTTAAAGTTGAGACTGACAGGAGGTGGAACCAGTGGAAAGTCCTCATCTGAACCAAATTCAAAAGTATAAAACCACAATCTAATCAAATTCACAGGTGTACAGCGTTGTGGCTGTTTCCCTGAATTTCTCATTTTGCTCCGAGCCAAGTACTTGTCAAAGCACATATATCAGTTTTTTGGAGGACAGAGTGTAGAGTGTAATAAAACATGAAGAGGAGAATAAGTGTAAAATAAAATAAAAGCTAAAAGTGATTTAAAACACTCGTAAGTCTTAGAAAACAGTTCAGTGTGCCCTTAAATATTTCTCCACTTATTTGTAAATGTTGGGTAAAAGGGTTTATTTTATTACATCTTAGTATAATACTAAAAAATGTTTTTCACTTTTTAAAATTCTTACTTCAAAAGACTATTTGACTTTGTAGGTTTTCGATACTTGTTGTATTTATTGAAGATGGAGACTCGCAGCAAAGTGCCGGATCAGAACCAAACCCGTGGCCGCTGCGGGACGTAAGCCTTCGTCTATCTGATATTAAACACTGATCCTCTTACGGCATTTTCTCTCTTTGCCAAATTGCAAATATTTTTCTACGATCACTTTAAATCTATGTCGGCTTTTTAGGAGTGCAGCCATGGCTGGAGCAGTGTAAAACAAGCCGAGGGGGAAAATGTCTACGATATAAAACATAGTTGTGGACTTCAAAATTATGTTTGTAGTGTTTCACTTGGCTTAAGTCGCTTCAGTCGCTGCTTTATTAAAGCGAAGGGATGAGGAGCTTGGTTTGAGCAGAGTGAGTGGGAGAAAATCTGACAGGGAAATTGTAGAGGGAAATTATTGTTATTCCAAAATTAAATTATATATACTGGGTGGAATCACCCCTGACAGGGCTGACCAGAGCAGCACTCCTGTGTGTGTGTGTGTGTGTGGATCTGAGGGCGAGTGTGAAACTTAATCTGGCAACCAAGGCCGTTGAGGCTACACTGGCAGGGAGGAGAATGGAGGAAGAGAATCGGAAAGAGAAAGAAATCTGGTAACATCAACAAAGTGAAGCAGAAACAGTCTATTTTAAGTTGGAGTGGGTGTTAGTGAAAAGACAGCAAACCTCTGGTAATGAGCCTGTTTTGAACACTTGTGACAACATGTGCAACAAACCGCCCTGGATTTGTGTCGGCAAAATCTAAATCATGGTCCAACTGTTTATTTAGGAGCAAAAAATATGGAAAATGCTGTTTTAATTACATTATTCTTGAATTTTGGCGATTTTTCATTGGTAGCAAAACATGGGAAAGCTAAAAAAAAAAAAAAAAAATCAAAAGTGAAAAATTAATGTTTCACAGGTTAGAAAATGACTCAACAAAGTGAAAAATTAATGTTTCACAGGTTAGAAAATGACTCAACAGTCCATTTTTCATCCACTAACAATGACTCTGAATACACAAGGTTTCTTGTGGTTTTCTATCCAGTGAAATGAATGATCCACGGAGATTGGACAAAACCAAAGGGAGAGGTTGCACTGGCTCCCACAAGCCACCAGAAGAATAAAACCCTGTAGTTTAATTTCAGTTTGCCCCTGGTTGTCTCATTCAGCATGGCTCTCTCGTTGGAGTCACAGTTGTTATCTGTTTCACTACGCTGAGTCAAATGTTCTTGTAACTTCAAATTTGACAGGAGTCAGAAGTTGCACTCAGGGGATGTTATTCTTGCGAACATGATATTATATTTCTGCCATCATCAGCGGGGAAATAGAGCAGTTCTTATTGCTTTTATTTGATCTGATTGGTAAATTCTGTTGACGTTAGATTGTGATCATCGGCGTCTGGGGTTGGTGGTTTGAACCAAACGGCTTCTTTCCGTTAAAACCTCCTGGATTTTATGATTAAACTCATTAAAACAGAAACGACTGAGCCTTCTTACATCCAAAGATAATAACTCACACATTCATTATGAACATCCACTGTAATGTGAGCCGCGTGTCTTCGTCCCGTTTATTGTTTTGCTGAATAGTAAATGTATGAGCGACGGAGCAGTGCTTATGAGCCAGGAGGGAACTGCTTGTGTTCCGGTATGTTTTGTATACGCACTTTAAGCAGCTTGTACTAGTCTGTCACTGCAGAACCGTCCCCCCATGGACTGCTTGGATGGAATCGTCATCTTATTTTCCTTTGTTCTTTTCCCTGTTCTCTCATTTCTGTCTCCATTTCTGTGCATGAAAATCACTGAGAATCAATAGGTTTCATGTTTCCTGTGTGTGTGTGTCAGCGTGTGTACTGCTCATAACAACAATCAACCTTGTTTTTCATTCCACTTCAGGTCGATACTACATATGAGACAGAGTGTAGTTTATGGGAGTACTAATAGTCAAAGACAGCAGTGACCTGCTTATGAGTTAGAAATGGAAGTAGTACAGATCAAGGGTTCTTTTGTGTGTGTGTGTGTATTAATATATAATGAGATAACACTCTATGTGATGACTTGGCACATTAGTGGCCCCCTGGACAGGTCAGAATTTGCAAATGCAGTGTATTACAGTTCTGATGATGTTTGAGATGGGGCCAGCGGTGTTTTTTCCTACATTTATATTCAGGTCAAATCAACCTCAACACCAACAGTCGGCTGGTTCACACTCTGCATTCTTCTGTGTTGGAAATGTTTCTATTTTACTTAGATTCAAGTTAAAAAAAACATCAGTACAGCAGCGTTGACTGGCATCATTTCAGATGGATTATTTAGAATATTTTCAGGAACCTTTTTTCTAACATCTGTTTCTGTCTTTTTCTCTGTTCAGCACCCTCAACAACAACAACATCACCCTCATCCCCCTGTCCAGCTTCAACCACATGCCCAAGCTGCGGACACTGTGAGTATGACACACACACACACACACACACACACACACGCCACATCAACATGCACACAGCATGGCAGCGGGGTCTGTGTGTGATCATCTAATCATGCCATAATAAGAGAGCAACTCTTCTATTGTTTCATGACTGTGAATAATCATGTGGCCTTTACACACACACACACACACACACACACACACAGATGGATACAGTGACAAATGTGTGCACGTACCCCACATACACACCCACACACCCAGTGTAACTTCATCAATACCACAAAAAAGATCCTTTAGGCTCCATAGTTCAATCGGCTTTGATTCATCACAAGAAACCTCATATCCTGACATTACTGATGTGAACACACACACACACACACACACACCCAACATGGACCCCAGGCTAAATGATCTTCTCTGATTGATTCGAGTGGGGGTTCTTTAACTTGTGTGTTGCTTGTTTGTGATGAACATCTTACAGTTGTCAAGGCCATGGCACGACATATCAAGGGAATCTACCCATAATCCCATGGGAGTCTCTGAGAGGCAAACCGTCGGTTGCATTCCTGTCAGCCACACTGGGGTTTAATAACACCAAACCAGCGTGCACAGACTGGGATTTCCTCCCTGAATCACCATTTTTAAGAGGCACTTGTGTGGTCACGCAGCCCTACTTAACATCCAGATATTTCAGGGGATTTCTTAAAAAAAAGAAAACACAACCAAACACCAGCAGGACAACGGTGGCACGCTGGTCGTTTATGTGCAAGTTTTAGTCTTCAGAATTTTGCCTGACACGTGTTGTCAAGAGCCAATCACGGGGCAGCGGTCTGACGTCTCCTGCAGCTCCTCTAGTGGCAGAGCAGATCAAAATCAGCCTTTTAAAATTGGATTTCAGGAAGCAGCACAACGACACAGTTGCCAGGAGATTGAGTGCAAAGTTACCAATATCCAATATCTTTTAATCAGACGCCCTCGTCCTCTTCTGTTTTCTGTCAACACTGAGTGACTGTCTCCTTCGATTTCCTCCTTCTCTCTCTCTCTCTCTCTCTCTCTCTCTCTCTCTCTTCCTCGCCGTTTGTGCTGTCCTGTTTGAGTTCCGCCTTTCCCTTTTTGATTTGTTGCATTTTCCTCAAATTATGTTATCCTCTGTTTTCAATGTTCTTATCTTTCATCCTATTGAATTTTGCTATAATTCTTTAGGATTTACTGTCTTTTGCAATCCATCTGATGTGGCTGCTTCCTCCTCCTCTTCTTCACCTATCTTCCCCCGTACCCTCAGTTCCTCTTGTTCACATATCTACTCTTTTTTCCAGCTCCGCCATGTGCAGTATTCATAACTCAGTCCACCTTCCCCTTGCTCTGTCTCTTCTCCCACACGGCCTCCTCTTCCTCCTTCTTGCTTGCCACCTCCTCTCTATTAAGTTTTGCCGCCCTCGGATCCTAAGATTGAATTTGCTGCTTTTATAAAAGTGACTCATTCAATCAAATGTTTAGAGATGTCCCTGATTTGATTCAGGGTGAAGTTGGAGAAGTCTTTGTTTGTGTGTGCGAGGAAGGTTCTGTTTAAATTAAGTGGTTCCCCTCCTCTGCCACGTTAATCTGTCTTCATGCAGCTGCTTCCACACGTTCACTCTGGCTACTCCATCCATCCGTTTATCAATGCATGCTTTCCTTTCTTTCTCCTTGATTCTATTAACTGTAATGATATCACCTCACGGTGCCTCTCATTCAGAATCTCGAACCAATGAAAAGATTAGAACTACCACTGCTGCGTGTTTGTGTAATTCACTGCTCGATAGACCCTCTGGAGAAAATATGAAGCAAAAGCACACAGAGACTCTGTCACAACACACACACACACACACACACACACTTTCAACCAATTAGCATAATAAATGCTATCAGGACTTACAGTCACATAAAGGTGCATCTATACACACACACAGACACACGTTTGCACCCAATAAGCACAACAAATGCTACCGCTGATTCACAGCTACACACAGACACACACATCAGACCTTCTCCAGACCCCCTGCCTGTTCTATTCTCCCCTGTGTTTTAATCCTACTTGTCAGTAATTAAGGCTGAGCCGGGGGTGGGGCAGGACGTGGATATCTCCAGGCAGGGGTTTGACTATAAACTGGATTTATAATGCGAGAATGGTATTAAAACCCACTGCCCCCGCTGCTAGCATCAATGAGCCCATCTCTGTTCCATAACAGGATTTGTCCTCTGCTTTATTACAAAGGGAGGCCTGTCTTCTGAAAGGCTAGATATCCCAGCTGGCATATAATACGCTGACAAGACATTCTGCTGTTGATCCGCCCTCCTCATCCTCCTCATCTCTCTAGCTTTCTCTCTCTCTCTCAAGGTGTCAAACCGAGGCAGTGTAGCCCTATATAGCATCACCTGATGCTTCCTATATGTAGCAGTGGCTTTCAATTAATGTATAGTAATTTAATGAATGTAAAGTTGCGTAAACTCCCCATCATCATTTGTTTTGCTGAAATGTAATTCAGTGAATGAGTCTCCAGTGGTAGAATCATTGACTAACTGATAAACTGGTGATAATAACTGATAAACTCTTACCTAAGGGTATTTATAAAGATGTCATTTGCTTACATGGCTTCTGCTTTTCACAATTATAAAATATATCTGCCTCAGACTTTTTTCTAAAACGTGAAGGGAATTTCACACCAAGATTGAAAAATAGATTTAGAAATCAAATTCCAACTGGTGGTCGAGGCAGATGGCTGCACACAGAGTCTGTTCCTCTCCTTCGTCTCCAAGTGTTTGCTGCTTTGGGGAAATGTTGGGCTTCTCTTAATCATTCTAATGTCTCAACTGTGCCTCAGATATACATTTCCAATACATTGACCGCCGCAAACAAAGTTATATTTGTCCCACTGGAGTCGGGCAAAGCTCAGAGATGAATAAAAAATAAACGAAAAATGAAATGCTTCCCAATAGGAGCATCTGAGAAACTGTGCATGTTGGTACCTCTGATACATTACTCTTTAAAAATACATTTCTCTATCTCTTGTAATCATACTAAATATTGTCATTTTTATACTCACAATAAGATAACCAAGAATGAACAGAAATGAAAAAATAATTAATTTTTTAAGCCATTCTTTCCTCTTTTGATTGTATTCACCTCTTTATATTATTTGGTCCTTTCTGGTTTGCAGTCTGTAAATCGTTTCTCCCTCATCTCGTTCCAAAGTGTCTTCTTGGTTGGAACCTCTGCTTCCTTTTTATGTCTCTGTCATTCTGAATAGATGGTGATTTAGCTGTAGTGTCTCTCTAGAGGGAGACATATTGTCACAGACCTTGGGGAAATGAGAGCAGAGGATATTACTCTGTGTGTTTGTGTATGTGGCGCATTTCACCTGAGTGCTGTTCTCACCCTCCCGGCCAAGGATGTGAGCTCTGTGAAAAATTCAACCTGTTAGAGTCCAGAGATATGAAGGTTTTCTGTCTTTTTGTGTTGCTGTTTTCTTCTGCTCGGGAGCCTATCTGATGTCACGCTGTTTCCTCCTCTCTCAGGCGTCTGCACTCCAACAACCTCCACTGTGACTGTCACCTGTCCTGGCTCTCTGATTGGCTCAGGGCCCGGCGGGGCTTGGCTCCCTTCACTCAGTGCATTGCCCCCGCCCACATGAGGGGCCTCAACGTCCCGGATGTGCAGAAGAAGGATTTTGTTTGCAACGGTGAGTTAACACGAACACGCACACGATCTAAACATCACAGAGCTTCCGTCAGGTGAGCTGAAGGTCAGGCTGACGATCATGTGGCGCTGCCTGTGATCCTCACAGTGATATAACTGCTCAGCGCCTGAAAGCCACCGTGCTCTAAGTTTCTATTTTCACTCATCATTTTTTCATTGGTTTGGGGAAAGAGCCTGCACAAATATTTTTGCAGACTTCCTCCCTGTTCTGGCTTCACAATATTGACACATGCAACATATTTAAGAACAAAATCGAGTCCGTGAAATAATGTTTTTACAAAGAACTGACCTCAAGCAGTTCATACACACTGATGTTTATGAGACAGACTTCACAGGCTGTCCACATTGTGTACATTTGGATTTCATGCCACAGACAGCGGACTCGTTGACGTATACAGACAATGTAATGAACCTAAAGGCCATTATTACAAGCAGCGCTGTTATTGTCTCCCGACAGCTCAGCATCGAGTTTATAACAGTGACAGAATTACATCGAGTAAAGCGCATAATCAGCTAAAAGGCCGGTGTAAGAGCAAGGGTGTTATCAGCCGCAGATAGTATAGGCGATGTTTATAGGCCTCTGATTCAGCTCTCTGTGCTAATAGACTGTCAAGCTGCTGCCTCTTTATTGGCCTTTAGCCCCGATTCTTCAGCCGAAATGATACCAGACCTCTCTCTCTCTCTCTTTTCATTCCTCCCCTGAACCCTAACCTCTGCCTCAGTCGCATGTCTTTCTCCAAGTTGCCCTGACATACTGCTTGTGCACCAGGATGATGAAGCCATGAGAGTTTAAAACTAAAATCTCACGAGTAGGGATTTTAGATTTGGATTTTGAAGTAAAATGTTTTAGAGAGGCCAGTATCTGTTGCGTAATTCCAGAAACTTGCCCTGTGGGCTTTATCTGCACTTTCCATAGGTCCGGCCCAGACCGAGTCGAGGACGTGTGTTCCGCAGTTGGCTGTGTGTCCTCAGAGCTGCAGCTGCAACAACAACATCGTGGACTGTCGCCGCAAAGGCCTCACCGAAATACCAGCCAACCTCCCGGAGGCAATCGTGGAGATGTAAGATTCTTTACTTTGTTTGCCTCAGACGTGAGAAGTGTCCAATACACCTAGTGCAACTAGTCCAATGCACAGTGTCAGATTTAAATGCACACATTTCTTCATATTGATCAAATTTGCCAATACATCCAAATTATGTGCTTTCCAAAAAAATATGCATACCTCTGGAATACATTGGTTTAACTGGTATAATTACAAGCTGCTGCATACAGCAGTTAGTGTGGCCATTCTGTAAATTATTCTTAGTACATTGGATATTGACTTTCTTTCTAATCTTCAAATTCTTGGTCTGGATTAAATCCTGTTTGTTTGCAGATTTGCTCGAGTTTTGAGTCCTCCTGCTCACGCTCAGGCTGCTGCTGCCGCACGCATGTGCTCAGAATACTGTTCCAGCTTTTTCATTTGAGTAAAATGATCCTGTCAAAATTTCCCAATCGAATGCCAGCTATGACGCTGACCAACATCTCATTGTGGCCACTTTACAAACAGCGTCCAGTGCAGGCGGTTGCTGTTTAACCAGGTTTACGTCTCACTCGCCGTCATGGGTCGTTCTATTGTAATGGTGCTATTATGTTGTTTCAGTTTGAATTGGTGAAGTCATATTTGTGGTGTGGGAATTATACATCTGCGATAACAGCAGTACGTCTGCGTGCAGACAAACAAACATTAGCACGTCTGCACAGGGCGGGGGCCAGGGTTTGAGGGAAAACAACACAAAACAGGAACATGAAATGAAGAAGTAATACTCTCAAAATTAAAGCCTGCACTCTTGAATAAAGATTGGAAAGAAACCCCATCATTTTTCTGATAATCCGTATGTGCCTAAGCACAATTTTGAAAGCAGGACCTCAGGAGTGTGGCTCACTTTTGAGTTTTAGCAGTCATTGTCTCTTTCAGATTGCAGAGACACTTCCCCTCTCCCCTCCCTCCTCTTCCTCCTTTTTTAGTCCCTTACATGCATATTTAACCGCACCCCCCCCCCCCCCCCCCCCCCCCCCCCCCCCCCCTCACACACACACACGGTGGGACGTGTTTGATATCCGTATTGATCGCTGCACCCTGTTTGTTTGTACAAGGACAGCTGCTTGATTGGTCTGTAAGTAAAGGAGCAATTCTCCCCCCTGCAACGCTACACCAAGACCGCTTTAGCTCCCCGGCATCGCTGATAGAATCTCGCACAGTTTTATTTCCAAAAACAAAACGTACTTTGGAACAACTACATTCTGATGCCATCTTACACACACACTCCTGTTGGGTCAGACACATAGATATATGCTGATAAAGCCACAGGCACCAAGACATATCTGATACACTCTCCCGAGGACACACGCACCCAGATAGCATTAGCATTGGATCCATTCTAATAAATGTTCTTGCTGCGGCCAGAAACAATAGAGTGTAATAGGATGATATATTGTCGGTCCTCCAAATGAGACAAAGTCATCTTTCTGCATGCTGGTGGCAGGGATCACTGCCAAGCGAATGTGTGTGTGTGTGTGTTTGTGTGCGTGAATGTGATCCATCGAGCACCGTCACACCTGCCAGGCCCGTCTCCTGTTTCACTTGTTGTTTAATCAGCTCTTCGCCCTATAGATTTCTTTTTTATATGGCCTCTTAAAATGTCTTCCCTTTAATTCACACTTTGATATTGAGGCTCTAAGTGTCTTTGTATCAACCTTGTGTTACTGCCCCTGATATAATTTGTAACTTGTTGTGTGTGCAGATTGCCTTTTGTCAATATCTATACATCCTTGATTTAGTGTGACCTCTTAGCTTAAATAAGGTGTTGTTGGCTGCCAGGGCTGCTAGGTGCAGAGATGTAGAGACAGGGTTGTGTGTGCCAAAAAAAGCCACCACTTAGAGTTGGGTTGTTTTCAAAGTCAAGTTTAAAAGCACCGTTTCAGAGGAGTACTCACAAATTGATGGAATAAATCCAACTAAACTTCATTTAATCCCAGGAAATGTGTTTCAGTTAACATCATAAAATATGGTTGTTGTACTACGATGCAACTTAGAGGTTAAATGCAAACAGTCACACACGACAGACAGATAATAGATAGATGGATGGATACAGGAAAAGAGGGGCAGAGAGCGGAGGTGAAGAGTGGGCCTGAGTGGTGGCTGAAGAGGAGGAGGACAGGGGGAAAAAAAGGGCGGATTAGATCCCATTTATCATTTTGACAGCTGACCCTGTGGCCGGCCTTGGGACCTCACCGCATCCCCCTCTTCTCCTGATTTTTCCTCTCCCTAAGTTGTTCACGCTTTTCCACTCCTCTGATTTCTCCTTTGTTGTCCTCCTTTCCGACTTCTCTTCCATGGGGAGTCTGCTATACTAATATGGCTTTTTTTTTTTCACCTCTCCTCCTCCTCTCTCGGCTTTTCTCTCTTCCATTTTCTACCCTTCGTCTCATTGCGGAAACAAGTGGAAATGAAGAATAGATTTTTAAAAATGAAAATATTCTATTAACACATTAACGCAGTTAAAGTCCACACTGTCAACGAATGGATCAAACATTTATGATTTATAGTGATTGACAACAATTTTGATTTAACTGTCTGCACCCATCAAAATATGCGTGCACTCAGTCACGGCTGGTTGAGAGATAAATATGTCGCCGTGATGCTAAACAATGATTGATTTTCTCAACAATGATTTTCTCTTTTTGGTGTCATTAAAGGAAAGAAATGGGATCTGTGATATTCTGTTGATGCATATTTTCTCTTTTTATGTTTTAATTGAAGTGTCTATCTGTACAATGATTTAACTGAGGGGTTTGGTTAAAGTTAAACTAACTAAATTCCTCCCTCCCTCCCTCCCCTCTCCTTCCTTACCCCTCTCTGTCCGTCTGTTCCTCTCCTCAGACGTTTGGAGCAGAACCTGATTAAAAGTGTCCCAGCAGGAGCCTTCACTGCCTACAAGAAGCTCAAGAGGATGTGAGTCTGTGTGGATACAACACACACACACGCATACACACAATGCACAAGCTTATATATATAGTGATGCTAGATCTGCAACAGGCATTTTATTGATAAATCTTGAACTTTAATTAAAAAGTTGCATTATCCCTTATAGATGTCTTTAACATTTAGACTGCGAGGTACAGGGATGCTGTTTCATCAAATGTTTCTTCAGACTCACACAGACGCACACACATGCTGGGATTTTAACCTCGACAGTGTTGAATAATATATCTCACAGTGGTGGAAGCGAATGACATTAACTGCACTTAACACACCTCTGCTTCCAGTCCTCTCTCTCTCTTTTGCTCCTGTCACTTCACTTTTTACCTTCACTCTTTCCAATCACTTCACCCCCCCCCACATGCAGCTCCTCTTACGTTTTTTTTTTTTTTCATGCTCCTGTCCCCTTGCCTTGACCTCGCCTGATGTAGTCTCTCATGATCATTTGTCAGACAGTTCTAGGACATCCACGCAAAGTGAACCCCGTCATTGTGTTTTACAGTGATGCACTTATCTGCTCCCCCTCCCTCGCTCACGCTGACTCTCTCTCCTTCTCTTTCTCCCCCAGTGATTTAAGTAAGAACCAGATTTCTGACATCGCTGCTGATGCTTTCAGTGGCCTTCGCTCACTCACCTCATTGTAAGTACGATACACTTTTGTTCACTCGTACACACATCAAGGCAGCAAGGCAGGGAAGTGATTACGCAACCAGACATTTAGCAAATAAAAATGGTGTCGCTCTCATGCTTGACAACTGGGGCATAATGCAGTAGAGTGCGTGTGTGTGTGTGTGTGCGTGTGCGTGCGTGCGTGTGTGTGTGTGTGCGTGTGCGTGCGTGCGTGTGTGTCTGTCAGAGGTTGATAATAACATGAAGGACACTTTAATTTGACTCAATCTTGAGCATGTAAATGAGACAGACAGTCAGACAAGAAGGGGCAGACAAGGTGAACTCCCGCGGGTGTTAGGACTGAACGCACACACACACACACACACACACACACACACACACACACACACACCCACTACTGCATTATGCCACTGAGAGGCTGACTTCTGCAGCAGAGGCCATCTACGGAGTGATGTAGCAAAATATACATTTGCTGAAGTGGTCCCTTGAGTATTTGATTACGTCCTGTCCCACTTTAAACGGGTAATCACACATGTTACTTACGTGAAGTCTCCTTGACTGTGCTCTGCAGGGTTCTATATGGCAACAAGATCACCGAGTTGCCCAAGGGTCTGTTTGATGGACTGGTTTCCCTGCAGCTGCTGTGAGTACCGTCTGTGTGGTCTGACGTTGTGTGTCCCATTAGTGTTGTAGATTAGTAACAGTCCAATTCTCTGTACATCTCTGTACTTTAATGTTTGATAGTTTACTAATCAGAGTTTAATTAAATGTTTCAGAGGGCAGTATTCTAGACACACTTGCAGCAACGTTGGAAGTTCCATGAACTTGCAATATTCTGGTAGTTTCAAATTCAACAGCAACACTACAAATACGGGCTAGAGACCTGGTTTAAATATTAATGATGGTTAGAAAGAAAGTGAAATGGGGTAATGGTGATTCTCCCAGTCGTGAACGATGGAGGGAGATTGTGGAGAACAGCTTCCAGATGGATTAGAAGTGTGAGAAATGAATACGATGTTATTCAGAATTAAATATGTGACGAAGACTATGGAGGAGACGAACTGAAGCAGCTGAGGAAACTGATAGAGTTAGTGGATCAATGGTGAAAAAGTGTTGCTCCCAAAGCACTTCTTTAAATGTTAAAATGATTAGTAAAGGGTTCTTTGCTTTAAGACAGACATTAATTATTCATCATTTAATGAGAATTTCTTTCATAGTGTTTCTTCCAATGGCAGCATGAGGAAAGCAAAACATAAACAAACATGGCTGAATTTATGTTGTGCTGGATATTTTTCCAAATTAAGATAATCTGGCAGCAGCAGAAAGTCACTTCTACAGTTCAGTGCCGCAGGACCCCAATCACAGCTCAGCTCGATGTTACACAGCATTGTCATTGTCGTACATGGTGGTGATTTCATCAGGAAGCATCACAGACTACCACAGGACCCTGGTGATAATCACTAAAGAGCAGCAGCAACGACTATCGGACCTCCTCGCCATGCATTAACCCTCCGTTTCTTTTCACCATTTTTTCATGTTTCTGCTTCTGCTGTTTTACTTAGATGATCAATATGAACCAAATTGGTGCACTGTAGTAAAACCTGTTGTTCATCTCATATTTACTGTCTGTACAGAGCTGAAATATTAATTAGAACGGTGCCCTGGCACAGATTAGCTGTAGCTGCAGCTGTAGTTTCAGTTTGTAGTAAAAAAAATTCTGCCTCCTATAATGGCTACATTGGTACTGTGTGTGTGTGTGTGTGTGTGTGTGGGGCATATGGTCCTCGAGAATGCCGCAGTCCGCTGCAGACACAGCTAATGTTCGGGGCTTTTTCCATCGTAAAGTCAAGTGGAGCGAAGAAAATGAGGATGAGTGAATCTAACCCACAAACACCTTTTACGTGCTTAGGTGGATCATTGGGATGCATGGTGCATACTGAAGACAGGCAGGGAGGAGGGGTGGATGCAGGGATAGATAAATGGATGGATGGTTTTAGAGGGAAGAAGGGGAGGAGACATTGGAAAAAATACATACAGTACAAATCCAGAGAAGATTGGAAACCGAGATGAAGAAAACTAAAATTGAATTTGTTTTTCCAATGGCGAAGTGGGCGGGCACGGTGCTAACACTTTCACCTCACAGCAAGAAGTTTCTGAGTTCCGAGGAGGTGCAGTTTGGGGCTGGGTCAGTTGCGGACTCTAAATCACTATAGGGCTGAATGCGTCTCTGAGCGGTGGTTTGTCCCTTCATAGCTGGACACCTGTCCAGGCTGTGCCCCGCTGTTCATATAATGTCACTTGGGCTTGGCTCCGGCTCCCTCAGAGGAGGAGCAGCACAGACCATGGATGGATGGATCATAAGTTTGTTGTTACATCATTAAACTTAGTTTGCCTTGAACCCCGTCGTGATGTTAGACTCATAAACTGAATTATCAATTATCAGTCACACTTAATTACCAGGTAATAATAGCGTCTGGCCACATCATCCATCAGTCAACAAGTCAATGGTCCTAAAAAGACATATTCACCTGCCTGCTCAGCAGAACGTGGTCGATGTGACGTACATTCCAGGATCATGTTATTCCTCTATATGGTGTAAGTATTTGAATTTACATGTCAGCTTTCGCTGGTGAATCAAGCAGCAGGTCCACCTTCCACGGCAGAGATGTGTTTATTGCCCTGAATAGCTGCCGCTCTGCTGTTTGTATTGTCTGCGCTGCTGTGTTTTACTGGTGCAGTTTCAGGTAATTAGTTCCCCCTGTGAGCTGCCTAATGAGGCGTGGATGTGTCGCAGAGCAGCGCGTGTGTGAGAGAGAGTGTGTGTACCTATAGTATGACTGGGTTTTGTCAGTATAGGCGGCTCGTTAGGATGACTCGAGATGATTAAGCTGAGCTGCTGTACTAAGCCCAGAGTTAGCCACCTGTCAAACATGGAAGAGGAGGAGAGAGTGGACTTTCTGGGGAAAGATGGAGAAACAAGGAATGAAATGAAAATGTGCGGCGAAAGATGAAAGCGAGGATACAAGTACAGGGGAACGCTGACAGTGTTCGTTAATGAGAGCAGATATGAAGAACTGAGATGGAGGGAAGGTTAACACCCTTCCTGTCATTTACCTAATCCCTCAATCACGTTTCTCATTTCCCCGTCCCCGCTCTCCTCTGCACTGGTGTCATTACAAATTAAATTTTCACTTGTCCCTTCTCCGTCTTACTCCATTATTTCCTCCATCCCATCCCGTCTCCTCTCCTCCCCTCACCATCTGTCTCCCCCATCAGAACCAGATATCACAATATCCAAGACAACAGATAACTCAGATTCCACTCCAGAAGAGAAAGTGAAAATATCATAAAATAACAATTTTCCAATTTATGGGTCACAGCCAGAAACAAATATAATGAGTGTTTGGAGAGAGCAATGGTGAGGAACAAGGAAGGAATTAGCAAGATGGAAAACACAGTGGAGAAAAACAGGAATTTCCGCAGACATGCATCTGAGAGATAAACCGTCTCATTATCTGCATATGTGCTTATTTTCCCTTTGTGTTGCACGGAGAAATAATAAGTAAGTAAACGGCTAAAAACAAATGCTGACAGCCTCTTCTTTGTGCTTCAGGCTTCTGAATGCCAACAAAATTAACTGCTTGAGAGTCAACACCTTCCAAGACCTGCAGAACCTCAACCTGCTCTCGCTGTACGACAACAAGCTGCAGACGATCAGCAAAGGACTGTTCACCCCTCTGCGCTCCATCAAGACTCTGTAAGGACCAAGACCTGGCATTATGCACTTGTGATTTCATTTTGTTTGAACGTCTTGAGTCAACCTTGTAGTAACCCCTGGACATATCCTCATATCTTCTTCCCTCTCAGTCATCTCGCTCAGAATCCCTTCATGTGTGACTGCCACCTGAAGTGGCTGGCCGACTACCTGTTCGACAATCCCATCGAGACCAGCGGAGCTCGCTGCAGCCACCCCAGGAGGCTGGCCAACAAACGGCTGAGCCAGGTCAAAGGCAAGAAGTTCAGGTGCACAGGTAAGACATGAGCGTTCACTTCAGCCATCTGTCGGAGATGATCTCGGGAACATGTTTTAGAACTGGGTGAAAACATTGTGAGGTTTTCAAATACATTTCGGTGCAACAATTATCCAGCAAATCACTTCTGAATGAGTTGAGATTAACAGACACATTGCAAACAGAAGCGGAGATGCGTATTCACTAAAACACACTCTCTCTCTCTCTGTGTGTGGTGTATTTTATTACAGTTATTTCCTTTGATACGAGTCATGGGTCTCACTAATTACAACACAGACCAATTCAGTATATTGAAGCAGCACAATAACTAACTCAGCAGGGACCGGCCTTCGATGTGATCGCCCACTTGTGTGATATGAGGAGTCTGTGGCGGTGCAGTGGCTCCCCCAGATGTTTTCCCTGTTTTAAATATTATGCCTTTTTTATGACTCGATGGAAAATGAATTTTTAAAATCCCCTTGCAGACATTTTATAATCTGTTTGAATAGTGTCAGAACAGGGGCACTGAGCAAATTGTTGCTTGACAAAGCAGCCTCTCCGTTCAAACTATGACTTTCATCCAATACTGAATGTGATTATTTAGAGAAAACACGATCGTGGATGCTTTGTGTGTCCTAAACAATAGGTTGTATTCAGAAAAACAAATATCATGTTTGGAGAATGGTTTGTTTGAAAACTAAAAAAACGTGTGATTGTATCAGAATAATAACAGGTCTATCTAAAAGAAAAATTAAAACAACTTAAGCGGGCACAGCATAAATAGCATTAACATCAACTGTTATTAAAAGCTAGAGGTGCAATGCTTTTAGTGTGGAAGGTCAAACCCCTCTGTGTCTGTACTCCGCCCATGGAGCTCATCAAGGTAATTAAGTTACAAAACGCTCCTTGAGCTGGTTCTGGCTGCCCTCTCTGCTTCAGCCGCTCCTCTCTGCAGCCCCATGCCTCTCCCTGCATCTCCTCTTCCTCTGCGGAGCTGTGTGGACAGCTCTTTGGCTCCGCCTCCCCTCCTGTGTGGATCTGCGGCTGTCTTGTTGCCTCTCCTCTCCTGTATGGACCCTGACAGCTCTCTGTTGCCCCGCCTTCCTCCTGTGTGGACCTGCATTCTGATTGGTTCGTGCAGCTGTCTCTTGTGCTTGATCTAACCATGTGGCCCCGCCTACTGTGACATCACATGGTTCCGTCAAGCGCCAGGGACCGCCGAGCACACGCCCACCTGCCTCTCCCAGCCAATCACGTGCCTTGGAGCCAAAAAAATAATAATTGGGAGCTTATCACTTCACTTCTGTTGCCTTTATGTTTATGGCGTCTGATGCATGGGACTATGACTGTCGTTGACATAGACAACCCAAAGATATCAAAATACCATGACAGTGTTTAACTGGTTTTCCACTGATATCTTCAAGGGGCCTTGTGGAGTTACGATCACAGTCGATGCTTCTCACCGATACTCATCATGTGTCTTCTTAAAAATAAAACCTGTGGAATAGACACGATACCGGCAGCTGGATTAGCACTTCATCACCAATGTGTGTGTAATCGTATAAACGTGTCATCATGCACACACACAAAACAAACTTAAGCGCCTGGCTCCACAGCACCGCTGGTTGAAAACTCCACAGGGTTTCCTATCCCCGACCCAAAAGGATCTTCACCTTCACTGCTCAACTGTTCAAACACATAAACACATATTTCTTCCAGGGATGCTTTTCTCCTGGTGTTTACTTTGGAAAGTACGGTCTTTGTAAACCACATAAAGAGAAACGCTTGTTTCACCTTCCTCAACTGTGAAATCTTCCAGTGCTTCAGTGTGTAGCATGGCTCACTCCCCCGCCTCTGTGCAGACTCCTTAACTAGTTTCTGCTCCAACTGATGAAGACATCGAAACTTTGAAAAAAAAAAAAAAAAAAAAAAGCTTCTCTTACCATAACTGTTACGAGATTATAAAAATCCTCCCCTCTGTTCTTGGCTTCGTTGTTCCTCGCTCTTTTTTATTATTCTCAAATTGGTCTTTCCTTACTGTCAACTTTCCAAACAACAAGGTTTGCGGCAGACCCGGAGACATTATTCCAAAATATCCTGCCGCTGAAGGGAGCTAGCCACATCTCATAAAAGATGAGACAACGTTTGACACGCAGTGATCATTTTACTGAGTTCAAATCAAGGTTGCTCACTGGGAAATCTCTCTAGGTGGTCTCAGTAGTTTTGTTTTCTATGGAAGGTGCTGTGTACCAGGAGAGAGAGCTGGCATCCTACTAATAGACAACAAAGCTGGAACAAGAGAGCGAGGAGGGGAAAGGGGGATTGATAATCGTGAGAAGAGTGTATGTGTGGTGCATGTGCTGCGTGATGTAAACCAGGTCTCTTCCACAGGCACAGGCGGTCATAAATAGTATCTGCTCACATTATATCTAAATAACAGAAGTGGTCTCTGGCTCACTGTGTTAAACCAAAACATCCGGGGTTAAACCACATTTATCTGCAAGATGATTCCATAAAACCACCTGGATCTCAGTTTGTTAATTTGATTTATAGTGGTAGCCCTCCCAGCATCAGCTCCATGACTACCACCATATACAGAGAAAAACTGCAGGAGCAACTGTCCTGCAGATCTATTTGAGAATTCACAAATGTCCTGCACTTAAATGTCTTACAGCCTTTGACAGTTGCGAGTAGAACAGAAGTAGACTTTCCTGAACAATTAAACTTCACCTGGAAACAGTTTAGACAGATATGGCTGCATCTGAATATGCATGAGTTCCTTTCCTTTTTACTATTAAACTGATATTTATTTTGCCTTCATAAGGGATTGTAAATTCAAATCCAAAACATTAACATCTTTCTTCTCTCCTCTTCATCATTTCTTTCTCTCTTTCCCTCTGTCTGTTACTCGCCTGTTGATTTCATTTACCTGGCGTTTCTCCTCTCCCTTCCTTTCTGTTTCTCCTTCACTCTGTCTCCATCACTCCCTCTCTCCGCTGCAGGTCAGGAAGACTACCGCAGCCGTCTCAGCGGCGACTGTTTCCAGGACCTGGTGTGTCCAGAGAAATGTCGATGTGAAGGCACTGTCGTCGACTGCTCCAATCTCAAACTGACCCGTTTCCCTCCACACATCCCCGAGCACACCACAGACCTGTGAGTTACATATGAGCCACAGCATGATGGGATATCAGATTAAAAGATATTTCCATATTCTCATCCTTATGAAAACATGAAACATACGCATGTGGGTTCAAATACTTGCCAGCTTACACAAACACACCAGCATCCTCCTCCATACGTGCCGATATAGCTGTCTCTTTGTCTTTCTTCTCGCCTCTCTCTGTGCACTATCATGAATGTCAGTCTTCATTTTTAGCTCCCAGAGCAAAATGCCTCTCAACAGCGTCTTTTCCATCTCCCTCCGAGTCCCAAAGGAACCATCATGATGTCTGGCAAAGGGTCTCACACTAGAATACTGAATAGTCCCATGGATCATTTATTTCATCGCTGAAAAATAGAAAGGGAGAAACACAGTGTGAGGAAGGTTAAAAAGTCAGTGTGTACGCTGAAAAAAAAAAAAAAAAACTTGTTTACAGCTATAAGCACTGAATTGATTTGGAATATGTTTATATATATATATATATTTGAGTTAAGTGATATGATAATGTGATGTTCTATTTTGTTGTTAATGATTTTTATAAGAGCCATGACCCTGGAAAGTCACTGAAAATAGAAATATAAAAAGCTTAAACTGTTAATGAATGCGTCCTGACCCAGATCTGCACCAACATTTTAAGAGATCTTTCCTGACCCATACCACATCCTTCTGCCAAGTTCTGTGTCTCCACTAGTCTTTGCAGAATCTTGCTAACAAACCGAAAGGGTTACAAGTCATAAAATCCTAACTTTAGAGCAGAAAGTGGTTCTCCAAACTAAGACTCAAGTAAGGAGCGTTTAGCGAGCCGCCTTTTACTTTCAGCACCTGAATAGAATATTCATTGAGCTAATATATCCACACAGGAAATAGGAATCCAGCCAGAAGCAAGGTTTTGCCTAATAACTCTGAGTCACAAGCAGCTTTAGAACGTAGCTGAAGGATGGAGGGCATCTGCCGCTGCTGTCACTGTGTACTAATGGAGAGAATCGCTGCAGAATAGGAGAACACTGCAGCAGATGTGGGGTGTTTGGCACCGTATTAATTATAGAGGTTAGTTGTATAATGGTGAACTCAACCATGGGTGCCACTAATAATGTCAGTATTACACACACCATTAGGCCCCGATTCTACTCTCTTCATCTCTTTGCTTCGGTTTCTTTCTTTGAAAAGTTGAATCTTCCCATTTTCCCTTCTTTTTTTCCCTCCATCCATTCCCAGGGTGCTTCACGTCAAAAAATATAAACCTCGTCCTTTATGGTTGGTTGGAGGGCACATCAAAGTTCCTACCATTTTCAACACCCTCTCACTTTCTGTTTCTCTTGACTTTTCCCCGAGAACATAACCTACCACAGGATTGTTGAGTGGCAAAAACACACACACACACACACACACACACACACACACACACACACAAGCTGCCAGGCGTTCCCTGTAACCTGCCTTATCGGGGGAAATCAGGGGAGCTTATGACCAAGCTGAAGGTTTATATATATTTGTTATGCTCTATTTCGCTCTTCCCCCTATCTCTCTATCGGTTTTCTATGTGATTCTTCCCACCAGCCATGGAAATCCTTGACATCAGCTTTGTTCAATAAGCATGAAAGAATCAGTCTGAAGAGAGTTATTTGCACTCAATAAAAGGCTCCGCGCATTCTGAGCCTGTGTTGAGAGCCCTGGTTCGGACGGTAACGACATTAAACGCGTTTCAGCTCCACTGTTCAATCTATGCAAACTACAGCAGCCAAGGTGGTATCATGTTCCCGTCGTCCCTGATCCACATGAGACTGAATTATTTTATTTTACTTCCATCCAGGTTGATAGATCTTCCAGGTTCGTCAGTATCTCATTAGAAAGTGTCCCCTCTGGCTGATCTTTGACTTTCTGCCTTCTCTTTCTCCACCTTGTGTTACCAACACACTCACAGACTCCCGCACACACACACACCGAGCATCCTTTTAGCAACACAATTTTAGTACAAATTACCTCAATAAAGCAGATGTCTAGCTTTCTATCTCTAAACCATTTCCTCCTGGCTCAGGGCACTATGGGTATTGATGACCACATAGAAAAGATTTCTCTCTTCCCTTCTCCTCTCTTCTCTACTCTTCTCTCAACAGTCACTAAAGGCCTCTTAACCTTCATGCAGTCATTCCTCCCTGATGTGCAGCCTCCCTCTATCTTGTTTTTGCGTGTGTGTGTGTTCACTCAAAGCAGTTGGGTTCATGAAAGAATAAATGTCTAACTCTCTCCTTCTATCTTTCTCTCTGTAGGCGGTTAAACGACAATGAGATTGCCGTCCTGGAGGCTGCAGGGACATTTAAGAAGCTGCCTAACTTGAAGAAGATGTACGTATAAACATCTATCTCTGTGCCTTTGTGTGTTTGTGTGTGTGTTTGAATACATGAGCACTTCTCATCTTTTCATTACTCTGCAGTTAAGATTTGGTTTGTGTTCATGTTCTTGCATTTATTTGGTCCAGTAAATCTAACATCTATCCTTTGAATGCAACGATGCACGTTACATGTCCTTACACTCCTTCATGAAATGCATTCATATTCACTGTCTTTTTTTCCATAGTGTAAATAAACTATAAGTTGACTGAAATCACAACAGTATGGACAGACAGATAATATGGAATCCATGAAAAACCAGCAGTGACCAAGCAGCAAGGGCGAAAAAGATAGTAAGGAGATTGGAAAAAAAGGAACATGCAAAGGGGAAAGAAGTGAAAATGAGGGAGATACGTGAGTGGAAGAGAAAGAGGGAGGGGGCTCAATGAAGACAGGAAGAGAAAAAGTGAGAAAGAGTGAGAGAAGGGTGGGTCTGAGGTACGGAGGAGGTGAATATTGAATGGAAATAGAAGTTGGGCCTTCACTGCAGATTTACAGTCAGCGCTTATCCTACTTCAGGTGTGTGTGTGTGTGTGTGTGTGTGTGCGCGTGTGTGCGTGTGTGTGCGTGCGTCAGACTGAGATAGAGAAAGACAGACCAGAGAGCAGCAGTTGATTTATTGGAGAGGAAATTGCTAACCATCTAGCAGTGTCACTGACGATATAGATTGGCTCACACTCATTTCCATTTTCCTTTTCTCAATTCCTCCCCTCCCTTCTTCACCTCCTCTCCTACCCTCACGTCTCTCTTATCTGTCCTGTTTGTTAGTTTGTCTGCAATTATTTTTTATTTTCTCGTTAATTTAACCCTTTACTTCTTCTCCAACCCCCCTTTTTCCTCCCGGCTCCTCTTCTCTCCGCCCATCTCCTCTCCTCTCAGCCAAAGCTGATAAGAAAACGCACCTATGAATGAAAGCTGCAGTCGTTGTGATAGCTATCATCTCCAGTTATTGTCTCTGTGGCCAAATGCTCTTTTCATTTTTATTTTTCTCATTGTCTCTACCACAAAGCGAGATAGCGATCGTCTTCAGTTGTCTGTGACCACATGTCTCATTTACTTTTGTGTGTGTGTGCGTGCGTTTTATAGTCATGGCTGTTTTCTTAACGGTGAAGAACTAACAGATATCAGTTGAACAGCTGTGACTGATTCTTTAAAGTGGGAGTGTTGTTTTGCCTTTGTGTGGCTCTGCATATGTGGTCATACTGTCCCTCTGGTGTTAAAGACAGCAGAGGCTATCGTGCATTAAATCAAGACAAACTGTTAAAGCTGTCCTTTCTTTGTCCGTCCTGCAGCAACCTGAGCAACAACAAGTTGAGGGACATTCGTGAGGGTGCATTCGATGGAGCAGCTGGCGTTCTGGAGCTGCTACTGACAGGAAACAAGCTAACTGGACTGCAGGGACGCATGTTCAGGGGCCTCACTGGCCTGAAAACCCTGTAAGTTGTTAACAGTAGTGCATGTGATTGTACACAGATGTATTCTCCGTGGTGCATGTTGGGATTGTTCTACAGAGCTGAAGATATCTAAAAGCCTATTAATACAAAATAAGAACATAGTGGAGGTAGGCTACTGCTGATATACAAGGTGATGTCAAATTAAATAATTACATGTCACATTACTTCAAACAAAATATAGTTATTCTCCAGTCTTGTTTATGTCAGTTTTTTTTTCGTAACTGGATTTGTACAACATCAAAATGTTTCTTTCTAAACTGATATCTGGTTGACTTGTTCTTTTGCTGAGCTCTGATGGTCATCGTTGGTCGTCACTACCACGACGCACACTGTTGTTGAACTTCCTTACCTTGTTTCCTCCACGACCTGCAGAGAAAGGGGCGGGGTGGTCTGCCCGCTTACCCTGAAATCAAGGCTAATGACAGCATATTGTTATTCCTCTCATTTAGACGACGCCATAAATAGGCTAGTGTCCAATTAGGAGCTACAGGAGAGTGCACCAAAGCCTGAGCCAATGTTGTCTGTGTATGCTCAGTAATGACTAGCTAATGCTATCCTGTATATATCTATGCCGCCTAATGACTCTCTAATGGCATCATGGCTGTCTCTGTATTATGTTAAGAGGCTCCCTGCTCCAGTAATAGCCTTGCTAACTAGGTTAGCCCAGCCCAGAGATGGCTAATACTAACTAACTCAGTTAGCCTGGTCCCATATGACTGGATGTCAAAGCTAATGTCACATTACAGCGTGTGTCACGTTTGTCTTGTGGGGACTGGTTTGAATTTAGCTCTCGTTTCTGTTTTCTCTTTCATCCATGTCATTATCAGTTATGTCCTTTCATCCTCTTTGTCTCTTTTCATCCACATGAATTATGTAAAGTATGTAGTGATCTTCTCTCAAATAACATCGCTCAAGTTAACAAAAGGAGTACAGTCTTGAAAAGTCTTGAAGCTTTTTTTTTTTTTTTTTTAATTGTGAAGTAACGTGAAAGGGATGAGATTGTACAGATTTCATGCTGTTTGTTGATAAATACTTGGCGTCCCTGTTTGCAGAATGTTGAGGAGCAACCAGATCAGCTGCATCGACAACAGCACCTTCACAGGTCTGAGCTCAGTGCGTCTCCTGTCGTTGTACGACAACAGGATCTCCAGCATCGCCCCAGGAGCCTTCTCCACTCTGCACTCCCTGTCCACCATGTGAGTCGCACGTTTGAGTATTGTTTATTTCCCATAATTCCTGTCCCTTTCTGTCCTCTAGATGTTGATTAATTAGAAATGCCGTGAAGTAAAGTCATCACAACCTTTAACCTGCGTTATAACGTCGGTGTTAGGGAGCAGAGAGCGTGACGCAAAGAGGGAAGAGAAGTGTGTTTTATGTTCTCAACTTTCTAACCCAGGGGATGTGTGGGCTGTAAATAATACATCACCATGTCAATAAAACATTACAGGTTCGTATATATACTCTCTCCAACGGTGAACAGAGACATGCCTAGTTTAAAAAAAAAGTCTCCTCACATCCTTGCTACTCTCTTGCTTTCCTCCACGCCTCCTTTCCTTGTTCTTTCCCTCTGCTGCTATGTACCTGTCATCTTCGATTCAAGTTTCATCTTTGCTCTTTTGGGAGGAAAGGTGGCAGAACAGAGAGGGAAAACAGGGACAGCAGAGGTGGAGGATGGATGGAAGCCCATTTCACATCAACTCGAACTGCTCAGCAGGGCTGTTGGTGATTATCACCGCACAAATGGAGAGATATTATATTTCCCTCCACTCCGTCATTAGTCACCATTCATATTTTTCAGCGTTAGTTTTTCATTGGCTCTGTTGCAACATTGGATTTTGTATGCAACACCTGCTGGCAGTTTGGCATGGAAGAAAGAAAGAGGGTTTTTTTTTTTTTTTAATTTCTCCACCCTTCCTTTTTTCATTTCCTTGTCCTTCATCTGTTTCTGTCTTCTTTTACACTCCTTTCACACGTTTGCTCTTATCGTGTTAATATCTGCTTCCGTTTTTAGTGCATTGTTTCCCCATAGAGTTTGTCCATTAATTAAAAGATTAACACTCTGGATAGGAAGGAAGGGATTTAGCTTAGGTCTGGCAGCCACGCAGCGAGGTCAGTTCATTACAAGGAAATGAGGAAATAACTCGTTGCTATCTGTAACAGCACACCATTAATACTGGAGCACAAACAGTAGCGTTCAGGTTTATTCGCTTAGCATTACACATGATATGAGGCACTAGCACACACAAAATATTCTGAAAATTTTGACAATTTTATTTGACAGGCATTAAGGTTCCAATACGTGTTGCAGATGCTACGTTCACTGTATTCGGTTCAAATGTGACTCAGCATAAATATTACATGAGTTGTTTTATAAAAGCAACAAAATGCAATGAGAGATCAAATATGAATAAAATGGACAGATAACCTTTTTCTTCCTCTGTTATAATGTCGCTCACTCTGCCACCTTTTCTTTCTCATTCGGCAGCTCTCAAACTTTGCAAAGTGAATAAAAATAAAACCGATAACCTTTTTCTCTTTGTCTTGCTTTTGTTCCCTTTCTCTCTCGTCCTCCTCTGTCTTTGCCCTCCATCCAGGAATGACTTAAAAACAATACTTCATTGTATACAATACTGCAGAAATCATCACTCTTACAGTCATACTCATGGGTTCAACACAGATCCTTGCACAAATGGCTCATGATCAGTTTCCTTGCACTTCTTTGTACACCACAGTCTCATCGTCAATCTTGCCTGTAGCTCTGTTGCTAGTGTTGTTCAGATTGAACGTTTCTGCTCATTCACAGAATTAACAGAGCAAGATTTAGTTCAACGAAGCTGCAAGCGCTGCTGTCCATTCCTATTATCCTTGATTGACACTGTTTAAACGATGTCCCTCTGTGTCTGTCTTAATGTCCCTGTGTATTTCTATAGCAACCTCCTGTCCAACCCATATGTGTGTGACTGCCACCTGTCCTGGCTCGGCCAGTGGCTAAAGAAGACCAGAGTGGTCAGTGGAAACCCGCGCTGTCAGAAACCAGCCTTCCTGAAGGAGATCCCCATCCAGGACGTGGCAACCCCTGACTTCACATGTGACGGTGAGCCTCTCATTCTATTTTTGCTTTAATTCCATAAAAACAATTTGAAATATTGGGGTAGACACATAATCCACAAATGAACAGCACACAAGATGTGGCTGTAAATCCCATTTGAAATGACACTGGATTGTCTGTAAGCCGCAAAAGTGATGGCTCGAAACAAATGATGTGTCAGTCCTCGGCCATGTGTCCTCCACAGATAAGACTATGAGTCAAGTGATTGAAAGGTAAATTAAATGTCTTTGTATCATGTTTACTCATCCTAATAACAGAGTGAATTCTCCATCTTTTAAGGAAAAAGTGTAACGTCCAATACACAGAAACTTAGAGGAAGTCCATTGTAAAGATACGAGGCTCAGTCAGTGGAGAAGAATAAAAGAGTCTTCTAGTGAAACCAAGACATTCCTGGTGCAGTGCAGCATCAGTTACAGAACAGAAGGTCAGGAGAGAGAGTTCTGTTCCATGTTACATCTACAAGATTACATAAGGGTTTTTTCCCAGAACAAGTTGTAATGAGCGTGTTGAGGCGAGGCCCTAATTACCAAATCTCCCAAAAGAGAAAAAGGGAAAATCAGTTGTTCGCAGAGGGAATCAAGTGACGTCACAGCGGAATCTGGTAACAGCCTCAGGTACTTCACGCCTTTTGCTTTGTTATGGACTCAGGTCAAAACAGTTTGGATTCTTGTCTTTGGGTAACAAACTGTCCAGATACTCTTTCCAGTAGCGTCCATTATGGGATAATGTTAAGTCAGCAGATACACACACACACACACACACACACACATGCTCGGCCGGGTATTGTGAGGACAGAATGATCGGTAACCACTGGCAGCCGCGGATGACATCAGCTTGTGGTTTCTTCAGTGACGTTGCTGTTACCAAGATGCCTGCCTATAGCTACTCAGGCCCTCAGCTCGGCCGCCAAAATTTGACGCCATAAGCAAAGCGTGGTCTGGCTGGCTCGTCTGTTGCATCTTTTCTATCTTCCCCCTTTTCCCACTTTGTTCTCTCTTTATGGCTTCACACTTGAATCTTGCCCTCTCTTTCTATCTCGATGTGCGTCTCTCTCCCTCCTGAGTTTCTTTGCATTCATTACACTTTTCTAATTTCCTGTAGCTGAGCTGCAACCATTTACTGAAAATGAGTTTGGAAAGTAGTTAGCTGAGTTGGCTGAAGTGAGGAAACTCTTTTGTATCAGATCTTGATATTTATTGCTCTATCACGCACTTTCACCTTCAGAGTCACTTCATGCACACACTGGACTTTGTAATGGTCTCATATTTCTGTGGACCTTACAAAATATCACATACATATACCTTGTCCACAGAAATGTTCTGAACTATGCACTTTCTATATAAATTCCCAGAAAGAAATGTTTGTTATCGTCGTGTGACCGACCAAAAACCATGCTCCCAAAAATGTTTTTCAGGATTCACAAAAAATTGGCCCAGTATCTGGATCCATGCAGAAAGTCACCTGGTGTTTTAAAGATGGAAAGTAAAATATTGAACATATCACCAACTTCAGACCATTAGTTCTTGGTCTGATGAATTCACTAAGGATTGATTGACTAATACCAAACAGCAAATCATCTGGGCTATTTAAAGTTGACTCAAACGGCTGTTGAGTTGTCCAGAGGCAGCCGAGGGAAAGGTAAAGTTAATTGAATTTGTGAGAAGATATTTAGCGCAGATTTAGATGTTAGTTCAATTAGCCAACTGTAGAGAGAGTAAGCCCACGGCAACGCATCCCCGTGGACGCGCTATACTGCTACACACTTTTGATAAGACGCAGACATGTACGTGTGCGCACGCTGCTCCGCACAGGGACTCCTAAGCTCCCGTTTATTAGATATTCTGACGTTAACACAATGAGAAAACTACAAAGTGAATGAGAAGATGGCCAAAGGACAGAAGGAGATTGCGATTTAACAAAGAGAACGTGCACCAACCTGCACGTTCACCTGCACTCAGCTTCATGTTAGGATGGCAGCACATTGGCACCAAGGCAAAAACAGCAAAATATGAACAAACATGAGCATGAACTGTTCTATGTTTCACTTTCTTTCACTCACACACCGACTCAGACTGCAGTTGTGTTGTTTTTGGCCTAGTGTCCACTCTTCATTATCCCTCTTTATGGTTTTAACTCAGCGGGTTCTACATTTGGGACCGTAGTTCAACTATTTACAAAAAGGCAGCGCTAAATTAAAGTTTTTCTGTCAGTCAAGAAAATTGATGCAGTTTCAGGCCAAGAACAACGCTCACGGCCTCTGATCCGTCTTATCTTGTCGTGTTGGAATGATTGCGATCATTCACAGGCGTTTCCGTGCGTGCCATGTGTGTGAAACAGAGCTGCGTGGTGTAAACAGATTTTTTTAGAGATGAAACGAAACAAAATTAGCATTTACAAATGCCGGTTCTTTAATCTTTAATGGCGAAGCCTTAAATGGTTAATCGTTTAGATAAAGATGATGTCGTGCTTTATGGAGGAAAACTACCATTTCTTTTTCACAGAAGGACTTTAACTACTTGGTACAACCCAACATTCTCAGATTACTGACAAATGACTCGACATGTTGTAACTTTTTATTTTGTGGCTGTATTTACATGAGCGTTCACATTTGTTTTCAAAGCCCGTCCCATCAACATCTGTTCAGTATTTCTCCACACCATCCGAAGGGTTTTGATATTAGTCTACTGCGACCTGCCTGCAGGTCCTGAGCCAGATGTTGAAGCACAAGTGCCGCTGATTTCATGGCCTCTAGTCATTTGATATAGATTATAAATTACTCATGAAAAAGATCTTAGGCTGGAATTAACTCTTCTCTCTCTTCCTTTATCTCTTCTTTTCTCTCTCCTTCTTTTGCCCTTGCCTCGCCCAATCTCTATCTTCCCTTCTATTTTATTTCCTCTTACTCTGTTGCCCCTTTATCCCTGTGTCATCTCTGTCCACTTCTGAGTTTCTCCATCCTTGTCTTGATCTCTCTCTTCCTTCTCTTTGGTCTCTCTGTAATATCCCTCCCTCCATCTCTCTCTCTCTCTCTCTCTCTCTCTCTCTCCAGGTGCCGAGGATAATGGTTGTCTTCCTGCGTCTGGCTGTCCTGACGCTTGCACGTGCTCAGACGGCGTGGTGCGATGCAGCAACAGAGGGCTGCACTCTCTGCCCAAGGGCATTCCCAAGGACACCACGGAGCTGTGAGTCACACATGCGTGCGCGCGCACGCACACACACACAACGAGCTCAAACACAAGGATCTAGATCTGTTCAAATATACAGACATATAAAACCTGATGAACGTATCAGCAAACATCTGCCTGCACATAAACAAAACTGGGGAATTTTGTCCCTGACTACACGCATCGTTACAACCTCACACACACACACACACACACACACAGTGTCAAACACGTCACACGTTGCTGCAGTGCAACATTGATGCCGCAGTTTGCCCTGTGCCGATTCAGGATCTTACAAAGCATGAGGTGAAAAAACTCCCACACGTGGGCACACTCACACCCATTTACACTCTCTCTTTATTCCTGGGACCCAATGGGTTTATACCTGCAGTGTACTCGATGCAGGTATTTGTGTGTTAATGTGTTATTTTAGGTGATGATGATGATGACCCCTGATGCTGAGAATATATTTACAGTTATACAGTATAAACATGCAGTCCATTATTGTTTCATATGCAGTGTAACAGGAAACAGAGTAAGGAAGAGAGAACAGTTTCTATCATCTTAGAGAGGACACCAGAAACTGTCCTTAGGTGTTTTCCTAAAAAATTCTGCTTTGACATTAAAATGATGGAATGAGCTGGAGTCCACTTTTTTCTTTTCTTTTTTTTAAGGAAGATAAATGAAATTTCCAAAATGCTGCATGTAGGAACCAAATCTCCGTTGGGAAAGGTGGATTATTACTCGCACACGCGCGCACAGAAATGCCTTGAGCTATGAAATAGGCCTGCTCTGTGGGGTCAATAGCAGTGATTAGGTATTGATCAAACTGAAGAAGACGCTCCATCATTGCTGTCCACATGACCTACTTATGACCTGAGAGAGTGAGGAACACAGACCAGTGGATCATAAAATGTGTGTGGAGTTTGCTAACTTGCTTCTCACATTCTGAAAGCATAATGGACATGCAGTGGGTGGATTTAAATATCTGTTTAAGGATTCTGCATGAGAAGAGGAATCTTACACTTCTGCAGAGTATGCTGTTAGAAACATTCACCATTCAATGTGAGCAGAATGAAAACAAAAGTCTGTCATGAAAGCATCAGAGTCACTGTCCTGATCATGTTGGTGGTGAAGGTGCCATTACACAACTGGAAGGGGAGTCAGAGAGCCTGATCCTCCACAAGGCTTATGCCACATGTTAAAGAAAGTGTGCGTGTGTCTGTGAGTGTGTGTGTGTGTGTGCGTGTGCAATACACCCTACATTACCTATGCCGCTTTTTTCTTGCAGTTACCTGGAGGGTAATATGCTGACATCTGTGCCCAAGGAGCTGGCATCCCTGAAGCAGCTGTCACTGGTGTATGTACCGTTCACGTAACCTTGACAAAAATACACACATTGGCTGTTTAAAAACCCCATCATGCACTGTGTATGCACAGGTATGTACCATGAAGGGCTTGTGTGTGTGTTTGTGTGTTTACTGGATGTTTGCATGTTCACAGGGACCTGAGCAACAACAGCATCAGCACCCTGGCCCCGTACACCTTCAGCAATATGACTCAGCTGGCCACACTGTAAGTTACTGCATCATTAGTGTGTACTTCTCTTAACTGGTTCACCCGCTCTGTCCACTGCCTTTTCTTTTTTTTAGCTTTTCCACCTCTGTCCTCTTTGATCTTCATCTCTTTCATAATATGCTGGAAGCTCATACAAATTAATTTCAAGGCCGCGTCCATGTTGCATTTTTAAAAACATCACATCAGTATTCTGCAGTCCTCAGTGGTGGAGGTAAACCACTGTTAACATTCTCAGTTGGCGCAAGAAAAGAAATCCCTCATTTTACTGCTCGCTTGCTCTTGCTGTTGTTTCTGGTTCCTAATATTTTCTGTAACTAAGCAACAATCTGCTTCCCATGCCCCAGCGTGTGAGAATTAGATGGTGGGTATCTGGCCCTGACCTCGTCCAGACCTGAAGCGCTGGACCGTGTTCAGACAAAATATTTCTAAATCATATTTAGGCTTGGGCTGGGTGCGGTCACATTGGATTAGAACTACTTAATTTCCGCTTTAATCGCTTAAAACGTTGGGTTGATTAAAAAGCAGGATGTCTGTCGGGGTCGGTCAAGTTCGGATGGAACAGACGCACCCTAGCATGAGTGATATTATGATTTCATATTTCAGGCGTGTTTGTATGGATGAGGATTGTTACTGATATGGAGTTGAATTCTCTCACGGAACGAAAACCCTTGTGTGGATGTAGCCTCAGTGACCCTTATGGATTAAAACCTGCTCGTCTTAAATTCCCCTCTCCTCAGCTCTGTTTGTCTTTCCTCCCATTCTGTCCCTCATACACTTCATCCTCTGTTTACTTTTAGCTTGTTACGTGTATTCAATGTTTTTAACATCCTCTGACTGGCTTGTGTGTGTCCAGGGAAGGTTGAATGAGCACATTAGCTCCAATCCAGTGACTCCTTGTTTCATATTTCATACAGTTGTACTGGTGCACACCCAGGAGCTGCCCAGTGCAACCACAGACCTCTCCTGTTAGCCCCCTGATAGCATCGCTGGAACACTTTCTGTGTTGAATGCTTTGCTCAAATGCACGTTGCCAAGAGTTCACGAAGTGGAGGTGGAGGAGAGGTTTTTTTTTTTGTTTTTTTCCACATTGGATTTTCCAGCCTTTTAGTTCATCTGTGCAGATGCTGGTTGTGAGGACTGTTTCTCTAAGGTTTAACAACCAGTTGTTAAAAGTTTGACGTCTTAAAGATCCAAAAGATTTCCCCTCTGTCCCCTGAGATGCTTTTACGCCTCTCTATAATCAGTAGGTGTGATTACGTCAAGCCCCATTAGAAGAAACCTGCTGAGAATCAATGTTGTCTTAAAAAATACATGTCAGGCTGGAAGCACGGAGTGTATGTTGTGATCGACGACATGAGGGCTCTCCAAAAACTGGTGTTGTGCTGCAGTACAGTTCTTAAACACCACTTCCACTGTGTTAGTGGTTGGAACATAAACCAGAGTAAAACGTCACAGTTCACATCAAAAATAAGCAGATACGGAGTTCTCGGGATATTTGAGCTTCATTTCTGGATAATGGGAGGAAGCGGACACATGCCGTCCATCTTCATTTAAAGTCTATGGGTTTTTACACAAGGATCATCATCAGATTTTTTTTTTAATTGCAGCACCCTGGAAAAAACAACATGACTAAAATTCTGGCCTTGAAGGTTTTTTCCCCCTTTTATTCATTTATTCTTGAACTTATTTTGGTTCATTAAAAGTTCTAAAAGAGGAAAATATAACTGTATTGTGGGATTTTGTATTTCAACCACGTCTGGTTTGACTCTAGCAGGGTTTTTTTTTCACCTTTCCCTAATTTTTCCACTTCATTAATCATTGTTAATTATCCATTGTTTGACTACATTGGCTGCAGGTCCTGTGTTATTGTAAAACCAGATCTGCGTCGCCTCTCACGACTTCCCTCCTCCTTGTCTGTTCCATCCTCCATGTTAGTTTATATCCATTTAGGAATATTGTCTATAATATCATGAATGAATCTAAAATGAATGAATCCTGTACAATAGAACTAACAGCATACCAAGTTATGAGCTGCGTCTCTTGACCTTGTTCGTGTTCTCTGTCTTCCAGCATCCTGAGCTATAACCAGATTCGCTGCATCCCGGTCCATGCCTTCGACAGCCTCAAGTCACTTCGCCTGCTGTGAGTAGCCAGCTTCATCTTCAAGTGCCGCAGTGGATTCAATATTCAGCACTCCCTGTTGCTAGTTATAGTACTGAGTTAAATTAAAGTGTAATCACCTCCCAGTGTCAGGCCACGTTAAGAGCCAATCACAGAATGAGCAGCAGTCGCCCCATCATTTGTTGTTTCAGTGTACAGAAAGAGATAAAAGTGACAATCTCTCATCTGCTCTTTCATGCTCCCTCTGTGTGTGCATGCTGCGCCCCCCCCCCATGCTCTGTCTCTCCTTCTCTCTCCTCCATCCATCCTCTCCTCCTTTTCTTTCTCTCCGCCCAATGTTGTGTTTGATGAATCGACCTTCAGCCTCTGTGTCCTCAGTCATCCATCTGGTTGTCCACCCTCTGTCTCACAAACCCACGCTCGCAAACACACACACGCAAGCACAAATCGCACGTAAATATTGCTGTCTGGCCACCCTCTCACACACACATGAAAGTAGGTAAAGACACATTATTTGCCTTTAGAGATTAATTTAGTTGGAATCATTTTGGTTTGGTCACTTAAAATCTCCAACTGCAGCTACTACTTTTAAATCTCCAATTTCTGCGAGGGAAACTTTCGGCTAACAATTCAACATGGAAACATGAAATAACTGAGAAATCCGATTCCTGAGCCTCTGTGGACATTTCTTCCACCTTGGTTTGTTCAGGAAGAACAATTCGCCTTTGTTTCTGGCTTTTTCCCTCCGTATTGACTTTATCTTTTACCAGGCCTCCACCTTGCTGAAGTTTAGTGATCGCTTTTTTAGAATCCTTCCTTCCTTTCATTTTAGTTGATGTTGCCGTGGGGACTGCTCTCTCTCTGCCCCCGCATAGCAACTGGTTGCCAGGCAGCCATCACTGTCACTTCCTCATTACCCACAACCCCCCCGGGCCTGCCTTGTGCGGGGGCTGTTAGACGGCCATACATAGATGCAGGAACACACACAAAGATGCACACTAACATTTAAGACATTAAGCACACGTACAAACATGAAGTTGTACAAAAGAGGCCAGGCACGTAGAAAAATGGGCACATTACAAACTCACACGAACACACTGATTTACGTGCACACACATGCACATACACTTTTCCAATAGTGCAGTTTGATAGCTGAGCTGTCCCCTGCTACAGCCCTGTGCTCTAATGGAATGTGAACTTATATCCAGAAGGCAACACACTTAAATTGTGAGACACAAAGGACATGCACACACAATCTCTCTCTCTCTCACACACACACACACACACAATCTGCAGTCCTTTAGCCCTTGGAGAGCAAAAGTTTTGGACACACGAACACACACATCTAAGCATACAAACATGTTCATGAAAACCCAAAGGCACAAAACAAAAATACACTTCCTCACACTGATTCACATCACAGCCTGGAGTTTGTCCCTGTGGTTTTTTTCCAAACACACATATGTACACATACACACACACACACCACTGTCTGCAACAGGACCATGTGAGGCAGTTAATATTCCATTCAGAGACCAGGATAGGCTTTATTGGCCAACAATGAAAATAAGCTTTCTGTTCATTTTGTGTTATTCTTTCATAAATAATGTATTTTTTCCATTACAAGAGGGGATGATAGTGTGTCTGCAGCTGAGGAACCACAAATAATTTGAATAATTTAGCAGGCAGCAAGTCTGAGTAGCACCAGTTGTATTATTTTTCTGGAAGTCGCGTATTAGGCCGCGGGGCGGTCACTTTCATTTAACTCTGATATGATGGATGCGACGCTGAAAATATTCATTGTTTGATTTGTAAATCGCGTATTGTCATCTGTAGACATGATGTTAACACAGCTTCAAGGTTTTGATCTAAATATAAAACAGTTCATATCAGCGGCGGTGTCACAATAAGCAGAGTGCTAGGGAACAGCAATGATGGCAGCATTGCGCTGTGCTAAGGGTAGACGAAGAGGAAGGAAGAAGTGCCGATCTGGGATTCATTTAAAAGTCAGTTATGTGGTTTCACATAATTTCCTTGCTGCAGCAAAGTAAATGCTTCATCCAATTAATTAATTACACTACACAATCGGTCACACAATAAAAAAAGAGTTCAAAATGACCTTTTGAATATTTAACAAGGTCAAAATTGAATTTAACATCCATGGAAACTCTCGTCTCCTCCAGGACTCTCCATGGCAACGACCTTTCAACTATCCCAGAAGGCGCTTTCAACCACCTCACCGCTCTGTCCCACCTGTAAGTATGAACCCATATGGCACTTTTTGTATATTGGAAGTGAGTGCTGTGGATTTTCCAGTAATTTGTGTGTCTGTATTTTTCAGGGCTCTTGGAGCCAACCCCTTGTACTGTAACTGTGACCTGCGCTGGCTCTCACAGTGGGTCAAGGCTGGTTTTAAAGAGCCAGGTAAGGAGAATTATCTCAATGTCATGAAGACAAACCCTCATTTGATGAAGAAAAAAGACAAATGTGTCACACCACGTCAATAAATTGTACCTTTGAACAGGAATTGCTCGTTGTACTGGACCCCCTGACATGGCCGACAGGCTGCTGCTCACCACACCCCTCAACAGATTTCAGTGTAAAGGTAAATACAAATAAATAAGATCAAACCTCACATCATCACCTCCTCCTCTTTCTTATTATGGCTTCTGGAACGAAACCTGTTTCCTTGTTCCCCTTCTTGCTCTCACTTTCCCTCTGCCCCCGTGAGGCCTGCTCTCAGCACACACTCCATTAAATGAAGTCTGCAGCAGTGTGTTTAGTGCAGCAAAGTAAATACGTATGTCTTTTCTGCTGACACTCCTTCGCTGCCTTTCTGCTCTCTTATCTTGATCCCTCCACTTCCCCACATTCTCATCCTGCTCTCATCTGCCTCTGTTTGTGCTATCTGTCCCAGGTCCTGTAGACATCAGCCTGATGTCAAAATGTGCCCCCTGCTTGGCAGCGCCGTGCCAAAACAATGGTACTTGTGTCTCTGAGTCATCTGGAACTTACCACTGCACCTGTCCATATGGATTCAAGGTGAGAATAAAGACAGCAGAGGAATACAAGGGGGAAAGCTGAGATATAAAACTTGGTCTAGACAACTTGTTTTTCTAAAAGCACTAAATAATAAATAAACATAAGGGAATGAAAGTGCATATTTGGTGATCGATATTTCCTGTAAACTTGCAATCTCTGAGCCAGCTGGCTGTCGTCTGATGATGACTTAGCCTCTGGGGGTCACAGTCGATATTTTGGGGGCTTCAAGTGCAGACGCAGATATCTGGGACACAATCCCACCAGTTTCATTTCTCACACGAGTTGAATATAAATCTGATTTAGGTCCAGTCAGCGTTGCCTAACCTCTAGTAACAGCTAACAGCAAATTAAAAACCTGATAGCCGTTCCCTTCACAGTGTTCCGTCTAATTTGCTCTCCACAGAGACTGTTGACAAACGCAGGAGTGATCAGTGCTTTCTCCCTGACGACGTTGCCGTCTCCTGTTACCTTGTGTTTTCCACCTGCACTGTCAGCTCGCCAACCATTATTCAGTGGCTCATCAGTATTTTAAAGCTTCTGAATTATGGAATCAAACAGCCAACGCAGCAGGGGAAAAAAGTAGCTTATGCCAGAATTGGCTGCGTGTGTGGAGAGTATCCTTGATGGATAGCCATGCTGCATAAGCCTGTGGCATTAGCAGTATTATCAGGCTTAGCTTTGGCCTTGCGTGCATAATGTACCTGTCTGTTCATCAATAGGGAAAAGATTTCTCCAGCTGGCTGCACTGGAGCTATTGACTGATCAAAAGACAACGGCTGTAATAACTGTCAGGCCCCCTCAGGGCTCCAGAGTGCAACCATCTTGGTAGCACGAAACTGATATTGTACAATGAAGCACTGCTGAATGAATTACTGAATTTATATTTCATGAAATCATTATTTGAATTGAAACCTTGTGAATTTGAATTAAATCGATATTTGAAATCAGTGGCAAATACCGAGCCCTAGTTAAGAAATGATCAATATATATGGCAACTGTCAAGACAGGGTCTCACATGTGTGTTATTGCAGTGGAAAATTGTGGCTACATCGACATTAAATGTGATGCACCAGTGGAATTAAAGTAAAGTAAACTGCGGCCATCCCCCCTGCATTAGACACACATGCAGACCCACCACAATGAGGGTGATCTGCACCAGAGGCACATTGTATTACGTGTCTGCGGATGTGTGTGTGTGTGTGTTGGGGGAGTTGTGTTTGCGCCAGCTCTTTAAAGATCCACTTGTGATCTCATGTGCACAGACACCTCCCAACCTTTTACAGGAGGACAAAGCCTCCGTCTCACTTTTAATTAAAACATCACTTGCCAAGGTCACAGACCATGAAACAGGGACTGCATGTGCGTGTGTGCGCGTGCATGTATATATCTTTATGTATGCTTTTCTTTCTTTGACGGTGTCCATTGAGAAGACATTAATTAAAATGTGTTAGAGAACTCACAGAAGGAGCAGCAGAGGACAAAAGATGGAGGGAGAAGGAGGAAAAGAGAGGGACATAAGGCCATTGTGGAAATGTAAACTACAGGAGAGAAAGAGGTGGACGCATAAGGAAAAAGAAAGCAATGCAGCAGGGAAGGTGGTGAGAGGGAAATACAAAGAAAAGTGTAGTGAGAAAGAAGAAGGTTGAATGGAGAAAAAGTAGGAAACAAAAAACAAAAGAGCCATGTGGTAAAAAAAAAAAAAGAGAAAAGAGAGGAGTAAGTAATGAAGATGGATGGAGAGAGAAAACAAGAGTAAACATCTGAGCCTCAGCCTTGATCAGAGCAACAGTGTGTATGCGTGTGTGTGTGTTGGTGGCCAAAGGTTTGGTGGTTGGAAATTAAAACAACAGCCTCAGGGTTGAATGTGGAGTGAGTGAGATTCCAAGTGAAAGCTGTTTATTCAGAAAACAGGTGTGTGTGGTTAGAACAGTAATGAATCAAAGGAGCGGGCTGTGGCACACATTCATGTGAGCCGGCGTAGAGTGTGAGTGTGTGTGCACATCGTACATTTGCGATTGTTGTTAAAGGTCATTGTGTGTATGTGTGAAAGAGAGACAGACACAGAAACAATAATGTGAATTCAGTTGATTAAAGAATTGCTGGATTTTTAGATTAATCAACCAGAATAGATTTATTCAACCCTCGATCCCTCTGCAGGCTATTTTGTTTCATGGGCAAATGCCATAGTCAAAGTTCTGTGACCCCACAGCTGAAGAGTTTTACTGCAAAGTGCAAAGAAAAAAGAACAATTTTCAGCTTTTTTAAGAAAAGTGGTTGCAATATTTGTTTGTTTTAACATATGTGCATTTTCTAATTAAAGAATAGGAAGAAAATATAAAATTATAATTTTTCATAGGATTCCTCATGATTCCTCCCCAGAAAATAATGTTAAATGCATTCAGTGCTTTTAGTTGTGGGCGATTTTTACTCCTGCACCCTTGGGCACCGATCAGTAAGACTTCTTTTCCATCATTAGCAAGTAGCTTATTACTTCCACTGCTTGTTGCACGTCCTTGTGAAAGGCGATGAACACCATTAAGGGAGAGGAGAGTGTAATAGTGAGCCAGAGGGAGGAATCATCTTCCTCCTCCATAACCACTGCGTCAGCGAGACAGTGTAAGACACCTGTTTTAGTCGTGGAGGTGCAGAATAAAAAGCATTGAAATTAACGTCTTTCTGTTGCCTTGTCTTCGCTTCTTCTCCAGGGTCCGAACTGTGAAATACCCATCAACGCCTGCATTAGTTTCCCCTGCTCGAATGGAGGAACCTGCCACATTCAGCCTGGCCTAGAAGACCACTTCAGGTACAATAAATATCTGTTTTTAACAAGTGAGCGGCTGCGGATGTGTGTGTGTGTTTGTGTGTGTTGGGGGGGTTGTGTTTGTGCCAGCACTTTAAAGATCCACTTGTGATCTCAGGTGCACAGACACCTCACAACCTTTTATAGGAGGACAAAGCCTCCATCTCACTTTTAATTAAAACAGAGCGGGGCATCCACTGAAGAGAAAATTAGGGGTTTGGTTACACCAATCAGCATGTCAAAGGATAAACCATTAAATGAGTAAATATGGCTTGTGGTATTCAGTTTATCTGTTGGTAACGATGAATCGAAAACTACTATATAAATACAGACATTTTACTGATATATTAAAAAATAGTACTTGCACATTTTTTTCCGTTACGTATTTCTGTCTCAAAAACAGGGACTGTGCATTTTCCCACAGACTAACCAGCAGCACGACCATTATTCAGTCTCTATATTGCACGTGAAGAAAGAATAGAACAAAAAAATCCATCGGAGCTGTGGGTCAGATCTCATTGCCCTTTCTACCCCGTCGCCCCTGTCTCTATTAGCGGCTGCCTTTTAAACAGCTTACCATGTATTCTCATCTGAAAGAAAAATTAACCCCACTCGGCCCCCAGAAATGTAGACGTCGTGATTAGAGTGGACAGTCTTGCTCCGCTGGACATTGCATTACCCGCGATAAGAACTTGCTGTGACCTTATGATGTGTTTTCCTTCTTATGTGTGTTGCGGGATGGGGGGGGGGGGGGGGGGGGGGGGGGGGGGGGGGGGGGGGGGGCGTTGGAGCTGTGGGGTTAGACAGGAAAAGAGGGGACATTTCAAAGGAGCAAACCCCCATCCGGGTTGCTCATTAAATCCCTGTGTCCCCTCTGACCCCCGCAACAGTTTAAAGAGGCAACTTTAAACTTCTGCCATTATTCACATCAGTGTTTCTATGCACTGTGTTCATACTCAACATGTGTTTTCATTTTTTTTTTTACCTTTTTGCATGTTGTTGTTCTGGGGATTTTAGATTTAGGAGCAATAGAAACACTTCTATGACAAGAAGTGTAAAAAGAGATGCCTATGTGAACATCAAATATATATTATTATTAACATTACACTGAATCGATCAATGTTTGAGGCTTTGCACACAACAGGGTGTATGTATGTAACGATCTTTACCTTCTGTACAAGAATATAAATGTTCCATTAGCAATGCATGCAAACAACAAATAATGTCTTTCAAAAAGGTCATGTAATCATGGTTATATAGTTCCTGATTCTTTGCCTTCACATGAGTTAATGCTCCGATAAAAATCTCAGATTCACTGATTCAAAGTGAGAGGAACCTTTAAAAACACTGTTCACTGCATCGGTGCATTTATCCGGGGGAAGTTTGCTAGAACACACTCTGCAGGACGTAGCCGCTTCATATTCATACAGTCTCACACATTCACACCTGGGAGCTGCCCAACACAATCGCAGTGTTTGACTCCGGGCTTTGGAGCAGCTCCGCTGGAGACCCCGCAGGTCAGGAGCGTCTCAGTGGCAGTTGTTGAGTGAGTGCGGAGCAGAGCTTCACTCATTTGCTTTCCTGCACTTTTCCATCTATTCCCAGCTGATCCAGGATCTCATATGTCTTTTTCACACCTCTAGGCTACTGCTGCATTTTGTGCAGAATCTGACAGCTTGAAAACACAGTGAATGTTTCATAGATCTGTGAAAGAAATCTTGGCCTTGGCCTAAAATATTTAACACTGAATTCCCCGCTCTGTCGTCTGATGACTCATCCCTTGAACCGGCAAACTAAAACAAGAGCGTCAAAAATTAATTTGGAAATGGCCAAAGGACAAAATATAACTGGGAGAAAACCACAGACCAAAGTCATAAAAGCTAGTTGTTTAGAAGTGCGATAAATTAAAAACAGATTGTATGTAGTCAAGTATGACTTTTTAATTCAATAAACAAAACCATTTTATCTATTAAATTGAACCCAACCACATTTAATAGGCTATTTTGCACCCATTTAAAAAACTCTTTGAAAGGCCAAGGAGGCAGCCTTGGTAGTGTTATTGCATATATTTAAAAGATTATATTGAAATCCAGTCTGCACTCGTAATAACTGCTCAAACCAGTCTGTATATTTGTCTGTGCCTCGCTTGATTGTGTCTGCCAGTGTCGTCAGCATCTCTCAGATCGTCCCTCTTCGTCCCACACTCTTGACAAACAGCCACGCTGAGTGAGATTAAACTGTCGTTAGCAATATCATAAGCAGGTTTGTCTCCTGCTGCAGCCCTTGCCATTTCAAAGGCCTCCGTACACGGCTGGCCTTTTGCCGTCCTACATGGTAATGCAATCACAAGTCTCTTTACCCTTTTTGGCTCCTCTCTTAATGTTAATAGCAACACAGGTAGATATTTGTGCCCTCTGGGAGACGAGCGGGAAGCGAGGGACACCTGTGCCCTTTGACATTTTACATGTTGTATCATCAGTAGGAGATATTCAATAAGTCCAATTAGCCTCAGTTCTTAACAGAGAGCCATTTATCAAACTCTTTAAATGTCAAAACTGGGATTTGATTGGTGGAGCGGAGCTTTCTAACCCCATCAGTGCTGCCAGGGCTCTTCTCATTAATTTTTATTTGTCTTTTGTCCCCAATGGGAACTCTTCATGTCTTTTTAATTCCATCTCTGTCACTCCTGTGGATTTGTTTTGCTCTTTTTTTCCTTCACTCTTTTAATCAACTAAAAAATCTAAACACACATATTTTTTCGGAAAAAAAAATTAAATGTTATTTTAGTAATTCTGCATTCAAACAAATAAACCAACCAACAAACAAATGAAAATATAACCTCCTTGCTGATGTAAATATGAGACTGGATATTGCAATCAGACTCCAAAGGGGTGCTCATGTTGATTTGTGTCCACTGGATGACTAAGAATCCCACAAGTTTGCTCAACTCTAACCCACAACATCATCACTGACTCACTGTATCTCTGGAACTTTGTTTGTTTAGCCCCTTGAGGTCAAATTCTTTACTGCAGCCTGTAGATTTAGCCTCTGCAACCCGGCCAGCAGACGGGGCGGGGGTAACAATGACTATCGTATATGGTGTGGGAGGAGGGAGTGAGGTAAGTGTTTGTCTGAGAAAAAGCCTGCGTGGCATCAGAGTCCAATTACAAAAGAGAGAGTGAAACAAAAGACACAAAGAATGACAGAGGGGGGGGGGGGGTAGCATTTACAGGTGTGAGGGAAGTGGGAACAACTGAGTGTGTTACAAATAAGTGTGAGAGAGTGTGTGGCTTGTGCTCAAATGAGTCTTCCCTGTTTTGTCCTTTGACCTTGCTGTAAAATTCTGCTAAGACAGAACCAAAGGCTGCACCCACGCGACTACATTTATGTTTAAAAAGACACCAGAGAAGTTTGGTAACGCTACTGTTTTTGCCCGTAAACTCTGAGGCTCTTTTTTATTCTGGACAGGTCGGATCGAAGATGTTTGGAAACAATGATGTTGACACTCACTCTTGCGATGGGTCTTTCCTGTCCCAACGTAGCTTCTCGCTGATCGTCAGCATCAGCCTCATTAGTTCCCAGTGCAGAACACAACAGGGATAATCATTTACAAGCGAAGCTGATGCTGTTGTTTTTGTTTACAGCTGTTCAATATGAAATATCGAAATATGATACAACTACGACTAACAACCAAATGCTTCCTGTTTACATCAACATATGCACAGCCCGTGTATGTGTTTAACTGGTTTAAAGTTTAACTGAACTGAGATACAAAAGAATTGGTGAGAAACCAGGAGAAGGAAGATGAGATTATAAAAAGGGTGATGCAGGAAGGAAGATGAATCGAGGGGCGGAAAGAGCAGGAGGCTTTGATAATTTCCTCTGAGCGCCCCTGGTGGGCGGTGTCCAACAGCAGAGGCATCAAACTAAGTTAATCTCAGCATGTTTTCTTTTTCTTATCTCTGGGTGTGTTGGGTTTGATTTTAAATTGTTGTTGTTTTGTTGTTTTAGTACGTGAACAAAACCTCCCCGAACAGACAGGGTCGCACAGGGCTGTGCCTGAAAGCACCACCGTTTGTCTCAACACTAATGGCATAGCATGTGGCACTAAAAGTTTAAAACTTCGAACAACCATGTTAAAATTGTATTTCTTCAATAAATTGAAGCTTGAAATGGTGTGTCCTGTTGGACCACTAAATATAGATATAATGTGGCTCCAGTGGTGTGTGAGACTCGGCGCCGAATGAAGGAAAAACCCGCTGGAATAAAGATGAAACTGTTTTTATTTTCAGCTCTTACAGCAGAATTGAAGGGGAAGTGAAGCTGAGCAGCTGGTGGCTCTGGCTGATGGATTTTATTTATAAGTTGTGCAGCAGGAGCGTGTGCTCTGATCTGGCCAATGTCTCCATCTAACAATGTCCATTTTCTGTGTGTGGGTGTGTGTGTGTAGCTGTGTGTGTCCAGCTGGTTTTGAAGGCCATCGTTGTGAGATGAACCCAGATGACTGTGAAGACAACGACTGTGAGAACAACTCCACCTGCATCGACGGGGTCAACAACTACACCTGCATCTGTCCACCCAACTACACAGGTACACACACAAACACACAATTTTCCCTCAGATATTTTGAGGCCCTCAGTCTTTGCCCCCCGAGATGCCAGGTCCCTCCACTATACCACAAACACATACACATATATACAAAATCATATTTTCCACTTTACTGGAGGGTAATTTAGTAATAGACAGCCTCTCCGCAGTGACCTGAAACTATTCCTACAGGAGGTTGAACTTGCAATCACAGGAGAGAGAGAGAGAGAGAGAGAGAGGTGAAGAGAGAGGGAGAGCAACAGTAGAATGTCATAGAGAGGAGGAGAAAAATAAACAAAGCAATGAGAGGGGTAAAGAAGAGGCCAATAAAGAGCAAAGGCAATGAGACAGACAGAGCGAGCGAGAGGGGGGGGGGGGGAGACTCGCTTCGTGAGTCGAGCAAGCAAGTTGAAGCAAAAGCGCTGACTGGAAAGTTAAGTTTTTCTCTGTGTGACAGTGTCCTCTAAGACACACACACACACACTGCTGGTCCCCTTTGACACTGGCTCTTTGTCAATATACACACACACTCACCCACACACGCACTATGTCATTATCGTTGTTGGCGTAAAGGAGTCTCACACACTGCCAGGCACCTGACCGCATACAGCTGTTGAGCACACACATACACACACAGCTGGCTCCTCTGGCTCTGAACCTCCGCTCCACTCAGTGAACCAAGGCGTAATCATCAGGTGTCACATTAAGAGGACACTCCACTCCGCTTTCTACAAACTCAGCAGCCAGGAGTGTCACGTCATATTTGCACCACAGGGAATAAATCAAGATTAAAGGTCACACGACCTTTTAAACAGCTGATATAAGGTTTCTACAACCAGCCAGTTTCCTTCCAAACAGAGACACAGTTTTAAAAAAAAACAACAACAAAAAAACGCTATGTGCCTGAATGTGCCCAACGAATTAAATGTCACTGTGTCTTTTGGATAAAGTAGCTTGTTGTAGCTGGTAGGTGGAAAAGGGTCAGGAGTTCACAATAACATTTGGATTCATTCTCCAGAGAACAGATATAAGGATTGTCGGCTACATAATAAAAGTGAAGACCTCTGCCAATGAGGTTACGTTCCACCGTGCTACTGACTGGATTACCATGAATTTTCTATCGGCATTGGTCATGAACCATAAAAAAAAAAATCAATTTTAGATATACAGGCAGATCCAAGAGTGTGTTCTTCAACTGCACCAGCAAATATTCACATTTAATATGATTCAGATTTTGCTGGCAACAACAAGGGAATGGCCCATACCATTTAAATGCCAAGCTGTGGGTGTCTTTATTTTTATGGTAAAATTGACATTTTGAGTGAAATACATCGCAACACTGTTGATGGTGGGATCATCGCATTCTAACAAAACCTAAATGTGCACTTGGCGTGACTTGAACAGGATTTACTGGTTATTTAATCAAACTGAAACAGTCAGTCAGGGGAATTCTTTTTCAGAAGAATCACAAGGTTTTCCTCTGTTCACTCTTTTTTCCCATCTGGCACACCAGTAGTAAGATTCTGGGATGCCTTGCTCACCTGCTTGATGTTGTTTTACTCTCCATGAGGACTGTCTGTATTCCAATAGGAACACATTTCTCTCACTCTGTCGCCAGGTGACCTCTGCGAGGAGGTGGTCGACCCTTGTCTCCATGGTTTCGATCCCTGTCAGCATGACTCAAAGTGCGTCCATGTAGGCCGCAGCTACAGGTGAGTGACGGCTCCAAAGCAGGTCGGTGCTTAAAAGGGTCGGAGGCCACGGTGTTGAAAGTGACAACAAAGTGACAGGAGCAGTCAGGGCACAGGGTTAAAAGCTGACATTTTTTCAAACCAAAGGGAATCTCAGTGATCTTTGTTAAACATGGCCGTGGTCAGACAAATACACATCGAGACAGACGCACACAAACACATCACTGAGGAGGACAGCTGTTGTGAGTAACAGTGATTCACTTTAACACAAACCATAATGACGAAGGGCCTTCGGTAGAGAGCGTACCTCACTGTGACTTCAACCTCTTTAAAACATCTGCAATCCCGAAGCTGAACCTTTTACCACCACACACAGTCGTGCCATTCAAATCTCCGTGCCGCTGTAGGTGCGACTGTTTGCCGGGATACGTGGGCCAACACTGCGAGCAGGACTATAACGACTGTCTGGAGAATAAGTGTCAGCACGGAGCGGAGTGTGTCGACGCCGTCAACGGCTACACCTGCGTCTGTAAAGAGGGATTCAGGTGAGAGTCGCGGAAACAGATCACACCAGCTGATTAATGTTGCGATGCCGATAAAACCTCATTCATCCAATATCCACATGCAACGCCATTAGGCAGAATGCAGAACAAGTGCCGAGCAGCTTTTATGTGAAGCTACTGACACATCAAAGCAGCCAGTTTAAGCTTTATAAATAAGTTATCTTCTGCTTAACCTCCTCCTCCCTCAGCGGGCTGTTCTGTGAGAACCCTCCACCAATGATCCTGCTGCAGACCAGCCCCTGCGACCACTCCGACTGCCAGAACAGCGCCCAGTGCTTGTTGGTTGCCGGGGAGCCCGTCTGCCGCTGCATGCCCGGTTTCTATGGCAACAAGTGTGACAAGTTGGCCACCGCTCACTTCCTGGGTCGTGATGGGTACGTGGAGCTGCCCGGCGTGAAGCTTCGCCCCACCGCTCACATTTCATTGCAGGTATGGTTGTTCTTTTTTGTGTCGAATTGTAAAAAATCCAATCTTCACACAGCAATAACGGGAACGTCAGACCACCTTAATGTCCTGCTCCCCTCATGTGTTCCCTTGCAAAGTGCGGCTGTACGTTTGGCCACACAAATCAATATTCTGCTGCTCAACATGGAAAAAGATTTTGGTCTGTTTAATATAAATCTGTAAGTTGCTCAATTCAAAGCTATACAGTTGCACGACTTAGTAAACATCTGCACACATGGAGCACACATACACACAGACACACACACGCACACACACACATATGTGCACACTCCCACATATAGACTCTGTGTTGGACGCCTGAGAGTCAAGTCCAAATAGAGACGTATATCCTTCCATTAGGAAATGAAAAAGTAAGTGGTTAAAAGAAAAACAGGAAAAGGAGGGCAGGCTAATTGATATTTACCACCTGTGTGGACTTGTGTGTGTGTGTATGCGTATGCATATGCGTATGTGAGTGTGCAAGTGCACGTGTGTATGCGTGAGTCGGTTTCTGCGCTCCTGCCAGGAGCTTTCAATGTCAGTGCCAAGGCTGTTAAAACTCTACCAAGAGGCTCCGACTCAGAGGCAAGAGAGAGAAAATGAAAAAGGGCCACAGCACTTCATAAATCAGTGCATGTTTTTTCACACTTCTCTCTTTTCTTTCAGTCTGCCCCGTTCTATATTCACCCACTTCTCTCTCTCTTGTTTTCTGCTCTTCTCCCTTGTTTTCTGCTCTCTCTCTCTCTCTCTCTCTCTCTCTCTCTCTCCTCTTCTCTCCAGCCGCTTGTTAGGAGGTGTTGACTTGTCTATGCTCCACTTGCAGCCCGAGTGTTAAGTGCTTGGCCTCTTGGCCCCATTTCCACTTGTTAGTTAGTTAGCTCTTAGCCCGAGCAAGTGTAACATGTCAAGTGTGCCCGTGTGGGAGGGAGGAGTGAGTGACCTTGTTTTGGGACGTGTGTGTGGCACAATTTACATTTTCTCCTCATTTTCCTCTGCAGAAGTTTGACTTGCCATCTTGAATCAAGAGCATGTTTTTATTTTTCTTTGATTCAGAGCTTTACGGTGACTCACTGCCAGCTATGTAAGCTGGCAACATGTGAGGTCAAACCGTCTGTTTGCTGCAGATGCCACCGAGTTTCTGCAACAAGCTGATTTTATTTTTTATTTTTAAATGTTAGAAAAATATCCAGAGAAGCTGCACTTGAATATTATCCTCCTGACAATTTCCCATAGGAGCTAAGACACAAATCAAGAGTCCGAGACTTCAGACATTCTTAGCAGTTTTTCCTGCCAGCTCCAGAGTCCCGCCTCCGACATGCTCCTCACACCCCCTGCCTGTAATGTCCTATGTTCCTGATTTTCCTGAAATGTTCCTGTTGAGAACACATCTGACCTTGACAACCTGCTGCTGCATTCTTCATGTTCATATTTAAAAACAGTTTCATAACAGCAATGCATTATGCTGAGGAAACAAGAGATTTGTTCTTGTGTTTTTATCAGTTTGAGTTTTTATTCTGAGATCAGTCTACTGTATACTGTATCTGTGATACCATAACTGCCTCACTAATCATTGTTTTATCTCTTTACTGCTGCTTTCACCCACGACTTTACATTTTTCTATTTAATTTATTCAATCTTTATTTCTCAGGTGGCTACAGATAAAGACAACGGTATTCTGATGTATAAGGAGGACCATGACCCTCTGGCACTGGAGCTTTACCAGGGACACATACGGCTCATCTATGACATCGCCAACTACCCACCCACCACAGTGTACAGGTAGGACTCCACCGTTATATGTTAGGTTAAAACAAACTAGACAAATACCACCAAAGGATTCAAGTACAGATCACAGGAAGCCAGGAGATTCATTCACACACATCCAACGGTTATTTAAAATGGATTATTTGTTTCTGTTGAAGGAGGTAACTGCCTTATATGACAGTCACTAGATACAAGTGTTACATAGGTTCAGGGTTGAGAAGGCTAAGAATGAAAAGACGTGTGCGCATACACACCGCGCGCACACCAACAAGCAGAGGGTCTGAGGTTCACAGGTTTCTCTACGCTTAGCGTGATCTTTCTCTCACACATGCGGAGACTTTCAGATCCATATCTGTGCACCCCTCCACAGACAAACATGAACTTCCTTGACAGAAACAAACAAAAGTTGATCAAACACAGAAAGCCAAAGGCTCCATTCACTCACGGAGAGTCTTGTGTTTCACACACCAAACAACGTGAATGCTTCCAAGTGAATAGTTTGAATGTTACGAAGAGACAGAAATGGAAAAACTAACCACCTGAGGATGATTTTAATTTTGAAGTCAGTAATTCTCTCATCCTGATATTCAATGACCTGTTTAAAATAAAAACAACAATAAAGCTCAAACAAGCATGTCTTTGAAACTCTCACTTTGAAAGGCATCAGTACAATCTCATTTGTTGTGACTTTGTTTTGCTAAATATCTTCCTCATTGTGGACAGAGTCTGAGGCAACACATCATCTTCTCCATGTCTCTGTTAGAGATGAAACCATCGCATTAAAAACTTTAACCTTTCATACATCTAGAAGAGTCCCTGTCTAATAAAAATCACAAATAACTCCAAAGTTGCTTATTTCAGGAAAGAAGATGAAGTTTATTTTCAAACTCTGCTGCTGAGGAGGCTTTTTAACAGATTCATGAGCCAGAGGGGTCATGGACGTCTCTCAGCTCATAAAAGACCTCTGTATATAATAACTCAACGAAATTCTTTCTAACACACCTCACTAACTGCTTGTTTGAAATGTGTTCACAGAGTGGATATACACTGGGTTTCTCCTGAAGCCTCCTTGTCTCACTCTGTATTCACAATTGTAGTGGATCATGCAAAAGCGCCTGACAGGACAGACAGAGCTCAAGAGGAGAAGGGAAGGTGTTTGACAAGGACCGAGAGATTAGGGGAAGCAGCAAAAGAATAGAAAAGAGACAGAAAGATTGGCTTATTTTTGTTTTAAGGAGACGACATCCATGTCCATCGTTGTCTGATGGTGATTGGCTCTTATTGATTCTGTCTGCTTCTCTGTCTGCACTGTGTCTCTGAAAGAATGAGACGTGAGAGGGGACATGTGATATAATATTCAATACCACAATGTTTCAAGTTTGTAGTCCAAGCACAGACGATTCTGAAATTAATTAATCAACTGCAACAATTCATTATATCCACTGAGTGAGTGAGGTTAATACGTTTTGTTTGTTAGTGAGCAGGATTACACAGAAACAACTCAACCAAACCAAAACTTGACAAGATAAAATGACATGTTGAGGTGACTGATATTAGTGTGTGCTGTTCAGTGCAAATCCAAATAAAACCTGGATCGAGTGAATTTAAACGTGCTTCAAAAAGATGAGTGTTGGGCCTTGGAGGTATCAGCTCTCTTGAGTCTCACTCAAAGCTTGACTTGTGATGAAAAAATACTATCGGCTAGATGATTGTCCCCATGTGAAGCAAGACCTTCACGTAAAGCATCATGTGGTTTATTGCACGAGGCAGCGAGAGGGCAGCACTGTGCCAGTGCAAATACAAGTACAGTTTCCATGGTTTTTTGCAGTGGCACATATTGGAAGGTGTTTCAGCCGGAAAAATCACTTCCAGCGTGGAGTCCCACATGGAAAGGAGCAAAATAAAAACGTCAACCTGAAAAAGCAAAAATATTAATTGCGACAGGAAGCGGCCAAGTTTGAAGAATAGTTGGTGCCAATTTTCTGTGAAATACTAGCAACGACAATACCATGGCATGAGATCATCCTGACCAATGATTCATTTTTATGACAGTACCTGCAAGGTATGAACATTTATTTTACTGTGTTTTATAAATATTGCATATGATCTTTTTTACCCACGTTTGCATGATCACTGCATCATGATGCTGTGATCATGCAAATGAAGGGAGGACAGAGGTAGACATATGTTAGTGTAATTGAATGAATAAAGGAAGGCAGGGAGGAGAGAGCAAGGTGAAGAAACGAGGAAGAGAGTTTCTTTCTTTTTCTCTTACCCTCCTGTCTTCTTTTCATATATAGATTAGAATGTGATGTTTGGCTTTGTGGTTTTTGGCTCAGCTCTCTTCTCTTGTCCCCATGGGCAGAGACAAGGTCACAGGAAAAGGAGGGGGTTCTTTTAGCTGTACCGCGTCGGATGATGATGATGTCTGCTCGTAACAAATTTGACTGAGGGATTTGGACGTTACCTCATATTACAAATCCTACAAGTAGCTGTGGAAGAAAACTGAAGCCACAGTTTAAGCACATGAAGGTCCGGACTGTTTCACCAGAAGATATTTCACACATGATGATTCATGTTATTCTTCTCATCATTTTAAAATATGTAATTGAAAAAAAAAACCTCACAGGAATTTAGGCATACACAAATTCAGGTCAGATTTTCTTGGTTGCAGCTGTTATTTGTCTCGTTCGCAGCACTGTGTTGGGTGCGTGTGACCCAAGCTCGCTGTCTTCAGTAACCTCTCGTAAACTGACGTGTTCACACAGCTGAATTTTAATAATCTCCGATGCCGTATTGAATCGTGTGTAGGTGAATTTCTTTCTCGTTATCCGCCTCCAGGGAGGCTGCAGCTCCGGGTCAGCTGCGGAGCCGCAGCCCTGGAGCCGGCCGAGAACATGACCTGATTACAGGAGCCTGCAGCAGGGCAGATGTATGTCGATAGATCATCTGCGTAGAAAGACAGTTTTACAGGTCATAAAAACCGCTGCCACCCTGTCCAGTCCATGTACTGGGCTGGAGAATTTTGTTGCCTGTGCACTTTCCATTTCTGCAGTTCCATTATGTTTCCTCTCATAAATGTAGAAACCACGTTATCCCAATCATGACCCTGAGCAGAATATTAGTAGTTTTCACTGTACATGACACATGGTGAGAGGCAAGAGGAAGCGATGGTTTGAGAGGAAGGAAGGACAGAATGAAGGAATGGAAACGATGGGGTGAATCTAATTAGACACTGGCACAGATGAGGAGGGGCGGCGGTCCGGGTTGAAAAGGTTGAGGAGAGGAGGCAGACGAGATGTATGGACGAGTAAAGGATGAGAGATAGACCTAGGGACAGCCAGAAAAGACAGATGAATGGACTGAAGACATGAACCAAGTAGCATTCAACATGACAAAGAGATAACTGGGTGGAATAGGTTGCCCGCCAGAGGAGAAACATGAGGGGTAAAACAGATGGATGGAGGCCGCCAAAATGAAAAGACCACGAGACACGGTTGAACGGTGGGATGGATGAGAGAAGAGCGAGGGATGACAGAGGGACAGAGTGAAAGAAGGGGAAGAACAGAAGGGAAAAGTAAACCACAGAGTGAGTCAGGGAATTATCCTTGTCTGGTCTTGTTAACTTGACACGGACCACGCCTGGTGGAGTTGGGGGGGGGAGAACAGACGGACTGACAGAGTGTAAGAAATACTGAGACAAGCCGACAAAATGAAAGTGTAAAAGAAAGACAGATTAAAGGGAGAGAGCGCACAGTAGCCGCGGAAGGAAAGATTGAATGGGATGTAATCGTGTTAGTTTGTGTTACTCTAGAAGAGACAATAGAGACGAGGGGGCAGGAGGTGGAAATACAACCACGGAGAAGAAGGAGCGACAAGGAAGAGTGAGAGATTAAAAGAAAGAGAAAGAAACAGAGGTCCATAGAATCCAACCATGTCTGAGCCCTGTGCTATGCGCTAACTAAACACTGTCTGTATGTTTTGTTTAGCATTAGCAGTCTGGAAGAAGACATGGCCCTGCTCCAGACCTGGTACTCATTTTACCACAGGCCTCTGCGCGTGCCATCGTTTGATTACAGGGGTCTGAGCATTGCAAATGGCCTATCTTATCTGCCTTCATTTGGAAATACATTGGACACTGACTCAAACCACATGGTGAGCTAGTTCACAGCACGACGTCCCACCTCCATTACACTCATACTGTCCAGAATGGCTTTAAGTCTTTAACCACCACAAACGCAGTGCAGCAATCCTGGCAGATCACGAACATGGCACTGTCCGCTCAGTTACTGTGGTCGTACAGTGGAGAGCCAGGGACGGGTGCCAGTCCCCGGGATGTTTTCTGAGTGATCCCTGCTTTGGTTATCTGAAGAAACCAGAGAGGCGGACAGGGCGCTGCGTTTGAGCCATTTATTCACAGAGCGCTGAAATGTGGCATTTATGTCCAGACCAATACACACAACAATAAAACTAACAGTTAAAATGTGGCTTTGATGTACAGATTTAGTGTGTGAGGCTTTTTTGAACGCCTACATGAAGAAATTAGGTCTGCAGAGCGTTTTAAATTAACAAATGTTATTTTAGCATGCAGTAGTATGGCTCAATGAGGCCAGATCATTTTGTTAAATTAAATCAAATCAATTAACTGATTCACAAATCCCAGTTCCCCTCATAGGACTTAACAACCTCTGCCAGGTGCCACGTCCGGCCCACCACCGCTGCTAAAATGGTCCTAGAGGAAACATGGCATTGTATACCCGAACATAGTTGATACCCTAATCCGGGCTCAGCTGCCACCACAGCACAGAGGCTCTTAATAGAAATAAAGGAAAGGTTTTAAACCCACTCTTAATATAATTCATTTCCAAAGCAAATCCTGCAATATTTACATTCTTGACTGCCCTTGCTGGTTCATTGGTGCATTTCTTGGCAGATTACAGCCACCTGTGGATCACTGGAATAGTTTTATACCATTGGCAATACTGTGTGTTCCAAGTATGAGGAACCACTCGTAAAAATGAAACACTTCCCTTGATATGTTTATGTTTGTGCGGTACAAGCGAGACATGGAGCTGGAGAAAGAAGACTGCAGCTTTCTACAAGTAGACACAGATATGCACGTGAACTACACGCTTTTTATATACGCTCTGCATGGAAACCAGCAGAAACAATACAAGCACACAACTGCCCGGTTCACATCCACGCAGGAGGTGTGAGCCACTGTGAAAATTGGGTAAGAAAATAGACCAAAACAAGATGGAGGAATAGAAGCGAGGAGGAAGGATGTCAGCAGGGTGGACAGAAAGATGCAGAGGTTTAAACCTGACGAATGATAATGAGAAACATGAGGAGGAGGCAGAGAAATTGACAGTACAAGTCTTTCCCTGTGCACACATTTGCAAAAGATAAGGTTGTGCGTGTGTGCATGTGTGCGTACACATAATAGGGGTGGGTTGGAATGCGTGCTTGTTGTGTATTAATGTGCTGCCCTTTATTAAATGCCATATAATCTCCCATCGGGTCAAAGACGGCAGATCTACTGTTATTCATCAGCGAGTGACAGAGGGAGGGATGCAGGGACGGATGGTACATGAAAGGGGAGAAAAGGATGATAAAGAAACGTGCTGTGTGGAAGCAATGGATGGATGAGTAGAGAGAGAGAGAGAAGTTGGGTGAGGAGGGATGATAATGGCTGGTTGGTCTGGAGAGAATGGAAAGAGGAAGAGATCATTCAAAAAAAGAGAGAATATAGGAAAAACCTCTGCTGTAATGAATCTACCTCTGTATTTATCACTATGTCCGCTCAACGGCAAATGAAGTCTTGAAACTTTACACTTGAACGTCACTCAGTGAGTAGAGCTCCTACCTCCGCACTCCCATTAAATTAAATCAAGCAACACCAAATTAAACACACTCATAGATGAAGGTTTCCTCAATGTCTCTGATTTTAATTAACAAGGCCCACAAATTAATATTTGGGGGAAAAAATGCTGAAAAATTGAAAAAAGTCATATTCATTGTGATGAGTCTGCCCCTGTGTTCCATCCCTCCACCAAGACTCATGTAAATCTATTTGTTCATTAGTTTCTGTATTAAAAAAACAAACAAACGATCTCTTTCCTCGTCCTGATGACCACACAAAGCACTTGACAGTAGTTTCACATTCAGACTGCGTCGATGTGCTGCACTTTCTCCACCACACATCAGTCACACGCAGCCATCAGGGGCAATTTGGTGGTTCAGTCTCTTGCCCAAGGACACTTCGGCAGGCGGAACGAAGGAGCTGCGGATCGGACCCACTCTTGAGCCACAACCGCCCACAACAAACCAACAAACAGACCAAAACAAAGGGGGGTGCCAGTTTAGACTTGTTGGCAGGGGTAATGAATATAAAATAATAATATAATAATAATATGCTGTATTCTTTATCTTTGAATGCCAGTTGTGTTTCAGACAAACACAGCACCAGTTATTTGCAGAAAATGTTGGATGCTAAACTCCCAGCCTTCTGCTGCTGTGGTTCTGTTGAACTGGCAGAGTTTGACGGTGGGAGGCCAGTCAGGGATGTGTCCTGAATATAGGATCCTGACTAACTCTCAGATCAGGCTGGTAGAATTCTGTCTGCCTTCCACTCTCACACACACTAAACCAGCTGAACCATCATTATAAAAGTTTAGAGATTAAGGAAGGCATGTGAATCTTGAAGGATATAGCCGATTTCGACTGAGTCGGCCACGTCCTTTGCAGGAGAATCAAGACACAGCTGTTTACTGTGAACCCAGCGTCTGCTTGAATATGTTTTACGAAGGATTTGGTGTCTGGCCGTAATGTGGCTCTTAAAAACCAGAAGTCTGTGGGTGCAACAGACACGACCCCCAAACATCACAGGTTTAACAAGTTCAGAGGGAATTCACAGATTCTGATATTGAAACCCTCTAGTCCTGAAACAACAAGCTCCTGCGCCTGAAACCAGACATCTAACTGCTCCTGGAAGCACACATTTCATTCAAACTGGCCTCTCTGGTTTAATGACGGTGAAGGGCCACAGTGTTCAGTGGCTGCCGTCTCGGCTGTGACTAATTGAGGTTACCAAGGCGATCCTGGACTGGGACGCCTGTCTGCTGAACATCAGTTTAATCAGTTTGGTCTGTTCTGCACATACATGGAAGCATAAACACACACAAGTCAGTGTATGAAACACTGGTTCCAACATATCACCGCTAATGGACGGACACACAGATACGTATGTTGTTCAAACTGTACACATGTGCATGATCTCATACAAAATGAAACCTCAAGGAAAACACGTTCACCAACACACAAGCTTCACTGTCACACACATCCACGTACACACTCAGACCACAACTGTGGTTTCAAAACATTGCAGCTAAATGATAGCATTGCCTAATTGGATTTAACACTGTAAGTGGATCTGTGCTGTTGTTTTGAATCCAGATATTATATATTTACATTTTTTAATTGTGAGATTAAGTCAATGACCTCTAATTACTTCCTGGTTTGTAGTTGCTCCATTTATATAGATAATCACAAAGGCAAGGTTTTAGTTTTAGGAAACAGTTTTTTAAACAGGTTTATTTATTTATATATATGTGTGTGTGTGTGTGTGTGTTTGATTTTGGACTGACAGGAAATTGTCGACCCTTGTGGGTTTGACCAAAGGCAAGGGGAGTAGGGGAGAGAGAGAGTGAGCGAGTCTGAAATCTGCCACCGCCGTGTGTTTGTTTTTATTGAAACTCCATAATGGGCAGTTTTCTACTAAAACACTGAGCCAACACAGCCGACTGCCTCAAAGAACCTGAGACACACACACACACAGAACATATTCTATATTCGTAGATACAGAAATATGCAAAGGTCAAGCGCAAAAACAGGAATGCACTGTTCCATTGTCATCTACTGCCACCTAGTGTAGCTGTTGTCTCACAGCAGGTTCAGTGGTTTGTTCTTTGCGTGTGTGTGCGCGCCACTTTTATTACACTTTCCAGACACTTGACCAGATAAAAAGTGGATGAGAGCTTCTCAGATGAAAGCTGAGGACCTTCAGAACAGAGCAGGAGTAGAAATAACTGGTGGACAGGATCCGTAAGTGAGGGAGAGGACAAGAGAGCAGAGACAAAAGATGAGGGGAAATCAGGGATGACAGAATGAGCCAGAGTTAGTGCAGAAATGAGGAAAAGAACAGTAGGATGGGAGAAAAGTAAAAAGAGAGAAGAATGGAACATAAGGAGGAGGATGGAGAGGTTGAGGACAATTGGCCCAGACCATCATGCTGCGTGGATGCATCCGGCCTGTTAGGGACCGTTATTAAATGACATGGGTCCTAATGGAAACCATGTTTGTGTCCATGTCGGGTCGGCCATGAAGTAGCAGCTCTTGTTTGAGAAACCACCAGATAAACACTGAACTACACTGATATCCAGAGGAACATCTAATGTGCGTAATGTGTTTTTCTCTGTGGTGTAATCCCGTCCACAGAAGGTCCGCTTAAAACCTCAATTGTTAAATTAAATAATGAGTTTGCATATGAATCCGTTTTTAATGATCTTTTATTCCTCCTCATTTCTTCTCCGTCCCTGTTCCTCGTCTGTCCACAGCCACACTGTCCCTCGTGAACTCACCGTCCTGCTCCACTGGCTGCTAATGTTACATCACTGTAATCCGATCACTCTATAAACAGCTGTCAGTCATAGCGGACCCCAGGCTCCTCAGATAATTTAGCCGACGAGCGGCTGCAGACAAAAGGCTGCTCTGTGTGTGTGTGTGTGTGTGTGTGTGTGTGTGTGTGTGTGTGTGTGTAGCTGTGGGAGTCTGGAGCAGACCACCAACGGAAAGAGTGGCTTCACTTGTTCTTTTGTCTCTTTGATGTTTTGCTTGTTTTCTGCGGGAAGGAAGGAAGAACTTGGGTGAACAGAGGCACAGTCAACTTTACCACCCCACCATCCACCTCTCTTTCCCATTCTGTCTCTCACTCGCGCTCCCTCTCCCCATTTTGGCCGAGCCAAACCACTGTCTCTATAGCTGTCTGTCTCCCCTCCAGCAAAAACCACTTAGTGGGAAATCTCAGACTCACACTCTTATATACAAACACACACACACATACACACACGCACTGTTACCCGGGTCAGGCGTGGAGCAAAAGGTCATGATCCTGAATCATTGCAGGCTGCTCTTCAGTGGGAACAGCAATAAGTGATACCACTCAGGGTATCAGAGCTTTGCTAACAGAACTTCTACAGCTCGAATCTAGTGAAGTTAGTCCCACCCAGAGGCACAGAGCCGTCAGAATAAGCACTGTTCTTTGCAGAATACTGTTCTTTGTAGAGATCCTTTCTGGGTCCCATATTCAGAAACCGTGGCCTGGATCAAAGCCCAATTTTGATCCCTCCTAAAAGAAAAGTGTATTGAGTCTGTTTTGTATCAGAGAAACATTTCAACTCAGGTTTCGATCATTTTTTTTATTATTCATTTAGTTTGGTCCATTTGCAAGAACAACAAAACAAAGAAAAGAAAGTTTGATCTGAAAATGTTTGGAGTCTGTTTAGTGTTTGGCATTTTCAGTTTGGCCCATCAAGATTTTTTGTTTTTCACTCATTCTGCCATCTGGTGCAGAAATCGACTGTAATTCGTCACGACAGGAACTGTTCTGAAAATCTCTGCTTCCTCTTCTCTGTCTGTGACAGTGTGGAGTCGGTGAACGATGGACTTTTCCACACTGTTGAGCTGCTGATTCAGAACCGCTCACTGAGCCTGGTGGTGGATAACGGAGCCCCCAAGAGCCTGGGCAAGCTGGCACGCCAGCCGTCGGTCGACCACAACACTCAGCTTTACATAGGAGGTACGTGCACACACAGATAGTCTCCCCTTTGATGACTTCACGTGGTTGTAAACACGTTTGTCGTGGATACAAATGCAGTCGCCCACATCCTGAACTTGGACTAAATCACAGCAGGAGACGTGAGGAAGGGATGGAGAATTGTTTTTGTTCAACTTTTCCTTTAAAAATGGGAAGACGTGTCTCTGAGAAGTCTTTTCATCAAGTCCTTGAAATAAATATTATGGATGATGGTGAGACATGAGGTGTTCTTGCTGGAGCATTGTGTATTTTAACCCAGAATGAAACCAGAGAAAGTGTAATGGAAGTAGTGTATTTCTCAAGCAGCCCTCCTCTCACTTCCTCAAATTCTTACGCTTCTTTCATCCAAGATTGTTCTTTTCCCCAAACAGTTTATCTTTGTTCTCATTGTTGCTTTTCCACATCTTCCTGTCTCATTCTTTAATTCCCAGGAGTTCCTTCTCAAGTGGTGGCCCTGGGTCTCCGTCCAGGCCCTGACCGTTCTCCTCAGGCATTTTATGGGTGCATCCACAACATCCGAATCAATGGGGAGCCTCAGGATCTGAGTCACAGAGCCATGGGTGGAGGGCGATCACAGGGCTTCGAGGGCAAGGTAATTTCATGGCGGAAGATTCATTGTAGCCACATTTGGAGAGTTACGAGCGTTAGACCATAGAAACCCTCTGGCCGTACGTTTGCCCCACTGGCAACATATCAGCAAAGTTCATACCGATCTTGATGTGGAGAGGTGCTGTCCCAGGCCTCTGTGACCCTGAGACGTGAAATTCAGTCAGTGTCAACAGGTTCAAACCGAAAGAACAGATTCTGTTTTCATGTGGAATTGTCTCTGTGTGAGTGTCACATTTGACTGAGCTTCTGTTGACACTGTGTTCTCCCCCCTTGTTGTGTCACCAGGGCGAGGGTATTCTCGCAGGGTGTCATACCTGCAGTGTGTGTGCGCAAGGCGTGTGCAGGGAGGGCGGAGAGATGGGGGTAACGTGTGAGTGTCCTCCAGGACGCAGCGGGACCCTGTGCGAGCAGACAACATCACCAAACCCCTGTCAGAGCAACAGGTACGCAGACACAACAGAGACTCGGCAGAAAGGATAGCAGCTTGATATCATCTCCTCCCTGGCTGAGGCTTTCTTGTCGCTCAGGTGTACAGGAAATAAACTGTGACCTGTCACCTGTTTGTTTATTATGCCGCAAACAAACAAGCAAACAGACACACATTTATAAATATCCTCTAATCTGTCATCTTTCTTCCTCTTCCTCGTGCTCCAGATGTGTTCATGGTGTGTGTGTGCCAAAGGGTCAGTCCTACAGTTGTCAGTGTCATGAGGGCTACCAGGGTCAGTACTGCGATCGGCGACAGGAGCCTCCGGCCTGCAGGGGGCAGCGCTGCGGACACGGGGAGTGTCGCGTGTCAGAGGGAGGCGGGCCAGTGTGCCACTGTCAGCCCGGGTTCACCGGAACCACCTGTGACACAGGTAAGAGGGGATGGTTTAAAAGAAACCGAAGGAAATCATTGTGATTTTTGTGACACCAGAGCCCATCTCATTTACATCTCTCCTTTCCACCCATGTCCAGAGCTGACGTGCCAGGGAGAGATGTTGAGGGAACAGCTGAAGCGTCATCACCCCATGAGAACATGCACGTCCACCAGCAAAATACCCCGCATGGACTGTCCCAGATCCTGCCAGGCTGCGGCGCCCCCTGGTGTTTGCTGTGGTGTCACCAAGAGCAGGAGGAGGAAGGTGGTTTTCCGCTGCTCTGACGGCACCTCGTACTCAGAGGAAATGGAGACCGCTCTGGAATGTGGCTGCTCCAAGTGCCCATTGTAACAGCACCGCAGCTTCTTCATTTTGTTGCGCAAACACTCACCGCTGCCATTTTGTGAATTCTACATGTCAACGAGGCTGTCGCTCTGAGATTTTTTTTCCCACCTTGATGAGCAACATCATCATGTGATTTTTTTTTTTCACATTCACTTTGACCGCTGCCAATTTGCTGCCAAGAAAAAAACCACGAACGAAAACAAACATGGGACATGTGTGCGTGTTTTTGACAGAGAGAAAATATATTGTAAGATATAAGTGAGAAAAAACATAGAACTTATTTTTATTATGGATTTTTTTTTGCTTCAAAATGATAAAAGGACTGATGAGCTGTTTTTAATGTTGATTATATAATGTGTTACATAGTATAAAAACTTATTTTGTACCTTGTAAGAAGAAAAGTACACCGCAAGATAGATTAACATTCCTTAAAAGTATATGAATTTATATGTATGTGTAAATCTATATAAATATATACGCTAACCCAATGAATTTTATATTTCAAAGTGTATTTGCATGATGTTAACGTGAGTGCTGATGTGTGGGAGGCTGTGGACACTGAGAGACGAGGACTGAGAGGAAGACCTCTGTGGATAAGGAAATGGTGGCGCTCTAGTTGCCCTCACTCTCGGAGGCTGAAAGGAAACTGTCTGTGCCTGGCTAACCTGCTTCACTATATAACGGACATCATCCTCACTTGTGAGTTTTTTTTTTTTTTTTTTGAGAAAACATCAAAGACTCTTTCCATGGAGATGATTTAACAGTTTGTTGTATTGTTGTGTTATTCTGTAGTTTGCTCTTGCACACCAGACTTGGAGCCACACAAGGTTTTACATGAAAATCTGAAAGACACTTACTTTTCATTCAGTCGATCATGATTTCCCACTTTAGAAAACCATGCTGAGTGAATACCATATTTTTCTGGTTGAAGCCATGACACCAAAGTCAACACTCGTTGCCTTAACAGATGAAAATGTCTGCAGTGACAGGATGGAAGTGCCTGTGTGTGCTGATATTTGAACATGTAGCTCTAACGTTGTCAAACGCTGCCTATGAATGTTCACGTTGACAGATCATTAAAATGTAATAGTGGCCTTCTTTAAAACGTTCCTCTCTGCTGGGTTTTGTGAAATGTATGAATATCCCCAAAGCAAACAAAGTAGTTGGACCAAAAAACAAGAGAAGCCTTAATAGTGCTCCAATCCGTTTGTTGTGAAGTGTTTGTTGTAAAAGTCATTTCCTCACAGCCTTGCACTGACATCACACTCTTGGGATGCATTCAGTGTCTTGTACATTGTGAGATGCAGGTCTAATTATTTGGATCTGCTTCCAGTTGCCTACAGACAGTTTGATATTTACCTCAAAAACTTTAAGGTATAGCTTTTTGGTCATGTGTTAAATTCCCACATTGACAGTGGAGGTTTAAATTATTCATTTTTCAGTTAGTGGCAGAAGTGCAGAGTGAGCCAGTCTGCAAACCTCCACAGTGACGACCCCGTTCCCTGCTGTGTCGGAGGAGCTTCTGTGTCACGTGAAAGGAACCACAGAGCAGAATGGCTGAAAATGAACATCAATCCTCTTTTCAATAATCAATCAAACTAACATGATTACAAGCATAGCGAAATACTATAATGTAACTACTACTGTATTGTTAAGATTAAACATTGTTGCTTTGTTTACATCATATGCAAAGTATTGAAAGTTAATTTACAGCTCTGCTATGCTGGCCTTGAGAAGAAGTCTTATCTTTGTTGGTCAATGTCACAGTTTGTCCTCCTTATGTCCCTTCAGTCCAATCCTTCCCTTCTTCTTGATCTATTCATTGTCACTTTCTCCTTTCTCTTCTTTCCCTCCAGTCAGGTGAACTCAATGATTTGACCATTCTCTGTTGCCTCACTACATTTGCTCTTTTGTTCCCTTCCCCCCAGGTTCCTTTCTTCACTGTGAACAGAATACAACACCTCAGTTTTATATTGTCCATAAAAATCACTGCAAAGTCAGCCCGGTCCATTTTCCAAGTAATGAATATGTGATAATTGATACTTATGATGAATGTTAAAAATTAAACTACCATTGAAACTACGTTCATCCTCTTTGTCGGAGTTATTTTGAAAAGAAACTTTCCACTGCTTCACAACAAACTGAAAGTAATGTTCAATTATTTGATCAAAAGGTCATCAGGAGGTCCTTTCCGGGGTGTTTCATTAATCTGATTGGTCAATTTACAGAATGCTCGCTTTTCCAACAATGTGATTGGTTAGAAGGTGGAACTAACATGAAGCGGGAAGGAGAGAGGGTGGGGCCCGGTAAATTAGACATGGCTACTTCTTGGAAAGAGGGAACGTAATCTGGAGCTCATGTAGCTCCAAGCCAGCAAAGTAGGCTCAGAACTCGTCGTAAAGTACCTTGGCTTGTTTCTTCAGATGCGTGTTGTACGGCTCTTGCGCGTTTTTTTTTTTACCGTGTTAGTGTTTTTAAGGAACTAAGTCCAATTTTGCTCTTTAGCCGACAGTTAGCATCACTGCTAGCACGGTGCTAACAGTGTACGGATGTAGGTGGAGGATGCACCGGCGGCTCTGAGGTAACACACACACACACACACACACAGGTTCTCGAAGCTTTAAATTGTTGGTTATTGTCTGTTGTGTGTGATCTTGACATGACTGTCAATATGTCTGTAAGGATGAATGGTCCCTAGGTTATTCACATGTTGTAGTCAAAGTGATGTAAACAACTGCATTTCAAAGAAATGCAGGGTTCTGTTACACATTAAAACACTTAAATCTGCGTTCAGGTACACTTACATCAAAGAGGTGACATGAGCTGAGAAGTCTAAGAATATTTATTAGTTACAAGTTTTTATTTTATTTAGTATTAGTATTTAACAAGTGCATTTAACAGTCACTATAATTCACGTCTCATATATTATTATTATTATTATTATTATTATTTAGACCTGAGTGAGTTTCCAAACACTGACATGTTTTGGAAACATGAAATGTGAGTCCATGTCAATTAAGTGCGGCTGATGACTTTAAGAAGTAAACAAATCACACAAGTGGAAACAACTCTGCTGACTTTGAATCTGCGTCTCACCAGAAGATGGCAGCAGTGTACAAGTTTCAAAAAAAGTTCACTTGGAACTGATATTAAAACATGTGAAAGAATGAGAATAGTAAAGACAGAGGTCAATGCAGAGGCAGATCAACGTAAATATTATTTTCTTTAATGAATTTAAAAAAACATTAATTCATATCATTTAAACTAGGCAACATAAGCAGACAGACATGAAACTCTTCTGGGAGTGTACAGGCTTCATTTGGAGATGCTTTCTTGTTGGGTATGGTAACCCTCAGATTCGTTAAGGAGATTGCAACAACATAACAAAACCCCATGCTACTAGCTTTCTGGTCAAAGCTACTAGTTCACAAGGTGTGTGGCCAAATCAAAACTGAAACAACATCGCAGTTGCATGCTTGGTGGATTTCTGTCATGATCTTATGGTAGTTGAACTTTTCACCTTTAGATTGTGAGACTATTTGTTGATTAATTCAAAAAAATCATGAAACAGTTAAATAAAAAAAATAGGAATGCATGCTTTCACGCCAAAAAATCATGATGTGGTATTTCACCCCACACTGTCAGCAGTATATATTAATTGGTATTTATCTGAATACTCAAAGGGCTCTTGAAATAGTCACGAGCTGGAAAAACAACCTAACTCTCACAAACTCTCAGTCATTTGCTTATAGTGATTCGGTTTTCTTCTGTTCTGGTTATTACCCTCCAACATGTTGATCACTGTTGTACACCAAGTGCAGCTAATATCAAACATGGTGGTAAGCTAAGGAAACTGAATTACAGTTCAGCAAAGAATACTTTATCACACAAGAGGAGTCAAAGTAAGTGACACTTTTATGAGATTTCTGTTGCACAGGGTAGAATCGTTGGATACAATTCATAATACAGTTTAATTGTTTTTTTTATTGTGAAATATTTGCAGAACAGGACAATGCACAGCTTCATGCTTTATAGTGTGTACCAATAATGGGATGTTACCAGATGTGCTGATGCACTCAGCTGTGCTGTACAGAAGAATAATAGCACTGATGTGGTGACTCTCTCTTCTCCATTCTTTTTGTTTTTCTTTGGCAGAAAGTCAGTGCTGCATAGTTAGATGCCTCATCTCCACTTTCCTGCTGAAGAAAGACAAACAGCATGTGTTAATGGTGAACACTTCTGTGAGACTAAGGCTGTAACATCAAGATATTAGTTAAGAACATAATGACGTTGATTTTCTGGTTATTGGCATCAATTTACAGCCCAATAGCAATTATGAATTATGAATAAACTTCTAAAATGAAATGGAAAAAAGTCATAATTATTAATGAGCATCAATGGTAATTATTAATTTTGTCAAATTTGTTATGTGCATTCTATTGAGCTGTTTGATTAAAGAGCCAAAAATAATTGTACAATTTACTAAAATGGTAAAAATTCTTGACCTAACTCTCTCTGAATCTAACAGGGACTTAGTTTCACATGATCAATTGTTAATACAAGAAAAATGGATCATAGCAACTTTAGAGCATATTTACCAAATGATTTGATTGATCCAGACTTGACCTGTCATGTTCTGGGTGATGGAATGCGTTCATTGCTCCTGCTAAATGTTGCAAAAATGTTAACTCAAATGATAATACTGCATTATTTGCATTATCAAGCAAATATCAGTTTGATCTACCTACCTTTGCAATGTGTGCAAACTCTTTGATTTACTTTGACACTGAGGACGACAATCACAGTCACACTGCAGGCCAACAGCACAGCAAGCACAAGGACAAGAGAGTCCAATTCTGATCTTGAATCAGACATGTCTATTAAGACATTAAAAAGGACTTGATTAGGGACAAATTATTTGTTATTGGCAAAACTGAGGCTTTTCTAGATTCAAGATTTTTAACCCTCACACCAGTTACAAGTATAATGTGTAAGCATGTGATCAAAATCCTTGCAGAAAAGCTCTGTGACAACAATAGGTTGAAAGTAGATAAATAATATAACAATTAAAAAATCTGTAGTATTGTCAGCTGTTATATGATGGATTTGTTGAGCTCACAGCAAAGAAATTCATGTTTTTATCAATACAGTCTCTTAAAGTAAACCTTTTTTGTACATCTAATACTTTAATCAATCAAGGAGAATGACTGTGATATAAATCATACTCGTCTCAACTTTGGTTCCTACACCGAGCAGGATCTGTCCACATGTGACCACAGCACAGTAGTAGGTCCCAGTATCAGAGGAGTTCTGTATAGTCTTGGACAGACTGTAGACACAGCTCCTCTGCTCTTGTCCATCACTCCTGCTGTTCTGGGTGTAAATGATGCCAGGATGAGCTGATCCAGCTCTGAACCAGTGAACACTGTGTTCACCTGGACAATGGATGCTGTTTTCTTTGTGCTTGGAGAGAAGTGAACACTGGAGAGTCACCGATGCTCCTCGTCTGACTGACACTGCCTCTGGAGTTTGTTTCACACAGTAATCTTTCTGCTGGTTTTGATCTGCAACATTTATTTTAAAAATGGGATTTTAATCGCTTTACAACAGAAAGTGTGACTAACTAGCATTGTCCATCAAATGGGCTCAGGCACTGACAGTACGAGGTATTTTACCATTGACAGCCAGGAAAGTGCCACCGACGAATGTCTGACGATAACTTGTTCCATTTTGACAGAAGTACGTTGCTTCATCCTCTTTACTGACATTGCTGATGGTAAGACGATACCCGGCATCCCTTTTTGTGAGTGTTAAACGTGCATTTTTGACCTCAGTGACGTCAAGCGTACTTGAAGCAACTATTTCCAGCATGTGTCCAAGAGACTGTTTATACCAGTTAAAGAATTTGCCTTTAGAGAGTGGACATGTCAAATTAACATTGTTGCCACGTTCCACCACAGTCAAAGACATCAGGTGAGGAGCCTCTGCAGTAAGAATCAGAGCTGAACAGAAAAGACACAAGTTAGGACTTGTATTATATAATTCTGAGTGTCCATACACAGTATAGATGGTTTAATAATAATGGTAGAAGTCGTATTTTTAACACGGTCATGTACTCACTCTTTGCACCAAAAAGAATGAAAACAACCAGTCGTCCGATCATTGTGGTGCAGCAGCGTTCTCTTGACCTACTCATGGCTTCCCCTTCAAATGAGAGATTTACTGGCAAAGGCATCTAGAATACAGAAGAAGAATGCAATCTGATTGGCTGAAACATAAAAACACTGTACCTCCTCCTGGACTTGGCAATCACGCAATCAATTTGAAATCAATAGAAAAGAGCCTCAATATGACCAAACTGATAGTTAAATATAAGAACCTCAACTGCATACAATGAAAGATTCAGGGTACTCGCATAAACGTTTTCAAATTTACGCACAAATACAAAGCATTTTTTGCACATGTCAAAACTTGACAAATGCATACCACCACCTGGAATAATAATAATATTTTAGAATGGAATGCTTTTATTGTCATTATACACAATGTATGAAATTAATGTAAATGCTGCTGGAAAACTGCTCCACAATCTGAAAAAAAAAGCTAATTTGACATGGAGCAGATCGCCAGTGTTTTCGCTTTCTGTCTCCTGTTAGGCAGGAAAAGCTGTTTAACTTTTCTTGACCAAATTTGTTCGATTAGAATTAACTTTGCAAGATCACCTTATGTCGTTGTCACATTTAATCTTTCTAGTATTAAAATAATTTGCCAGAAGAAAATGGTTAAAAAGAACTCCCTCACAACTCTTTCTTCAGTTTATTGTGTATGATTGTCTTCAGAACAAAGTCTCCTGCAGAGGTTTCACTCACAGATGCAGGCTGTGGTGGGCTGCCTCTGCCCTTTGACCAACCACTGAGGTGTTAACTCAGACTTGAGCATGAGCTTCAACAGGAAGCAGTGAGGTTAACGATGTTAGCAGCACATTCTTCAGAAAGCAAGTTTACACTTAGCTGACTGTTGATATGGTCTTGTTCGAGCCTGTGGAACAATACATTTATGGATTCTTCCACTGCTAATTTCTCATTCATGTCCTGATGGGCCTGTGAGAAAGGATAATTAACAGCTTTCTAAAACAACTTTTCTCACAGTTTGAATTGGGCCTTTATTTAATGAATGAATTTGGTCCAGTGCTAGTATTACAATGTGCTAATATGAGCTAATAATACAGACCAATCCTTATTAATCATTCAGTCCAGATGACCCCAATACCAACTGAACGTCCTCCTTTTTTATTATCTGTGGCTACTTTGTGGATACATGGCAAACAGAAAAATAAAAACAAATTCTTCATGACCTCGTGCTTAAACTGTAACATAACAATGAAACAGTGACACTGTGCTTTTAACTCGTATAAAAGAAGTCCAAGTTCCCACATCTTGAAACATCACGAGAGAATGAAAAGCCCCCCCCCCTTCGTTTTCACACCTTCATTTGAAACCTTCGCTACAGCAATGCTGCAAAGTTTCCATTAATGATTTCTTATCAGTGTCTGTTTGTGTCTTATGCAGCCATCAGACATTTCATTTTTTATTTGTTTACCTTAAGTTTTAATATGTTCAGTTTTCAATTATTTTACAGGTAGTTCCAGTTGTACCAAACGCCTCCACTTTGGTGTTATTAGGTGCTTTGCAGTTTGCAGTGTCGTGCTTGGTAAACTCAGTGTGGATGTGTTTCTGAGATACTGTGGTAGCACTGCTCTTACACTGCTCTTTGTCTTACAGCAGCCTATAAAGAATACAGATGTGTGACCACAACCACCTCAGTAGTTCAACATGCTGTGCTTGATATGCTGTGTGGGAGGGTCATCACTGATGCTGTGGAGTATCTCATCAGTGTAGCTCTTACATTAATACCCACTAAGTTTATAGGATTTTTTTGAACATGTGGAAGCAGACTGTTATACTGTAGTTATGAATTGTGAAGTTCTGTTGGAAGTGATGAAGGCATCATAGCTTTGGCAATGGCTTCAGGCGTGTGTATTATCTATTGTATTCTTTCTGCCTCAGCTTCTTACCATCCTTATAAATTAGAATTATTATTCCAGCAGTTATTTATTACATACAGATTTTGAAAATAGCCTGTACTCTGTTCACCTGCACCTGCAAAATTGACTAGTTTGTAAATAAAAATGAAAGAGGTTATAAATGTTGGTTTCTTCCTGAGCTCTACTCCAAGTGAGGAAGTGTAATTAAATGTTAACAGATGGTAGTGTCATGCATGCTAAATGAATTTAAGCATTTGAAATCAGAATCAATGGTGTGGCAGGATGTCTTAAACTTCTTTTGATTTGATTGTGACTTGTTTAAACCAAATCATGTTGACATGTCACTGAAACAAAGCAGAATGGCAAGCGGCAGGTACCTCTGCCAAGGCACAACAGTCCCCTTGAATTCCGATAAGCTACACCAAAGTGTAAACACTCGTCAATAAAAGGTATGCCTGATTTTGTTTTTTCAAATCAGGCTCTGTATTTTTTTCAGTCTTTTTTTTTTTTTTTTTTTTTTTTTTCTTCTTCCCCCTTCTTTTACTGCACATTCATGAAACTGAGCCGAGTGATGCTGGACTCTACTACTGCATAGAACAATACCAGTTCGACATAACTTTATTGAGCGGAACATTTCTGACAATTCAAGGTAAATGGCACATGCACAATTACTTTGCAAAGACCAAGCACAATTTCTCAATAATTTAATCTAGTCTCAAAATGGTCTTTAGAAAGATAGTTAACATCTTCTCAAGTTACATCACTGCATATGAGTTAATAGCTTTTCTTTTCATTAAAGCTTGTTGTTTGTATTTCCCAGGACCAGAACCTGATATAACTGCAGTCATTCAAGTCCCTCCATCTGACACGGCCACTTCAGGCGATTCTGTGACCCTGGAGTGTTCCGTCCTTTCCCACTCTGACAACCAAACATGTCCAAGATATCACCATCTGTTCTGGTTCAGAGCTGGGCCGGATGAATCTCATCCCAGTCTCTTATATGTTGATGGCAGTAGAGATGATGAATGTGAAAGGAGCCTTGAAGCTCACTCACCCCATAAATGTGTCTTCAATTTCAGCAAGACCATTAATTCCTCTGATTTTTGGACTTATTACTGTGCTGTTGTCACATGTGGAGAGATTTTATTTGGACAGGGAGTAAAACTGGACAATGAAGGTAACTGTTTTGTTATAACAGCACATTTGTGTTAATTGAGAATCAGTAGAATACATTTGTATTATCTATCACAAATGTGTTAAATTTGTTCCTTTTGAATTTAAAATGTAATCCAATTACAAATCCTTGTTAACTTTGGTGATTTGGTTCTTGTGTTTCAGGACTCAGCATGTGGGATGTACAGAAGGCCAATGCAGCTCTGTGTCTGTCAAGTATTTCATTGATCATAAGTGTGATTTATATTGTCTACCTGACCAAGAAGAAAGGTAATCAAATATTCTCATGATTAAAAGTATTTATCAAAAGATACATAGACTGAATTTACATTTACTCCTTTGTGTAGATTGACCTGCAGTATCTTTTATCTTTATTTTATCATACAGCTGGAGTTTCTTTACAACCAGAGGCAGCAGCAGTCAGTGGAAATTTGCTGAGTGAGCAGGTAAGGTATATGAGCCAGAAATGCATGCAATCTCAGCTTTTCAAAACAGCTCTGGATTTAAGATTAATATTAAGCATTGCAGTGACATTAACTATGAAAACAAATTGCTAAGAAAGAATTTATTCTATGAATGCTGTTGAAATGACAGCTGCATTGTGTCTGTCTGTCCCTCACACACATTAGGGTAAATCTTTCATAATATCTTTAATTATATTGACATTAGCCCTGTAAAATTAATATCAGTCAGGCTAGTTGTTTGCTTTTCATTTATTACACCTTGTTTTTATAAATGTCTCACTTCTTCACTGCTTCCCCAGAGACACGTGGACTCATTGGTTTATTCTGCACCAACCTTCTCCAAGAAGAAAACTTGCAAAACAAGACGGAGAGAGACTGCAGATGAAGGAACTTTCTACTCTGGTGTCAGGGTTCATGCGGCAGATTAACAACAATATTTTTGTAGTACAGTAAACCCTTGTTTTTCGCGGGGGTTACGTTCCAAAAAGAACCCGTGATAGGCATAATCCGTGAAGTAGAAACCTTTATTTTTTTTTACAATTATTATACAATTAAATACTCTATTATACATTGAAAAGAAAGAACAAACCATTTTTCAGGCTCAAGCATTTGTTTAACAAATAAAAGTACTTTAGAAATGTTTTTTTCAACAAATAACTTCTGTACTGTACTGTCAAATTATTATTTATTATTTATTCATCAATGTGAACAGAACGCTTCAAATTGCGGAGATTAGCACCGCCCACCGCGACCCGAGTAATTGGATTAAACGGGAGAAAATTTAAAATGATTATGAAAAAAATACAAAGTACAGTCGGACAAATAGTGACTCAGGTGTATCTCACTGCTCTTCAGACTGAGCCGCTGCATCCTGACTCCGCTCTGCAGTGTTTTCTTCTTTTGAAGCCCGCGGCGCAGGTGCTTTTGTCGGTCCAGAGCGTTTTGTCGACATTATGGGTTTTAGAGAAACTCGAAATTGCAACAGAATTTGCACGTACGTAATGTAAATTTGGCAAGCTGTTTTACGTACATGTACATATTAAACTGCAACGTTATTGACGCACAGGTAGAGAAGAAGCGGAGTGACTTTTTAGCCAGTCAGAATGCAGAACACAATGCACGATGCATTTTCCGTGAAGTAGCGAAACCTTGAAAAGTAAACCGCGTTATAGCGAGTGATCACTGTATTACAAATGTTTTTATTAAAACACATTTGTAACTTCTTTCGGTAAAACCCAACAGAACTGTGTATTTTTAATTCCTCAGCGTTTTTTCATCATGTGTCTCTTCAAACTAGCTTCAAAAACAGTTTTTGAGACGTTTTTTATGCAAATTGAATTAATAAATGAAATGAAATTCAAGATCATTTAGATTTGAAGTTAATGTCATTCATTCGTAACTCTTTGGTTTCCAATGAGACAACTAACATCAACAACCTGAAAAGGATTTCATGAAAATTGAAACCACCCATGATGGCAAAGAGACTCAGCCTCACTGCTGAGGCACTATATTGGAAAAAAAGATTTCATAGAATGTGGTGCAGCCCAGCTTCCTGAGATCAAAATGGTGACCGAGAGAGGCGTTAGTTTGAAAACGCAGCCACAATAATGCTGAAGTTTCCATGCATCATTGGTTTGTGAGCTTTAAGAACGAACTCAGATGTCAGATGAAGCAAGACAACAAAAACATGAAAAACGAAACACATGACAATGATATCTACAGGACTATCTCACAGTTAATAGACTTCAGTCCAGCTTTGTAAAGATATCGCTGGTTTAACAGTATCCTCAATATTATCATCCTTTATAAATAATACTTGTCACATTGAGAGTAACTCTTTTGTAAAAACCTGATCATGTTCCATCAATATTGCATTTTTTTTTTCAAATTTATATTATGTAGTATTTAACAAACATGGGTATTCAGATATTAAAACAGAAAAACAACAGAAAAACTATACAAAAGTAATGAGATAATCAGATCGCAGCACACATAATCAGGCTAGGCAAAAGGCCCTTCGCTGTAGTTGACATCCTCTTAGCAGACATGGGGTCTAGCAGGGTGTAATCTGTTCAAGGAGAAGGTTTTTGTTGTTATGCCTCATTAATCAGGCCTTCTGTCTGGACGAGCGACTAGTGAACCTCTCATTCAGGTCTACACTCCATCTTGCTCCCTTCATCTGTGGTAGTACGTTAACGGCCAATCAGAATGCTAGATTTGGTTCCTCCCACTTGATGTGACTGCGCACAGTTGAATCACTGGGTGATGCTATCCAATTTGAAGCAGACTCGTGGAATAAACAGAAAATGTTGAACATATTTTATTTCCTGCTGATGTTCAGAGTTGGACGTAAGTACATGTACTTCAAATTGTGTTTATTATGCAGTCATTTAAAATGTCTTGTGTGCATATAGATTTATATAGATGCTCTTTTTACTGTCTTTTTAGGATGCATAGACGAGCAGATGAAACAATTGATGTCGGTAATGGAGAGGATTTTACCCTGACGTGCATCCGAAGGTTTTGGGGACCCTTGTTGTGGATCAGAATTTCTGGAATTTTTCCTGAAGTTTTAGAAAAAACAAATCGATGGGAAACTCTTGGTCCTCGTTTCACAGCCAGAAAAGACCTGGGAACTTTTGTTCTGCGTTTCACCAATGTGAAGAAGACAGAGTCAGCAGTTTACTATTGTGTGTAAATAAACTCAGATACACATTGTATTTCTATGTATTTGTTTTCTGTCCTGTTTATACCAGTTAAAGAATTTGCCTTTAGAGAGTGGACATGTCAAATTAACATTGTTGCCACGTTCCACCACAGTCAAAGACATCAGGTGAGGAGCCTCTGCAGTAAGAATCAGAGCTGAACAGAAAAGACACAAGTTAGGACTTGTATTATATAATTCTGAGTGTGTCACAGTCCTGCTCTCCTGCTACCCTCCCCCTCAGCATATTTCCACTCCTCCCACTCCTGCTCCGCTCTACCTGCCGGGCCAATCCCACCTCATCAGCTCAACTCCGTTCACCTGTCTGCACAGCTGCCTCTCATCCCATCAAGCCAGCATATACGCCCCGTCAGAACACAACCTGAAAAAAAAGCTAATTTGACATGGAGCAGATTGCCAGTGTTTTCGCTTTCTGTCTCCTGTTAGGCAGGAAAAGCTGTTTAACTTTTCCTGACCAAATTTGTCCAATTAGAATTAACTTTGCCATATCACCTTATATATATAGAGAGAGAGAGGGTTTTAAACAATGAAGTGGAAACAGCTGTGAGAGGCATGGTGGTTATATGTCCTTGTCACATTTAATCTTTGTAGTTTTAAAATAATTTGCCAGAAGAAAATGGTTAAAAAGAACTCCCTCACAACTCTTTCTTCAGTTTATTGTGTATGATTGTCTTCAGAACAATGTCTCCTGCAGAGGTTTCACTCACAGATGCAGGCTGTGGTGGGCTGCCTCTGCCCTTTGACCAACCACTGAGATGTTAACTCAGACTTGAGCATGAGCTTCAACAGGAAGCAGTGAGGTTAACGATGTTAGCAGCACATTCTTCAGAAAGCAAGTTTACACTTAGCTGACTGTTGATATGGTCTTGTTCAAGCCTGGGGAACAATACATTTATGGATTCTTCCACTGCTAATTTCTCATTCATGTCCTGATGGGCCTGTGAGAAAGGATAATTAACAGCTTTCTAAGACAACTTTTCTCAGTTTGAATTGGGCCTTTATTTAATGAATGAATTTGGTCCAGTGCTAGTATTACAATGTGCTAATATGAGCTAATAATACAGACCAATCCTTATTAATCATTCAGTCCAGATGACCCCAATACCAACTGAACGTCCTCCTTTTTTATTATCTGTGGCTACTTTGTGGATACATGGCAAACAGAAAAATAAAAACAAATTCTTCATGACCTCGTGCTTAAACTGTAACATAACAATGAAACAGTGACACTGTGCTTTTAACTCGTATAAAAGAAGTCCAAGTTCCCACATCTTGAAACATCACGAGAGAATGAAAAGCCCCCCCCCCTTCGTTTTCACACCTTCATTTGAAACCTTCGCTACAGCAATGCTGCAAAGTTTCCATTAATGATTTCTTATCAGTGTCTGTTTGTGTCTTATGCAGCCATCAGACATTTCATTTTTTATTTGTTTACCTTAAGTTTTAATATGTTCAGTTTTCAATTATTTTACAGGTAGTTCCAGTTGTACCAAACGCCTCCACTTTGGTGTTATTAGGTGCTTTGCAGTTTGCAGTGTCGTGCTTGGTAAACTCAGTGTGGATGTGTTTCTGAGATACTGTGGTAGCACTGCTCTTACACTGCTCTTTGTCTTACAGCAGCCTATAAAGAATACAGATGTGTGACCACAACCACCTCAGTAGTTCAACATGCTGTGCTTGATATGCTGTGTGGGAGGGTCATCACTGATGCTGTGGAGTATCTCATCAGTGTAGCTCTTACATTAATACCCACTAAGTTTATAGGATTTTTTTGAACATGTGGAAGCAGACTGTTATACTGTAGTTATGAATTGTGAAGTTCTGTTGGAAGTGATGAAGGCATCATAGCTTTGGCAATGGCTTCAGGCGTGTGTATTATCTATTGTATTCTTTCTGCCTCAGCTTCTTACCATCCTTATAAATTAGAATTATTATTCCAGCAGTTATTTATTACATACAGATTTTGAAAATAGCCTGTACTCTGTTCACCTGCACCTGCAAAATTGACTAGTTTGTAAATAAAAATGAAAGAGGTTATAAATGTTGGTTTCTTCCTGAGCTCTACTCCAAGTGAGGAAGTGTAATTAAATGTTAACAGATGGTAGTGTCATGCATGCTAATTTTAATTCCTCAGCGTTTTTTCATCATGTGTCTATTCAAACTAGCTTCAAAAACAGTTTTTGAGCTGTTTTTATGCAAATTGAATTAATAAATGAAATGAAATTCAAGATCATTTAGATTTGAAGTTAATGTCATTCATTCGTAACTCTTTGGTTTCCAATGAGACAACAAACATCAACAACCTGAAAAGGATTTCATGAAAATTGAAACCACCCATGATGGCAAAGAGACTCAGCCTCACTGCTGAGGCACTATATTGGAAAAAAAGATTTCATAGAATGTGGTGCAGCCCAGCTTCCTGAGATCAAAATGGTGACCGAGAGAGGCGTTAGTTTGAAAACGCAGCCACAATAATGCTGAAGTTTCCATGCATCATTGGTTTGTGAGCTTTAAGAACGAACTCAGATGTCAGATGAAGCAAGAAAACAAAAACATGAAAAACGAAACACATGACAATGATATCTACAGGACTATCTCACAGTTAATAGACTTCAGTCCAGCTTTGTAAAGATATCGCTGGTTTAACAGTATCCTCAATATTATCATCCTTTATAAATAATACTTGTCACATTGAGAGTAACTCTTTTGTAAAAACCTGATCATGTTCCATCAATATTGCATTTTTTTTTTCAAATTTATATTATGTAGTATTTAACAAACATGGGTATTCAGATATTAAAACAGAAAAACAACAGAAAAACTATACAAAAGTAATGAGATAATCAGATCGCAGCACACATAATCAGGCTAGGCAAAAGGCCCTTCGCTGTAGTTGACATCCTCTTAGCAGACATGGGGTCTAGCAGGGTGTAATCTGTTCAAGGAGAAGGTTTTTGTTGTTATGTTTTTAAAGCTGAGACTGTTTTCATTTGTAGATTAAAGATTTCAGGTAAAGAAACCCAACAGAACACCTAGTAGCTGATGGAAAGATGATAGATATTATTTCCACTGTGGTAGTACGTTAACGGCCAATCAGAATGCTAGATTTGGTTCCTCCCACTTGATGTGACTGCGCACAGTTGAATCACTGGGTGATGCTATCCAATTTGAAGCAGACTCGTGGAATAAACAGAAAATGTTGAACATATTTTATTTCCTGCTGATGTTCAGAGTTGGACGTAAGTACATGTACTTCAAATTGTGTTTATTATGCAGTCATTTAAAATGTCTCGTGTGCATATAGATTTATATAGATGCTCTTTTTACTGTCTTTTTAGGATGCATAGACGAGCAGATGAAACAATTGATGTCAGTAATGGAGAGGATTTTACCCTGACGTGCATCCGAAGGTTTTGGGGACCCTTGTTGTGGATCAGAATTTCTGGAATTTTTCCTGAAGTTTTAGAAAAAACAAATCGATGGGAAACTCTTGGTCCTCGTTTCACAGCCAGAAAAGACCTGGGAACTTTTGTTCTGCGTTTCACCAATGTGAAGAAGACAGAGTCAGCAGTTTACTATTGTGTGTAAATAAACTCAGATACACATTGTATTTCTATGTATTTGTTTTCTGTCCTGGTTATACCAGTTAAAGAATTTGCCTTTAGAGAGTGGACATGTCAAATTAACATTGTTGCCACGTTCCACCACAGTCAAAGACATCAGGTGAGGAGCCTCTGCAGTAAGAATCAGAGCTGAACAGAAAAGACACAAGTTAGGACTTGTATTATATAATTCTGAGTGTGTCACAGTCCTGCTCTCCTGCTACCCTCCCCCTCAGCATATTTCCACTCCTCCCACTCCTGCTCCGCTCTACCTGCCGGCCAATCCCACCTCATCAGCTCAACTCCGTTCACCTGTCTGCACAGCTGCCTCTCATCCCATCAAGCCAGCATATACGCCCCGTCAGAACACAACCTGGAAAAAAAAGCTAATTTGACATGGAGCAGATTGCCAGTGTTTTCGCTTTCTGTCTCCTGTTAGGCAGGAAAAGCTGTTTAACTTTTCCTGACCAAATTTGTCCAATTAGAATTAACTTTGCCATATCACCTTATATATATATAGAGAGAGAGGGTTTTAAACAATGAAGTGGAAACAGCTGTGAGAGGCATGGTGGTTATATGTCCTTGTCACAGTTAATCTTTCTAGTTTTAAAATAATTTGCCAGAAGAAAATGGTTAAAAAGAACTCCCTCACAACTCTTTCTTCAGTTTATTGTGTATGATTGTCTTCAGAACAATGTCTCCTGCAGAGGTTTCACTCACAGATGCAGGCTGTGGTGGGCTGCCTCTGCCCTTTGACCAACCACTGAGATGTTAACTCAGACTTGAGCATGAGCTTCAACAGGAAGCAGTGAGGTTAACGATGTTAGCAGCACATTCTTCAGAAAGCAAGTTTCATGCATGCTAAATGAATTTAAGCATTTGAAATCAGAATCAATGGTGTGGCAGGATGTCTTAAACTTCTTTTGATTTGATTGTGACTTGTTTAAACCAAATCATGTTGACATGTCACTGAAACAAAGCAGAATGGCAAGCGGCAGGTACCTCTGCCAAGGCACAACAGTCCCCTTGAATTCCGATAAGCTACACCAAAGTGTAAACACTCGTCAATAAAAGGTATGCCTGATTTTGTTTTTTTAAATCAGGCTCTGTATTTTTTTCAGTTTTTTTTTTTTTTTTTTTTTACATCTGCTCCATACTCTGACATCTTCATTGAGCTCTGTCCCAATCAACCTACATGTACTTTTTGCGTGATCCTCCTGGCAGCATCTTTTGTACTCTTTCTGGAAACTGCTCCGCTTGACTTTAAGAGTCTTTTTTTGGAACGGAAAGATGGCAAATATTATTTCCACTGTGAAAATGAGAGGCCAATCAGATTGCTCCCTCAGTGTTCCCACCCACTGCATTTGATTACATGAAGGAGATCATTCTGCATTAGCATCTAAATCAGCGACTGTCTGAGGAGGATGAACTGGAAAATGCTGATCTCACTCCAACTGCTGCTGCTGCTGCTCAGAGTGACGCGTAAGTCAATCTCTTGATTTAATTTGGAATAAATGGCGTGTTTGAACTGTTATCACTGTAGCAAAGCTCATATATTAGTCTGGCATTATAATTAATCATTGCTCTATTCAATTTCATTTTTAGGAAGTGCATTACATCAAGTCCTTCAGATGAAGACTGTTGATGTTGGAGATGATGTGAAGTTGGTGTGCAGCCGCCAGAAGACACTTCACTTAGCCAGATTATTTTGGTTCAGGCTTGTTTCTGGACACTTGCCTGAGTTCCTGGGAGGAACATATTACTTTGATAACGATTTAATTATACGTAGTTCGACTCCTCACTTGACGGTCAAACAAGAGCCTGGAACCTTTGTTCTGCACATTCATGAAACTGAGCCGAGTGATGCTGGACTCTACTACTGCATAGAACAATACCAGTTCGACATAACTTTATTGAGCGGAACATTTCTGACAATTCAAGGTAAATGGCACATGCACAATTACTTTGCAAAGACCAAGCACAATTTCTCAATAATTTAATCTAGTCTCAAAATGGTCTTTAGAAAGATAGTTAACATCTTCTCAAGTTACATCACTGCATATGAGTTAATAGCTTTTCTTTTCATTAAAGCTTGTTGTTTGTATTTCCCAGGACCAGAACCTGATATAACTGCAGTCATTCAAGTCCCTCCATCTGACACGGCCACTTCAGGCGATTCTGTGACCCTGGAGTGTTCCGTCCTTTCCCACTCTGACAACCAAACATGTCCAAGATATCGCCATCTGTACTGGTTCAGAGCTGGGCCGGATGAATCTCATCCCAGTCTCTTATATGTTGATGGCAGTAGAGATGATGAATGTGAAAGGAGCCTTGAAGCTCACTCACCCCATAAATGTGTCTTCAATTTCAGCAAGACCATTAATTCCTCTGATTTTTGGACTTATTACTGTGCTGTTGTCACATGTGGAGAGATTTTATTTGGACAGGGAGTAAAACTGGACAATGAAGGTAACTGTTTTGTTATAACAGCACATTTGTGTTAATTGAGAATCAGTAGAATACATTTGTATTATCTATCACAAATGTGTTAAATTTGTTCCTTTTGAATTTAAAATGTAATCCAATTACAAATCCTTGTTAACTTTGGTGATTTGGTTCTTGTGTTTCAGGACTCAGCATGTGGGATGTACAGAAGGCCAATGCAGCTCTGTGTCTGTCAAGTATTTCATTGATCATAAGTGTGATTTATATTGTCTACCTGACCAAGAAGAAAGGTAATCAAATATTCTCATGATTAAAAGTATTTATCAAAAGATACATACACTGAATTTACATTTACTCCTTTGTGTAGATTGACCTGCAGTATCTTTTATCTTTATTTTATCATACAGCTGGAGTTTCTTTACAACCAGAGGCAGCAGCAGTCAGTGGAAATTTGCTGAGTGAGCAGGTAAGGTATATGAGCCAGAAATGCATGCAATCTCAGCTTTTCAAAACAGCTCTGGATTTAAGATTAATATTAAGCATTGCAGTGACATTAACTATGAAAACAAATTGCTAAGAAAGAATTTATTCTGTGAATGCTGTTGAAATGACAGCTGCATTGTGTCTGTCTGTCCCTCACACACATTAGGGTAAATCTTTCATAATATCTTTAATTATATTGACATTAGTCCCGTAAAATTAATATCAGTCAGGCTAGTTAAAATATCATTGTTCGCTTTTCATTTATTACACACTTGTTTTTATAAATGTCTCACTTCTTCACTGCTTCCCCAGAGACACGTGGACTCATTGGTTTATTCTGCACCAACCTTCTCCAAGGTGAAAACTTGCAAAACAAGACGGAGAGAGACTGCAGATGAAGGAACTTTCTACTCTGGTGTCAGGGTTCATGCGGCAGATTAACAACAATATTTTTGTAGTATTACAAATGTTTTTATGAAAACACATTTGTAACTTCTTTCGGTAAAACCCAACAGAACTGTGTATTTTTAATTCCTCAGCGTTTTTTCATCATGTGTCTCTTCAAACTAGCTTCAAAAACAGTTTTTGAGCCGTTTTTTATGCAAATTGAATTAATAAATGAAATGAAATTCAAGATCATTTAGATTTGAAGTTAATGTCATTCATTCGTAACTCTTTGGTTTCCAATGAGACAACAAACATCAACAACCTGAAAAGGATTTCATGAAAATTGAAACCACCCATGATGGCAAAGAGACTCAGCCTCACTGCTGAGGCACTATATTGGAAAAAAAGATTTCATAGAATGTGGTGCAGCCCAGCTTCCTGAGATCAAATTGGTGACCGAGAGAGGCGTTAGCGCAGCCACAATAATGCTGAAGTTTCCATGCATCATTGGTTTGTGAGCTTTAAGAACGAACTCAGATGTCAGATGAAGCAAGAAAACAAAAACATGAAAAACGAAACACATGACAATGATATCTACAGGACTATCTCACAGTTAATAGACTTCAGTCCAGCTTTGTAAAGATATCGCTGGTTTAACAGTATCCTCAATATTATCATATTGTAAATTATCATATTATCATTTTGTAAAAACCTGATCATGTTCGATCAATATTGCATTTTTTTTCCAAATGTATATTATGTAGTGTTTAACAAACATGGGTATTCAGATATTAAAACAGAAAAACAACAGACAAAACTATACAAAAGTAATGAGATAATCAGATCGCAGCACACATAATCAGGCTAGGCAAAAGGCCCTTCGCTGTAGTTGACATCCTCTTAGCAGACATGGGGTCTAGCAGGGTGTAATCTGTTCAAGGAGAAGGTTTTTGTTGTTATGCCTCATTAATCAGGCCTTCTGTCTGGACGAGCGACTAGTGAACCTCTCATTCAGGTCTACACTCCATCTTGCTCCCTTCATTCAGCAAGGGAAACATGCCTTTTTATGAGAACTCAAAGGAGTCCAAGACTTTTCTCCTCTGTTGTTCCGCAGTGGTGGAATGAGTAATTTCTTCTTAAACGTAAGACAACACTTTGTTTCTTTCTATTAAAGAAATGAAAGCAGCCCAACTAGCCCAGTCAACAGTCAACATGTTGCCTGACAACAAGATGTAACAGTCCACTCCCACTCAGTCTGCTGTGTGGGCCTGGCTGATGTCTTTCAGGATGACTCAATCTACATGAAAGGTTGGATTGGTTTGACCCCTGTTTCATTACAGGTGGCTCCTCTGACTCTATGAATTACTGCCACGAATACCTGAATATATTTTCAAATTCAGCAAGAAAGAAACAATATTTTTAGGTCAGCAGTACCTCTCATCAGTAGGTGTATCAAAAGAGGCCAGACAGCCTCAGCCCCGCAGAAGCTTTAAAGTCTTTTGTCATTTTACAGTTTGCTACTTTAGGTTTGATTTCTGCTGTCCAATTTGAAGCAGACTCGTGGAATAAACAGAAAATGTTGAACATATTTTATTTCCTGCTGATGTTCAGAGTTGGACGTAAGTATGTACTTCAAATTGTGTTTATTATGCAGTCATTTAAAATGTCTTGTGTGCATATAGATTTATATAGATGCTCTTTTCACTGTCTTTTTAGGATGCATAGACGAGCAGAGCTATGAAACAATGGATGTTGGTATTGGAGAGGATTTTACCCTGACGTGCATCCGAAGGTTTTGGGGACCCTTGTTTTGGATCAGAATTTCTGGAATTTTTCCTGAAGTTTTAGCAAAAACAAATCGATTAGAGACTCTTGGTCCTCGTTTCACAGCCAGAAAAGACCGGGGAACTTTTGTTCTACGTGTCACCGATGTGAAGAAAACAGACTCAGCAGTTTACTATTGTCTGCAACTAAACTCAGAAAACCTGACATTTTTAAAAATAACAAATCTGACAGTTCAAGGTAAATACAAGTCAAGGAAATTGTAATTAATTTTCAGTTTTTCTTGAAGGGTTTAATCGCTATTTGTTTTATTTCATTTACCAGACACTGGGGATCAGACTTCAGTTCCTACAGCGCCTGCTCATCCCCAACACCCTGACCCTGGGAACAAAAAATGTCCTGCGGAAATGTGTCCAAGCTGTTTCATTAATGGATCACGTAGTTTGAATTATTGTCAAGGAGGCAGTTGTCATGAACAGACAGAGAATCCTGAGGATTTCTCAAAGTGAAATGCAGCTTCTTGAAGAATCTCAGCTCCTCTGATGCTGGGACTTGTTACTGTGCTTTGGCCTCATGTGCAGAGACATTTTCTGAAAATGGATCAACACTGACCACTGAAGGTAACTGCTTCCTATTTCTTTGTGATTGGAATTAAACATTTGAACAGCTCATCACAACTGATGATTTCACTTCTATTACATTTCTACCATAGGTCATTTTAGTTTTTGCCTTTTTTCCATTTATGTCAGCAGTTCGGACTTGGAGTTTGCAGAAGGAGGAAGTTGTTATTGTCCTGTTATGTGCTGCTTTGGCTATTTGCCTGGTCGTTATCGTCATTCTTATTTTTACGACCAAGAATATCAGAAAAAAGCCTCCAGGTCAGTTGCAGCATTCACACATTGATTGAAAGAGTTTTTATCAAGGGTTGATTCTCACTAACATATTTATTTTTCTTTTATAAAACAGCCTCAGTTGCTTTGCAAACAGATGCAATGGCCAGTGGTTATCTGGAAGTTCAGTCGGTAAGCAATACACAATGAAGCAGAGATTTCGTTTTGTTTTCCTCTTTAATTACTAACATTTGGCATCTCACATTTCTCTTTAATGTGTCCCCAGGCAGATGATGCATTAGTCTATTCCACAGTACTATTCAGGAATAATCGCAAAGCAGGGGCAAGAGATCCACAGACAGCACAAGAAGAATGCGTCTGCTCTGATGTTCATTGAGTTGGATTAATTGTCTAAATACTGCATTTGCCTATTGATGCTCATTTTGTTTGAAAACCTCAGGTCAGTCATGATATAAGGTTACTGGCCAGGGCTCAGTGGAATAGTTAGAATTAAATATATCATATGCATTTACCTCAAGGTAGAGTTTTCATCAACTCTGTCTTTCTGTTCCTTCACATTATTACATATGTTGATACACATTGTATTTCTATGTATATTTGTTTTCTGTCAACTTCTTCCATGACTCACATCTGTGTGTAATGCAGTGACAGGAAGTGATGAGTGTGTATATAGAATGTGTTGCTCTCTTAATAGACAAGGCATGAAATAACTATTCAAGTTAGAAAGTTAGTAATCATGCTGCATGACTTTTATCTATTTTTAAAAAGGTAGACTAAAAATCAGATGTGTGGAGGGTAAACCTTGTTCATATGAAATCTCGAGGGATATAAACACAAAATTGAGAATTGTGGTCCCTCTAAGCATCAAACTGTATTAGATTCTTCATTAAGTAGCTAATTAAACATTCAATGTAACATGAAGGTCATGAATTTTCTCTTTATTTAATACATTTCCATAAATTATTCTTTTAAATTTTATTTTGTTCTCCTCAACTAAATTACTGCAAAAGTCCTTAAATTGATTAATTCATACACGTGTCATTGATTCTACATCATTTCATCCATATCATTGTCATCTAAATGAGTTGCACTTTGAGTATATGCAGTGTTCTACATAATTCATATTACTGTGAATTCTTGACGATTTTCTTGAGTTGAAAACCACTGCAGCATAGTGCATGGCAGCTGCTCCACCATCCTGCAAATGTTAGGATGGAAAGTTATAAGTAAGACTTGTACAACAACCAAGTAATTATTGTAAGGCATCCAAATAATAAAATGCATCTCCAGCATGTCACAAAGGATCAGGAGAGAGAGTGGAAACACAGAATATTGCCACTGTGAACTATGCCATCTTCTAGCAGATCTATGGCACTATAAATCCAAAGACCTGCACTACACAGTACGTTGGCGCGTTGGCCAATATTGCATTTACAAGAGCTTCTTCTTCTTCCTGCAACTAATATAAAAACGTTGGTATTGCTCCTGTCAGGGTTGTTACTGTTTTCATTGCAGCAGCATCAATACAGAGACAGCAGAAACAATGTGGTGCTTAGACACTCACATCTAATTCATCTGTGTATATTTACATTTAACCAAAATCAACTCTCTAAACCAAAAATAATGGAAATGCCTGGTTGCAACCATTTCTGCCATTCACCATGGAGTCTTAACATGCAATAGGTACTTAGGTTTAATTTACCTCATCATTGGATTGATCCTCAGCTGATCCATCATGAGAGGAAGCAGTCACTGCTCCTGTATATAAAGGCAGCATAACAACGTGTTCTGAAGGTTACACATTATTAATGCCAGTAGATGTCGCTCTAGCACCAAGTTCAACAAACACCAGCATCTTGGACAAACAAATGTTTTCTGTGTCACACCTCCGCCCCCTTCTTCCATTTTCACACCAGAGGTGTCTACACGGTTTATATAGGAAGTCCAGAGATGTGTGTAAAAAAAAAACACAACCGTGCCCAAGAATAGAATGTGATGAATTCATTTTTAAAAAATGAATGCAATGACTGAAGCTTCAGTCGGTCAGTGCCTTTCTTGCTCAAACGCTGCTCACTCAGATGGCAGCTTGTAGATACTTTACGAGTAAACATGAAGCTATTCTTAACTTAATATTACATCTCAATCCATGTCGAGGCTATAACAGAAACTCGGTGTCAGTGGCTTTAAGCAGATTGGAGTCTGTCAATGCTCACTTAATATTCCATGTGCACATAATGAGCCTACCATTGCAATGTTTACAAGCCGGCTTTTTCTTTATGTAGAGCAATAGAGCAGCAATCACAATGATAGAGCAGGTCATCAGGGTCCCAAGAACAATGACAAATGGGTCTTGTCCTGGAATGAGAAAAAATCCCAGAGACATTCCCTTAAGGTCATGAAGCGTCTGTAGACATATATCTCTCTCTCATTCTGCTTCTGCAGAATGACTGACAGGAGCTGATGTGACTGGTAAAACTTGACAACACAATGTTTTCATAATAACAAGTTTAAATAAGACAGTTACACAACATCCACTATTTTCTCCCCCCATTTTTCCCCCTCTCCCCATCCAGTCGAGGCAGATGGTTCTGCTAGGCTTCACCCCACTGAAAGTTCTGGCTGTAGGAACAGTGGTCCCATTATAATTCCAACTCAATGAGCCTGTAAACTGAATAAACTGATTCAATAGCACTCTAAAAAATCTCATCAAGGAAATTCCCTGTGGAGGAGAAGAACATGTTCACCACAGTGCGAAGAAACGAACAAACTTATGGATGAATTGTGATATCATTAAAGCTTTGGTACATACTCATCTCTACTTTGGTTCCTGCCCCGAGCAGGATCTGTCCACATGTGACCACAGCACAGTAGTAGGTCCCAGTATCAGAGGAGTTCTGTATAGTCTTGGACAGACTGTAGATGCAGCTCTTCTGCTTTTCTCCATCACTCCTGTTGCTCTGGGTGTAAATGATGCCAGGATGAGCATGTCCTGATCCAGCTCTGAACCAGTGAACACTGTGTTCATCTGGACACTGGATGCTGTTTTCTTTGTGCTTGGAGAGAAGTGAACACTGCAGAGTGGCCGAGTGTCCTGGCTGGACCAACGCAGTCGCGGGACTTTGTTTGACATAAATAAGTTTCTGCAGATTTTTACTATCTGCGAATCGGAAAATGAAGGAACTGCAGTTAATTGAGTATTGAGGACTTAGGACACAGCAAAAACAAAGACAGTGAAATATACATACATTACCTTTCACCGCCACAATTGTGCCGCTGATGAAAGTCATGATAAAAGCCTCCCCTGCTTGACAGATGTATGTTGCTTCATCGTCCTTGCTTACGTTTCTTATGGTAAGACTATACTGCTCACCCATTCTCCCGACTGCAAATCTGGTGGTGTTAAATTGTCCTGAAAGCTTTGCATGTCCATAACCTCCTACAGCAACTGTTTGGATCATGTATCCAAAATTAATCTTATACCAATAAAACAACAAGCTGCTCGGAGAAACTTTACACGTCAGAGTCAAATTATCACCGAGCTCAGCCACAGTCAGAGGGATCTGCTGGGGAACCTCTGCAGCCCGAAGCAGAGCTAGAGAACAGAGATAAACAGCAAGGTTAACAACAGGACAGTGAAATGAAAACTAAAAATTTGATATCTACAATTAAATATTAGTCAAACGTGTTCTTGCCCCATCGTTGGATAAAAACCATAATAACATACTTACATAATGTGATGAGAAGAATCAAAGCTACCAGCCCTTTGGTCATTGTGATGCAAAATTGGTCTGTGTTTGTGAAAATGACGTCGTCCCACTCACATGGAAGATTTTGTCACAGAGGCCATACCAAGGTGGAAATCATAGTGATTGGCTGTTACAGGTCGATACACTTCCTGTGAAATTTTGGAGATCAGCTGACACACACTCTCTCTTTATATTATGGATACAGAAAACTGCATAATTGTAGTGTTTGGTGTTTTTTTCATGATACATTCGTATCAAAAGCATCTTTGTAGCTTTTATTAATTATTACTATCAGCATTATAATATTTGATTGTCAGTGCATAATAATGATTTAGCTGTAAAATTTGGTTCAACACATTAACAGGTTTATGTTAGTTTCACTGTACAATAGTGTTAAAACACCTTTTTTCCAGGGTTAACATAATCTAGAACTGTTGAGGTAAAGTGCTATTTGACCTATATTTTTGAGGATAGAGTACTTGCCTTATTTCATGTTATTTGATAATCCTATTTTCTCCTATATATTACTCCTATATTCCAATAACATTCTTAATTACAATATCATCAGATAAACTTTCAAGATTTTTTTCCTCACATGACATTTGTGCGACAAGCATCCGTCGAAGAAGCAGGAAGTAGGAAGCCTCACTGAGGTGTGAAGTGTCGATGTGGTTTTTCAAACCCTCACTACCTCGCTACAGTTTACAGTGATTAAATAAAAGAAATGTTAGTTGGACAACTGTACGTATAATGAATCCCTATCAAATAATTATTTCGTAGGGACAAATTGGCCTAAAATGTGTATATTCATAGTACCCAGATGATGAATCCTGACTGTGGTGATCAGCAGCCTTCTCTTTGAGTGCCGTTACGATTTTAGATCAGAGAGGAGCCAGAGGCAGTGAGATGTTTTATGAAGCAGGGAGTGTGTGGTATGTCCTGCCAGCTCTTTTTGCAGAGTTATCAGATCGGTTCATCCTTTGTGCCTGGGCCATACAGACTATGCCCTGCTTTCTTAGTCTTCAGGATTCCGAATGTACACTACCTCTGGTGCATCAGCACATAAGAGACAGTTTGCCTTGAGACACGGTTCCTCTGGGAAGCACCTCATGGGCTTTCAAAATGACTCAGGGCCTCCAACCAAGCCGCTCCTGCCTTATAGTCCGAGAAATGCAGTTTCGGCACTACAGTGAAATTATGTTTTCAGCACCTATATAAAATCTGAAATAATTGAGAATTATTATACATGATGGCATATTGCCTCATGTTACAAAAAACATGTGCTTTATACATTTCTTTATACATAACTACTTATTAAAGCAACATGTTTTTGTTTCACAATGCTGTGGAATTTGCTCGTCGGTGCCTGCATGAGAAACAACAACTACTGCTGTAGCTGATCTGAGATGTAGGCTGCGGTTAGCGACTGCTCTGCCTCTGACAGACCACCACGCATCATTGTATGCATCAACAGGATATGTAACTAGGTACAAGAGACTTCCGCAGGCTCAATTTAGCAACACCGGTCCATTTTGAGGGCAGCTATCCTGTATGTGTGCTTGTAATAAAAGACACGTCTACCCATGTCTTGGTCGAAGCGTATCTGTTCTGCATCTGTTCTTACGATGTGCTGTGGTCAAAAGTTGTCTCCACATGCACGTATGTGGGCTTGAGTGTGAACGTTGTTGAACCTGCTTCACGTAAGTCACGTACATTAGACAATAAACATCTTTACCAGTCCCCCTGATTTTTAGTTTTTTATAGCCACTCTTTTTCGATATTCAATATTACCTGTTTGCATTTTTCATACATTTATAATGTAAATACTTCATTATTTAAAAAGCCCGGGAGCCTCTTTAAAATTCTGTTATCATGTATAATGACAATAAAGACCCTTGAATCTCAAACACTATAGTTAGAGATTCAAGGGTCTTTATTGTCATTATTATTTATAATACTAATAAAGTTTGCAGATCTGTTGGCCTGAGATATTGAAGACAAAGACTCTGGCGCCACCTGGGGGGAGGGTTTCTGCTTTTGCTGGGGTTAGACTGCAAGATGGTCACCCTGTCAGATTAGCCTGAAGCCTGTATATCAGAGTGCCACACAAATTATAGTTGGACAAAATTATTCCGAAAAATAAATTGTAGCTTCAGGTCATTCTTATGACTCTGATATATCGTTTAGAAAATATCTGATGAGGTTGAAATTACTTTTTTATTTGAAAGTGAAATGTAATGACTTGCAGCTGGGACCGACGAATCAACGAGCCTTTGCTACCGTGGCTTCACCCCTTTCATTGCCACAGGTCAAACTGGCAGTGTTTGTTGGCTAATCCCCCTCATGGTGGTTGTTGCCTTTTTGTTGTGGAAGGTAAAATGTTGAATGAACCTATAATGTAACCACTAATGTTTGTTGTTTTAATGGTGGCTATGAGTGACTTTCCATTCTACAGCACATGTAATGATTGTCATTTATTTTCTGTCCTTTTCAGCATGAATGCACCAGCCGTGTTCCACATAGCAAGAAGCCCACTGAACTGAAGATATAAACCCAGAGACGGCTCCTCCTGAAGCTAAGAGGAGAAACCAAAGAGGCCCTGATGCGTCATGTACCAGGAAGATAAGTGATGCAGACCTTTTCTGTCACTGTCAGACATTTACAGGTGAAACAAAACTGTAGCTACTTTCATTAGTGAGGTGCTTTTGTAAGAAATAATATGAAATTACACCTTTTTTTTTTAGTTTTTTAATGAAGCTGAAAATATCACTTGTTTGATAACAAAAGGTTTTTTTACGACAACATGGAAAAGACTGTCAGCATGAAGGAATGTGCGAGTAGAGGGAGTCCATGAAGAGTTTGTGCTCAAGAACAATTAACCTGAAAATCAGTGGAAACATTGCAGCCTTCACCTCTGTGGTAAAATCTGATTGCTGATCGAACACACACAATAGGAAAGTGTCTTTTTGCAGCATCAATACATTCTCCTTATTTTCTCCTTCTCTGTTCTTCTTTTGGTCCAATCAATCGACTTCATCTTTAGAAAACTGACATCTTTTTTTCTCTATTTACAAAATATGCAGCATCTTAGCTTAGCATAAAAAGTAGAAACAGTGGGAAACACTTTGTTCAAAATCTGTGGGGGGTTTTTTCTTTGTGTGTCCACCCTGACAATTCCAACAACATGCAGTGCTTTGTATATTGTCTGGACTGTGCACTCAAAACATTTGCCGGCGTGGCCACGTAGCAGAAGGATAGTGATCGTGAAAATGTTCAAACTTGTAAAGATGGGTGGAGGGTATAATGAATATTTTCATGTTGTGCTAAAGAGAGGGTGCGCATAAAGTAAATTTCTTTACTTGACATGGATACTTTGGCACGTACACCACAAGTTTGCCAAAATAGCATTTCTAGTGAGCGCACAAACTGCCATGTTTAGTTTTTATCTCTTAATCCCAAATTTAAATCCAGACTGATTTTGCATCATGAGCTTGTCAGCAGCTTTTTTTTGCTTTTAGGAAAATAGGTAGAAAAACATAATTAAAATTTCACAGGAACATGTGACAACAAACAATAAAAACAGACATTCACAAGTTGCTCCTGAACTATCTCTGGTAAAGTGCAGCAGGTTTTTGGCTCAAATAAAGATAAATAATGAACAGTTTTATTCTGATTGGTTTCAGATTTTAAAATGATTGGTTTGCGTTTAGAAATAGAGCTTGATTTTCCTTTGTTTACCAGAGAAAGTTAAAGACACTTCAGAGGATAAACACTCAGGCTTTCACCTGTAAATCATGACAATAAAAACAAGCAATATATTAAATTAATTTTCCCCTTGTCACAAGAATTATAAATTAATTTAACCAGCTAGGTACATTCAAAATAAGCCTGTGTTTGGTTTAAGATACTGAATAAATAAATACTGATCCTGACTTCTTTTTCATCTTCCACGTAGAAATACATTACATCTTAAATTAAATGTCACTATTTCCACAGGATGAAAGGTAAACAAAAAGAACCACTTAAAAGAAATCAAATACACAAATCAACTGAATTGTATGAGAAAGGCATCAAACAAATGCACTTGGATCATTTGAAACGACACAGCAATCAACCTAATCTCTCTCCGTCTCACAGATCACTGCACCGTGAGATCATCGGCCCCGTCACCCACACGCTGCTCATCCCTGCTGCTGTTTCAGTGCTTTAGTTCCACCTCTCTGCTCCAGCACGGCTCAGCATTAAGACTCCAACAAATGGCACTAACAAAGGGCAGTACTTATTAAGTATTAGCATTGATCATGTGATGAGGCCTCTTCTGTGGCTCGGGCAGTAGGAAAAAATACTCCCTTTTTAAAATTTTGTGCTGCATACAGGTTTTTGATTATTGCTAAATTAACCTGTCATACTTTTGTTTTGTCCGCTGGTGTTAAAGAAATGAAATGACTTATTTTTCTTTCAGTGTGCTTGAGACTCCAGCATGAGGGAAAACCTCCACTCTGTCATAACCGGTTATCTCCACATGGGGGCAACAGTGACCAGGAAAGAACACAAAGAGAGCAGCGAGGAGGTGAGCCCGCTGGTCGCCGAACGAACCCGCCCATGGCCATTGTTCCTGTTCCACTTGGAGCCACTTTTGTCTCGGACCCGAGGAGGCTTCGCGGGGTTGGAGGCCGGGTTACGAGGGGGTTTGTTATAGGGGGGAGAGTAAGGCCCATAGCCCGGCCAATCATCATTGTACCTTTCACCGTAATCCCCACCCCCTGAGCCACTGCCCTCCTCACCTGGAACAAGAGGAGAGATGTCAGACACGTGCGGCACTCCTTAATATATATACACAGATACAACAAATGCAGAGCATCAGAGACGCTCACTGTCCATGAAGTCCATGTCTTGTCCACTCTGGGCATGTCTCAGTTTGTTGGTGGCCACCCTCAGCTCCATGATCAGCTGTCTGGTCCTCACGTCTGGCCGGGCAATGTCCACCTCCACCTCGGGGTTGTTGATCTGGCTGACCAGACCGTCGCCCGTCACGTCCGGCAGGTACCTGGGAGAGCGCGATGGAAACACTGCTCACACATGAACGCAGATCTTTTTCACGCTGCTGAATCTGTCCGGACGTGGGTGCCACCTCTGCTCCCTCCCTTCCTCCCTCCCTCCCTCAGTCTGTCCACCTCCATCCCAGCTCTGATCCCCCTCACCTCCCCCGGGTCTGGCCGTTCCAGCAGCGGTCCTCATTGGTGACGTCGGCAGCCAGCCTCTCATCGTTGCAGGTGGTGTGTGGGAGGGACACCCAGAAGCCTTGCATCGGCCGCAGTCGCTCCTTCAGCTCAGTAACCTGTGCGGAGGCGGTAAGAAACTGGGTATGACTCAGACCGGCTTTTCTAAGTCTCCCTGTTTGTTGCAGCTGGATGGAGGAAGCATATGGAAGCTGACAAAGTTAAAAACTGACATGACACTGAATCTGGGTCAGTTTTCCGACCACGTCTATTGTATAAATAGAAGTAAACAACTGTACGTTCCTTCTCTTCTCTGTGTCTTTTCTTTAGTCTTTCAGCAGGAAACCATCTGGGCTCTGACAGCAGTACATTATTTGTCTGAAAACTATTTTAATCTTTCATTTTCTTTGCTCTATGCTCAGTGGCCACGTCTGAATCAGGATGCAGGCACAGAGCAAACATTTGACTTCACTGTAGCTCAGTGAAATTCATCTAAATCAGACCCGCTCGTGAACACCGAATCTCTAAAACACCTCCAGGGAAATTCTCCGCACAAAGACTCAGTTGGACTCAAGAATGAACTGACTGGATTTTGTTGGTTAAAGGTCAACGTCCCATTATTAACGTGACTGTGATCTTTTCAGGGACACCCACAGGGGATATTATTCTATCTGGCCTTATATCTTGGACTCAAAAAAGACCTGATTTGAATCTGGAAGTCAAAGGCCACTGACTTCACAAAGCTCTTTCTTGCCTCATTGACTTGTTTTCTTAGAAGAGAAACAGTTTTTTTTTTTAACCTTGCATACTGTAAGTATTCCCTCAGCACATTTTCCAGAAAAAACAGGCAAATATGCTTTCATAAACTAATGAGTCATACATCAGTGTTGTCTTCATACCTTGTTCTGCTTCTCCCAAGTGGCCATGAAAATACAGTCATGCATGTTTCAACTATTTGAAATCTTAACCAGGCTGTTTCCTCCTCACCAGGCGGTCCAGGTTGGTGCCCGCAGCAGTGGTGGGTTTCTCTTCTGGACTGTAGGTGCGGAATGGCCTCCTGTTTCCCCCGGACTCTTTTGGTGAGCGTTTGGTCCGCCCTGGAGCCGGTCTGGGGTTTCCACAGCCCTGGAACACCTGGAGGTAAACAGCAACAACACAGAAATCAGCTGTGGTGCTGGAGATAATATCACAAATTTCCACCTTCAGATGTTCCTGCATTTGAACGTTTGTGATATCTCACGCTTGTTGAAAAGTTATAGAAGTGTTCGATTTGTTGCTCTAGGAACAACAGGGCCAGGCTCAACATCAGCGGGTGCATTTAAATGAATGTTACTGCTGTAACTGAAAGCACAGAGAAGCATTATGAGTCAGTGTTTACTGGTTCTGGTTCTCCATTGTCTCCACAATCACGATTTTCACTCCTGTTCGTGTAAAACTGCAAAAACAAACACCACTAATTAAAGAGTAAGAGCTCTGTTTGTTTGGATCTGTTCAGATGTGAGTGTCTCTGGTGGATGACGGCAACATCTTCATCATATTCTGTGTATAATGCTCATTCATTTTCTTGCATGTTGCATTAAATTCATAGCTTTGACATGAGAGAATGACGAAAGAGAATGAAGAAAGAAAATCTTCTTTCTTACTTTAGTGGAGATGGTGACGCTGTTCTCCTGCATGTGCATGATGGCCTCTGACACCTTCACAGAGATGGAGTCGGCCGCAAGCTCCATGTTGAACGGTCCCTCCAACTTCTCTGAAACCTGGTAAAGAGCATCTGAGAGGAAGAAACATAGAAGGTAGGGTCAAAACATTTTTTTATGTCCACATATATTCTCTGTTGGTGGCATATTGTCCTGACAAACACTCCCCGGAGTCTGTCAGGGGCTCGGCCGGCTGAGGAGATTTGATTTACATCTGTTTGAGGTGTTTAAGAAGCAAAAACAGGGAAATGAATGGTGGTTGAAGAAAAGGGTGTATGGGGGTGAAATGGGTTTGGGTGCAGCAGAGATAGATGGAGCGATGAAAGGTGAGAGGAGGCACCGCACATGAAAAGAAGGAAAATGCAGGGAATGTGGGGGTTTGATGAAAGGGGAAGGGAAATACAGGAAGACAGATCAATTGAGAAGGAGCAGAGAAGCATGAATGATTAATGAAGGAGGAATTCATTAGGGAAATGGGAAGAGGAAAGTGAATGAGTGACAGAGGAGCAATAAAAGGATACTTTTACATTTGCTCTGTTTATTTATGATAATGATTCAGAGTGCAATTAAATGTAATTTGGCTTTTAGCATCTTTTTTTCTGAAGAATTGAAAACAAATGGAACAAAAGTTAAAAAAGAAATACAAAAACACCCAAAATATATAGCTCAGCCTGCCCAAACCCACCAATGAAATTGTTCCACTCGGTGTCGAGGTCGGCCTGATTGGCTAAGCAGCCCTTCATCACGTTAAGGCACAGGGAGTGGCAGGGCCGCAGGGAGGGCAGGCCTCGACACAGAGGGCAGTACCACTGACGCATCAGGCCACGCACGCACTCTGAATCTGCTGTCAACTGCAAAACAGAGCATGGTGTTATCAGGAATATCATTAGATGAGGGAACACTTGTGATAATATCAAAACAGAGGGAAACCTTTTTTTTTTGCACTACTTTTTTATTTAACCTTGTAGCATATATATTTTTTTTTTACAATGATATTCTTAAAACCCCTTTTTTCCTCTATTGATCGTTTGACATTTAAAGTATTTTTTATTATTTTTATCATTTCATCTTGTAAAGTGCTTTGTAGCATCACTTAAGTGATTATAATGTATTTATCATATTAATTTGTACTGAGGACAACATACACACAGCTCCTTAAACCAGCAGATACCGAATAGGCTCCGACAACCAGTATCAATCACCTTTGTGGCTTTGTTAACAATATCCCGACCTGTGGCCAGGCCCTGAGACAGTGCTCTGGCTGCAATGAAAGCCCTGGACACCTGAATGTGAGACCAAAGGAAATAGAACGACATCAGTCTCAGCTCAACAGTCTGCACAGTCATTCTGAATCACAACCACGTGTTTTCGGGAAGGTGTCCATCACAAGCCACTCACTTGTACACGCAGTCTGCGGGGCACGTCTCCAAACGGCTGCAGCTGCTCCGCGTGCTTGCTGACACACTCCAGGTAGTCCTCGCTGAACTGATACTGAGGGTTGACCAGCGAGAACACCCGCTCCACGAGTCTGGACCAGAAGTCTGACAGGACCTCGGTCAGACTGACACTGCCCCCTGTGGACGAAGGAGGAAGGATGAGGAAAAATAATATCTACAACCTGGATAAAAAAAACTAGATATACAGAGTTTTCATCTGAACCAGCGTATCCTCTTGCGGTGTTCTATGACGTTCCCCAATAAAAGAGCAAACCAAACTTAACAGTCACCATCGTTTAGTCACCACTGAAAAATCGTCTATTTAACACAACCTAATGTTAATAAGACATGATATATTTTGTGTGCTTGGGTGCTTTGACAACTGGCAGACAGGGTCCACTCTCCAATCTGAAGTCTACTACGCAGCCTCAAATTAGCCATCCGTGCTGTTTGGCAGACAAAGACAGGTTGACTAAGCAGCGACAGCCTGCAGATAGACTCGCCAGCGAGCGGCTGTCATGCCAAAACAGGGCCATTCGGAACTGAAATAGAAACATTCTGGCATCCGTGGGATTTCATTACGTTTTCCCCAGTTTTACTTGGCACCTCAGAGCTCGTCAAAGAACAATGCTGCCTCCGTAGCGCTGTGGATTCGCCACAACATGAGCACGGACCGATCAAAGGAGACTGCTGGTGCAGCGATGAAAGTGAGCCGGGCTGAATTTAAGGTGACTGCTGGTCCGTGCCGGTGGTTATGTGCTCTAATGAGTGCCTTTCTAGTTCAGACTGATGTTGGCACTCTGCTACGAGTGGAGCCTGACAAAACATATGGGATGAGAAGATATGCAAAAATCAGGTCCCCAGCTGGAATCATGGACATTTCAATTACACAGTGCGCATTGCTGAGCACTAAACCACCAGGAGGCCCCTTGGTTTATTGATTTGTATGGACAATCAACTAAACTGTGACAACATTGCAAAGACCATTAGACCCTCTAAATATGTGAATCATACTTTGAGTTCATGTATTTAGGTTACGTGTGCTCAGGAGGTGGATCACGGGGCTGAACTAACCAGAATAATATCTGCGCAGCTCCACAAACAGTTCCTGGAAGACGTGTGCGTTTTGGGTGAAGAGCCGGCCGTAAGTCTTGGTGAACATCTGGTTCACAGACTTCTCCGACAGGTCGATGATCTCCCTGAAGAACTCTGCGGCGAGGCAGAAAGAGCAGATTACATTAAACCGGTGTGTGTCACCCACCTTCTCTTCTTCTCATATCCTCACCAGGTTTCTACGTAGGCGCATAGTCACCTCCCCCTCCCTCCCAGATTCACAGGGACAGCTACATCAGATCGTGCTCACTGATAAATGAGTGTAACAACATGTACTTTTATTTAAAATCCATCTTTAAGACTCATACCCAGTCTCCCACTCCTCTGGCGTCTTTAAATGATTCATCACGTATATTATATAAAAGGCTGAGGAGGGAAAGAAAGGTCAGAACCACAGCAGGTAGGAGGAAAAAGTGGAACTTCTGCTCTGAGCTGAGGCGGCTAGGATGTGGACTGAGTCTCTAGAATACTGACTGAGCTTTTCTACACTGACCTTCTGTTTAAAGGGGCACTTCACTTCATTTTACGCGTGAAGCCTTGTTGACGGAACGCGCAGAGACATGCTACCTACTGTGAAAACTGATTCACAGCGTGTACTGCAGCTTTGCAGGGAGCTTACACAATGATGATGTCAGAGTGATGTCATCTGGGTTATCTTAGAGATGCTGCGTGACAAAAATCAAGAGGTGTGGAGTTTGAGGACATTTTTACTCCGGAGCGTCTAAAACAAGGTTCATGTCTTTGTTGCGATGTTTTCATCTGAACCCAATTGTCAAGCTAATTCCACCCCTGTTGCATTTGTTTCCTTCATTTTATTATAATCTGTTTGTATGAATTTGCAGGAGCTGTCAAAGCCTTTAATCTCAGCACTTCTCCCACATTCAACATGAGTCACACCAGGATCTTTGACAGGCACAGACTTCTCACCGTTTGAGAGGAACGACACAGCCAGAGATCCTACAGATGTTTTTATCAGCTGCCAATCATTGCTGCTAACTTGACAGATAGGAGGCAGAGATGAAAACAAGCCGACTGCATTTTATGCCTCAAATGTGCAAATTACAACTTGGAGGTGTCAACGTGATATCTGTTCGAGCCTCTCACCGTCAAATCTGCGGTGTCTCTGGCTGAAGGTGGTCAACAGGAATTGACTGTTTTCTTCGACGGCTTTCAGGAAGTCCCTCTCACTCTGGAGGGCCAGCGTCTCCTCCATCTGACTGGAGCAGCAGGTGTAATCCTGAGGACAGAGACGCAGGTGCTCCCCTGGGGAGGAAAACCAGGACAGGTGAGGCAAAGAAATCACATCTAATCACAAGCGTTGAAACTTATGTGGATAAATGTTTTGGTTTTTATCAAAACAAAATGATAAACTGCTATCACATACAGTGGCATACAGTCATTATAAATAGCTCAAATATCACGTCAGACGTTCTACTACCAGATGTTTTTAGTAAAATAATCAATTCCTCCACTCATCAGTTTCATCACTGTGGGGATGGGTTGTCAAAGATAAGCTTGGGATAGAGTTTTTGTAATGTCTTTACATGAATTATTCACTTTCAATCTGTCTCTCTTTGTCCACGCAGGTTGAGTCTTTGATACGTCAGAGGCAATGATATGCAAACGACAAGCAGGAGGGGAGTAAATAACATGCGCCGTTCAAAGGACTGGTTTGAATTTTTGCTTTCTGTCATTTCATATTCGTAAAAGATTATTACTGCAATTAATACAGTTGAAAGTGTCGATCCCAACTCCACCCATGCTGATGTTCCTCTCCCTGCCTCTATTGTTCTCCCTGTGTGTCTCACCATTACCCCTCTCTCATCCCTCTATTTCCATTTCTAAACTGCCTCTCCTCATCCTCTGCTCTCCCAGCCATCTGCTCCCCTGGCCCACGGGACAGTGAGCCAAGACTTAGGCAGTGATAAGACAAACGCACACACACACACAAAATCAATCAATATGGCAGTTTTCTCAGTCACACTCTCAGACACACAACAGAACTTTGCATTTCCTGTATTTATCTAAACCGTACCCCAAATGTAACCATGACAAATTCATGACTAATCCTACCCACACTTCACATCTCAACCCAGTTTCTAAGAATTAGCTCCTCAAAAATTAAGTATTTGCCACATCAAGAGGAGCTGAGGCCATGTGCTGGTCCTGCAGACCAGTGTTTAAACTGGGGAGGGTCCTGAACAGATGAGAAGAATGACTCCATGCCCTCACACCATCAGAGTAAACCTCTCAGAAGTAGGTTATCATCCTCTCAGGCTTGCACCATCATTTGTTCACATTCATATTTTAACAAATGTGGGCTCATGCAGTCTCCTCTGTCTTCTTCATCCCTTTAAAGCAAAAATGTCACATTTCCCAAACAGTTTGACACCTTTTCATTTAGCGAAGGAGATTAGATTATCCACATAAACCCACAGGCTGTATACATGCATAGAGATATATTCAGAGATTTAACAGGGGGCCAGTAGGCAGAAGACTAATTAGGGGCGAGGTTCTTTGTTGCACTGGTGTTGGCAATTTGTACGTCCCCATAATCATCCTATTTAAAGCAAGGGGCAGAGGAGGGGGCGGCTGTAATTTGTTTTAAACCACCCAGCCTCAGTCCTCTGGAGGAAATCTCACCATGATGCAGCTTCAGTGTGTGTCTGCTGCTTAATAGTGAGTTTGAATTAGTTTGGTGGTGTGGCCTCTGCATTTCGTTTCTACGAATTTATCATTATTTGTTATTCGTTTTTATGTATTACGCTATGGATATAATGTCCTCATAGTAATTTCTGATGCCGGGCTGATTCTCAACGGTGACCTGAATGTGCATAATGAAAATTTAATCCAGGTTGCACCCACATCTCTTGGTGTACATAAAGTCGACTGGGCTCGTGTCGGACAACATATGACTATGATAATATTCTGCATTGGTCCCACACAACTCCTCACCCGCAGCTTGTTTCAGGGTCTTACCGGAGATTTGAGTCAGCGGAGCGATGTCCGTGCCGTAGCCCTTCTCTGCGTACACCTGCCGGGTGTCGGCGCAGCTCCTCCCCGCTGCAGCCACGGGGCTCCGGGTCCCCGACAGGGCAGCAGCCGTGCAGAGCAGCACCAGCAGCGGGTACCTGGGGGCAGAGAGTCGGGGGTCCATCTTCTCCACGGGGCTCCAGAGGAGAGGGTGATTTTAAAACAGCCCTTCAGACTGTGGGTGCTCAGGGATGGTGAATGAATGAATGAGGGAGTGGGTGTCCGGTTCAGGTGAAAAGTGAAAACATGAACAATGTTCCGGGTGAGTCTTTAAAAACAGTTTTCCCGGATCCCAGAACAAAGTTTCCATCCACCGGGTCCGTTAGTTTGCTCCCCCTGTGATCCGCTGCTGGAGCGTGTGAACGGGACACTCCTCGATCCTCAGTATCCTTCCACAGCTCCACTGTGCCGGAACACAGAGTCTTTTCAAAATAAAGGTTCACACATCAACAAAGCCATAAAGGGCAGATGAGATGCAGTAATACACACATTACTATTTTCAAAATGCGCATTTAATAAGGTGCTGTTAGCTACAGTTTACGACAGATTCCTGCAACAAATAAAATGTGTTTGTTGTGTTTTTTACAAACATCAGAGTTTGCGTGATTTTCCATGTATGAGTACAACATACTAGAAATGAGGCGCTGATGTAGTTGTGCCCAGTTTGTTGGTCACAAAAAAAGATTCAATTGAACCACAAAGAGACATAGCAGCCACAAGGATTTCAGAAACACCAACGCTTGGGAGACATTTTATTTTGAAGGACCTGTCCAGAAGTGGTTTGTTTCGCCTCTGCTGGTTTGACTGGTCAAGATAACCCATCAAACGCAGAACAATGGACCAACAGGGGAGAGAGGGGTGAGGAGCCTGTGGTGGTGGTGGTGGGGGCAGCAGCTGAGACAAACCTCCAGATCTCTCTCACACACACAAATGAATTGTCACCTAGGAACTGACAGAGACGCTTTGGCCTGCAGCTCTTATAATAATTATTTGAATATTTGCTCTGTTAATTGATGTCTTGTGAAAGAGGTGCGCATTGCATGCAATCATTGCTGCTCCTTTTTGTTCAGAGTTTAGATTTTTTGTATTTATGCCGTTTTGTTTTATTAATTAAATGAATGTATATGCACAGACATAAAAGCTTGTATAGCTTGCAATACTACATATATAACTGAACAGGTGTACTTATAGAGGACAAGTAATGTTCAGATACATTTGTGTTTCTCTCCTGTTGGCTCAACCGTGATTTAATAAGAATCACTGACGGTGGACTGGGAGTGCCCAATGGTAGTGAAGTGACCCCGCTGAAATGACCAATCAGCATGCAGAGAATCATTGCGCAAATTTTGCGCGCCCTCGTTTCTGACCGGAGATGACAAGGGGGGAAAAACCTGCATAATCCGACAAACTGGAGAGAAGCGTCCTGATCGACCGTTGATCCACGGTAATAAGTTCCCCCATCACATTGACTTAGCTGTAATCGATGTTAGTAGAAGATGTCTGGACTCTAAAATACTATAAATGTTTATGTAACGAGCGAACGTTAGCCTTTAGCTTAGGTGCTAGCTATTGATTGCTAACTCTGTCCCCTCTCTCTGTAGCACTGTTGGCAAACACCAGCTAACCAGCTAGTCAGAGCCTTCTCATAATAATAGTGTGTGCCACATCAAATGGCAGCTGAAGACTCAGTGTGGGACAGGTAAAGTTAAGCCAAGCAAAGACCTTTGGTTAAATATGTTGTCTCAGTCAGTGTACATACATATAGGTGCAACTCGCTATCAATACTAATGATGTTGCTAATATGTACTCAAGTGTAGACCTGTTGATGATTGAATTTGATTTCATTCAATGTTTTTCCTTGTCTGTTAGTCTTGAGGAGCTGGAGGATCTCTCAGGATCTGGCAGCGATTATGAAGACACAATAAAAAACACCAAACGGAGAAAACCTGCTCTGCCTGGACCTCAGGTGAAGAATATTTATTTGCCATGAATATTAAATTAATGCAAATGTCGGACTGAGAGGCCCCACTGTTTCTGTGGACTATCTCCGCCTGGCCTGCCTACCACACTCAGCTGCTCCATCTCTCATCTGTATAACGTGGAGGATGTTTTTGCTGTTGTGTTTGCATCACTGCAGAAAGCCTCCCTCTGCATTGCGTATGTTTGAAATGCAAAACACAGGTAAAAACTGAAGCCAATTCTTCAATTTCTGAAAATGCCTTTAGATTAATTACCAGGAAGTGGATCAGAGAAAGTTAATTTGTCTACAGTCTCTGAATTCTTGCAAACATAAGGTTTAACTGGCATCATGTAACACTGAGGTCATGGTTTGAAGTCGACACATGCTTTATTTAACACTAATTCTGTTAACGGCATCATTTCACTTTAAATCTCATGCTGAGCTGCTCCTCCACGTCTCTTTCATCTCAAGCCACCCAAGAGACCAAGGCGTAAAGCTGCATTGAGGGTGATGGCCAGCCCCCATAATAGCCCCATCCCTGCACCTGAGGACCTCTCCCGGCAGCAGCAGCGGCCGAACCCCCATGGGTCATCCAGGCAGGTCTCTCCCAAATCTGCGAGAGGAAGAAACCAGGACATCAGTGCAAAGGATATATACGATGCTGTCTGCTTGGGAAAAAGTGCAATGGTGGTAAGCAACCCCTCAGCTGAACATGAATGGAAGGGGACATTTTTTGTAGAGAAATATGCATCAATGGAGTGAAGTAGTTGTAGTGAAAGGAGACACAAGCCTCTGTAGAGCTGACGGTGAGAGACATTATCATGTGCTGTCAGTGGCTGACTGATGTGACCCTATAGAATTGCCTTTGATACGCAAAGAGGAAGGAGTCCTCTCATTGGGTAGTGTAGTCAATGATTGACGGCAAGCGTCCATCCCAACTATTGTTGTCCTGCGCCCCAGTCTCTACTGGGTAATGACTAGAAAAGAGAACCCATACAACAAAGGAAAGACAAGTGTGATCAGTCATTAAAATAAATCCATAAAAGAATGTAGAGCAGCATCACATGTAGGTGGTGATTCTGGCTCAGGACCTATTCTCATACGGCACATCCAGCAAATTTAATCTGTTTAACAAAGGTTCACGGTTTGACTCTATTTTACCTTGTTCTCCTTTTATACTGCATTCCTAATCTACACCATTATTCTAAACATGACAGATGCTCTGAAGGAGTCTTTGTATTATAATGGAGCTACGGTTGACAAACTGATTATGCAAAAGCAGAGGTGATTAAAACTGGAGGGCCAGGAAATATATGGGCAAGGCAATGATACTAGGGAATAGACACATTACACTCATGATAGAAGACTGAAGAAACACTCATGATATGAATGTTATTTGTAAATTTGATTATATTATTTAAATGACATCTTCTTATTAAAGCCATGCTGTTTGATCTGAGGGAAGTGTAGTCATCATCTGTTCTCTCTCTGTCAATCTTAAGACGGTGGTGGATGAGTGGCTGGACACCTACAAGCAAAGCCGAGAGGTGGGGCTGCTGGTGCTCATCAACTTCATTGTTCAGTCCTGTGGATGCAAAGGTCAGAGGTCAAGGGGGAAACCACGAGCTGGGAAGTGGGGGTGTGGGTCAGAGTTCAACAGATTATCTTTCCAATTTCAACTCAGGGCGATGATCAGCAGTCTACTATTGATCCTGCGGTAGGCTAAAGATGCAGTGCTGAAGTGCTGTGCTCCTTCTCTGTATTGACAACACAGTGTGTCAATATTTTCTGTGGGTGGAATTAAAATGTGAAAAAGATCAAACCATGTTAAGTAGAAGAACAGATTTATTGTACAAGCATGCTCATGTATAAATCCTTTGGATTTCACAGTGTGTTAACCTTTTCATCATTCTCTCTAGGTGTGGTTAGTAGAGAGATGCTTGACAGCATGCAGAATGCTGAGATCATCAGTTCTCTAACTAAAGAGTTCAATGAGGTGAGAAAAGGAAAACACAAGTCCAGAATTAGTTTTATTTAACAAAATAAAGTTAAGATTATTCATATAGATCAAGTTAAAGATTTGTAGTTCTTGTTGTCGCTTCTCTGTAAATAATCCTGTTGGTATTAATTGAGTAAGTCGAATAACCCCAATACCTCAGGACATTATGATTCGAGGGATGCAGCACAGCGTGGCAGAACATGTTAATTAAGATCTAATGCTGATAAATGGACTCATTTATGAGTTAATCACCCTGTTTTGCCACTGACTTGATTGTTATTAGCAGAGCAAGCCACCAGTTTGTACCTCAAAATATGAAGCTGATGCTTCCTGTTTGTTTTGTTTGCTGTCTTCCTCATGCAGGATTCAGTGAACTATCCTCTGTGCACTCCCGGCCCGCAGCTGAAGCGTTTCAAAGCTGGCCTGCGCGAGTTTGCTGAGGTTCTGGTCCACTCCTGCCGAAATAGCCTCATTTATGATGAATACCTCTTCCCCTCGGTGTTTGCTCTGCTCACAGGCTTGTCTGACTCCCAGGTCCGAGCCTTCAGACACACCAGCACCCTGCTTGGTAAGAACATTGTAAGAGTACAGGTGCATGGAGAAGAAAGAACACAGATTTCACAAGGAAGTTTTGATTATAGCACTGTGGTGTTGTCATGGCAGTTTAAAGGCGGCTCAAAAATGTCACTTGCTTTTGATAATGGAGGAAATCTTCACTCCATGTCTGTAATACCAGAGTTTTCTTTCTTTCCTCTATTCTCAAAGACAGAATAATTTGCTCCTTTCAGCTGACATTTAGACTCTGCATGTATTGTATTCTTTTGTTGTCTCTCTTTGTTTTCTTCAACCCAAGAGTGTCATTTCTTCTTTTCTTAAAACCAAATCACCAAAAAGAACAATTGAATTCTACAGCTTATTTATAGTTTGAGTAGAACTGCACATTATTGGCAATTTAAACTCAAGAAGGGCACAATTAACACAGTTTGGCAAGTTTTTTTTATGGTGCATTTTGTGATTGCACCTGTGCAACATACTTTTCATAAAAAATATAAAATCTGTGGAAAACCTGAAAAAACAATAGTGAAATGTGGCATTTAGAGATTGTTTTCTTGTTTGCTAAAGATTAATTAGGCTCCAGTGTGTTATGTGGCTGTATTATGTTAACCTCTAATTTGTATTTAGCCATGAAGCTGATGACCAGTCTGGTGGAGGTAGCTGTGATAGTGTCTATTCAGCTGCAGACCACCCAGCGGCAATATGACGTGGAGAACAGCAAGAATCCGCATGACAGAGCTTCTAACAGACTGGAGGAGCTGCAGGCTACCATCACTGAGGTGACACAAGCACAAAGAGGATGGGGTATTGACAGCATGAGGAAATTCAGATGTGTTTTTTTGTTTGCGTCCATGGGAAATAAAAAAAACAAACAAAAAAAAACAATGAAGGTGCGCAGAATTCAATGTATGTCTTAAAGATTTATTTTAATGCTTTTGTTTCATTTGTACGTGCCCTAGCTGCAGGAGAAAAGAGAGGAGCTTTCCGCCATGATGAACGCAACCTTCCGGGGTGTGTTTGTCCATCGGTACCGGGACCGACTGACTGATATACGGGTGGTGTGCATTGAGGACTTGGGCAAGTGGCTGAAAACAGATCCTGAAGACTTTCTGAATGATGGATACCTCAAATACCTGGGATGGACCCTGCATGATAAGGTCAGAAAAAAAGACTACAGAATTTACTAAACATATTTTAGATGTTCTGGCCATGGCTGACGACACCATTCATACACAGAGGGAGCACCAGTCATTCAGCCAGTGACAAAGACTCCAAAGCACAGGGAGCTGGCTCCTTGAGATTGAGCCACTTGTTTTTAGTTTCAGGCTCTGAAAGCCTGCCATAGCAAACACAGTGGCAGAATGTCTACAGACAAAAGCAAGAAAGATCACATACAGAACAAAGAGAAATCTTCACTATGAACAGACTTGGGAATTAGTCTGTACGTGGGTTAGAGAAAGTGTAATACCAATCTCTCTTCTTCATTCCCTTAGCAAAGTCCAGTGCGTCTGCAGTGTGTGCGTGCCCTGCAGGGTCTGTACCAGAAGAAAGAATTCATTGGCCGCCTGGAGCTTTTTACCAGCAGATTTAAAGTACGGCATCCCTCTGGATTGGACTCATACCTCATATAATTCCTCTTTTATTTCTGCCTTTCCCCAGTTCTGTCTGGTTGTCTGCTAGAATCCCCCTTTAATCTATTGTTTCATCTTATTGTGTTGTCTCTGTTTTGTTGCCTGCCTATCTCTTTTTTTGTTGCTGGGATGTCTTCCTTTGTCTGGGTGTGTGGCTGGGTGTGTTAATTGCTGCCAGTTACTGATGGTTAATAAGCTCTTCTCAAACACAAAAAAACCTGCTAAGCTGTGTGTGCTGCAGCAGATAAATGGTTTTTCATGCCACAGCTTAGTGGCTAATCATCGGGTTTGTGTGTGTGCATATATGTCTGTGAGTGTGGGTAAATTTATGCATGTCTGCGCTTGTCCTATTTATGCCTGTTTGTCTGCCTCCATGATCATGCATATGTCTGGTGTGCCAATGTGTATTTGTGTGTGTTTAGGAGAGGATGCTCAGCATGGTGCTGGACAAGGACGCAGACGTGGCTGTGGAAGTGGTCAATCTGTTGCTGCTGATCCATCAGTGAGGGTTTATCTGTCTGCTGGTTTCTCAGTGACACTGTCTGCAACGCACAGCGCAGCCATTTCACTGCAGTTGACTGAAATATACCAAATGTTCTATATTTTACTGATATACTTTGAAGTGCCTTTCGAGCTTTGTTTTTCACTGAACAATATTAGCTCATATCCACAGGGTTTACCGCTCTGAGGCTTTGCATCAAATCCCTGAATTAGAAACTGTCCAAGACTCTTGTTATTACCTGGAATCAATGCTCAGACAGCCAAACACAATTCACCTGAAATGTAATGTGAAAATAACAAAACACAACAAATATATCCTCCCAGGCTACAAATGATTCCAACTTCTCAACAATAGAAATTAAATGGTGACTCATAACTGTGATAACGCTCCGTCGTGATTCACAACACAAGTCGTGATCTCTTGTGTCACCCAACCTCTCAAACAATAGAGTCAAGTCTCATATCAGTTCAAACTATTTTAGGTTAATTAACAGGAAAGGGGTGATGAAGTTCAAGAACTTAAACAGCCAGTTAGTAAATGTCTCTAATGCTGTTTCCCTGAAAGACAGCTTCAGTAGTGTGAGTCAGGAAGGAACACTTGAAAGGTCAAGTGAAAACTATATTTCTAATGTAACGCCCACAATGTTGTATGTGTACCTGTCTGTATGTGTTCACAATGCAGGAGGACAGAAGAGGGCCTGAAGGAGGAGGAGTGTGGTTACATCTATCCCCTCGTTTTTGCTTCTCACCAAGGCCTGGCGTCTGCAGCCGGCGCCTTCCTCTACAACAAGTACACTTCCATCCTTCCTTTACAGACTAATGAGCAGCTTTTTGTGTGACTCATCCCAAATGTGACACCAAAAAAGATTCATTGCAGTTGTGTGGTAATGTCGTAAAAATCCTCGAAGAAGGCAATGAAATCACGCCGTGGTTTTGAGGTAGATTAAACATAATGCATCATAATGACCAAGCATGGATGACAATAGTACAGGTTTTTCACATTCAGTGTTAATTGTATGTATACAGCAGTTTTAATATTTTCCCCCTGTTTTCCTGTTCTTGTATTGAGGATGATAATGACTTAGTATTGTGTAGTCAATTTTTAAAGTCTTAATTATATATTTATTTATTGTGTGTGTGTCAGGCTGAGAGGTTTGATTTCCAGTGACAGCCAGAGGAATGAAAGAAGTGACAAGGCAGCCTTTCTACAAATCCTTATCTCCTTCTACACCCAGAGTGAGGTAGTCTGTCTCCCCCTCCTCTGTCTTTACTTTTGCTTTACTTTTTTACATTTTCCAGAAGCTATAGAAAAGGCTTAGAATTAATACAGATTATTTTTCAAAAGCACAATTTGAATGAACACTGACTGATACACCAAAAGAGTTCAATGATTGGGCTCTAGAGTAAATTTAGACTTTCCTACAGGTTGTAGAGTTTTAGCTGTAAAATAACTCATTCACTCTTGACAGTTTCATGAACATGGAGCTTACCTGGTGGACAGTTTGTGGGCTGTGGCAGGATCTGAGCTGAGAGACTGGGAGACAATGACAACATTCCTGCTGCAGGAGGCTGGTGAGATGAAATTACTCTATGAACACCAATAATCAGTACCTTAGTGATACTCGCGTGAGATGAATAAAATGAAAAATGTCAAGCTTGCTCCCTCTGCCAACTTCAGCTGCCTCTTGTCCATTCCTGCTTCTTGTTGTCTCGGATATAATCCACTCAGTTTGACTCCTGCCGCTGCCTCTTTATTGTCAGGCCTTGCAGATCAGGAGGAGGGGGCTCTCATAGAGCTCATGGTGTGTGCCATCAGACAGGCGGCACAGACAACCTCACCTGTGGGGAGAGCTCAGGGCAAGAAGGTGGTGACACAAACACATGTATAATGCTCTGTAGCCGTATGAGTATTTTCGATCAGTGGAACCTGGGGCCTGAGAATTGTTCTTTGTTTAAACTATTTACACGTACTAAGAAGTCACAGTGCAACGGAATGCACAAGATGTACTGCATCTGTCTGGATTCTAGAGTAATGTCCGGTCTGTGGTCATGTTTCTTCAACATGAGAAATGTAGGTTTACACACTTCTAACCCCTATGTCTTTTGTGCTTTTACTTCTCACTGAATGGAAATGTGATTAGCACTTGAGTATAAAGGATAAGAAGATCCAGGAGCAGGACAAGAGACGTATCACCACACACTTCATCCCTTTACTGCCACAGCTACTGAACAAGGTACACAATCAAAGTAAACTTGAAATATCTGATATTATTTTAATCCATTACATATTGTTGGTGTTATTTGAAGCCACCTCAGTACAATAAAGAGACCTCAAATATTACTGACATTACAAAGCTGTTTCCTCATATTACATAGGGATCGCACTTATGATTAGAAGTATGTCCATTTTTGTAGTAACACTGAGCTTGTTCTCTTTCACCCTTTGCCCTCACTGATCTGCAGTTCTCTGCCGATGCCGGGAAAGTGAGCCTCCTTCTCAAAGCCCCGCTGTACTTCAACCTGGAGATGTACAGCAATGCTCAGTGGCTGGAGAGGGTAAGAGGACTGGAACAGTGAATGAGGAACAGAACTGGTTTAAAATCAGGGCACCATCAGGGCACATTACCTCCTTTTCATACTTGACATATTCCACATCAATACACAGCTTATTCTGTTGTAAATACAAATTCATCAGAGAGTTTTGACGTCATCACAGTGACTGCTGGCTGAATGCGTTTCCCTCTCCCCTCATTCCATCAGCATCTGAACCTGCTGCTGTCACAGGTGTGTGGCATTGTGACAAAGCACACAGAAGCCACTGTTCTAGAGGCCTGCACCCACCTGGCCTGTGCACTTTGCTCTGACAAGTACACATTCTCCTCCCGTGCTCACCTGGCATTCAGTCAGCTGTTGGACAGCCTGACTGAGTGCTTCAGCACGTACTTAAGTGACCTGCTGCAGGTGGGTGAGCGTGTCAGTGAGGTTTTCAGACAGGCAGAGATGGCATGTATTAAAAATGCATGCGCACACGCTCTGACAGAGTTATGTATTTCAAGCTACCAGTCTGGATTTGCAGTGTGTACGGTTCATTCCGGGACACTGCAAACTCAGTAATGAGGTGACTTCAATGAAATTACCTTTTTATAAATGAACTAAATCTAAAGCATCTGTTCTCACAAGAGAGTGATTGTTTTTATGTTCTCAGGGAACAGCAGATGAAAATGACGTGTACAGTGCAGCAACTGCCCTGAAGAGGATTGCTGCTTTGTGTGGGTAAGTGCATTGTGTTTATATAACATTGTACAGTTATACAGTATATAAGAGTCTTGTCTGTGTGCTTGTTGTCCAGCGCTAAAGACTCAACAGGCTGGAAGCTGTTTGAACCCTGTGTTGAACTGCTGAGGAGCAGGCTGGAGTCTAGGGAGCTCGACAAGGAGGTCTGAGATAAACCCAACAATAATAACACATGTCACCTGAAAAGGGTTGCAATGTAAATTGTGTTGATCACAATTACAGTCTTTAATCTTTTATTATGAGACCAGTTCTTTCAGCAGTTTTTTTTTTCCTTTTTTGAATAAATGTTTATGCAGCAGATGTTAACTTGCATCTGCATCTTCTCAGCTCATGGTGCCAGCTCTGAAGTGTGCAGCCTTTCACCTGATGTGGGCCAGAGTGAATGCAGTCAACTTCAGGCCAGCTGAGGTATTCGCAAAACAGAAGAGCATAAAAGTTTATAAAGCTGTTTGACCTTGTCCCTCTCTTCAATACACTCAAGTGGCTCAGCCTACCGACGTGAGATGAGCCAACCTACGCCTGACATCTCAGCCAACCCATGGTGGCCATGTTGGTGGCTTCTTCTCGTCTGTGTTGTCCACAAGCTGCGATAGACAGCTGGCAATCAACACAGCAATCTGTTACATAGATATTTAGTTCCTGGTCGTTCAGTCCTAATCCTGTTCCCTTCTTCTACTCGACTTCCACTCGATCAAATGCATCACTATTACTTTTTGTCCCTCGGTCGTCTCTGTTACAGGCTGAACTGACACGTCTGAGGAGGGAGCTGCGTTCGTTCTGCAGAGTCTGTCAGGAGTGTCTTTCAGTGAACCAGGCTGAGGTCAGAGATCAGGTAAACTTGGTCCCACGCAAGAGGATAATTGGGCGGACATTAGATACAATCAACAAATAAAATCTGAATGTGCATCCACAGGCATTTGAGCTGCTGTGTGACTTGCTAATGTTGTACAGTAAGAGTTCAGTACGCTCTGAACCCGCCCTCAATTCCCTGGTTCACCTTCCCTCTGATTTGCTGCGTTCTGAGATGGCCGCTTTCCTTCTCGACTACATCTTCACCAACTCTGAAGATGCTGAGCCCAACGGTAGGACTGGAGGATGTTCTTTCATAAGAAAACGTCAATCGGTAAACATGATGGTCATCTGCCACAGCAGTAGAGTGCACTGCATTGTTGGAAATGAATTAACACACTGAGGATCCGAGGGCCAGATAGTTTTTCATGTTTTGTGATAAGAATCCTCTGCTGTATCAAATCTGTTTTACTCAAAGTACCCTCGCAGCCAAATTCCAATTTCTGTTTGTGAGTTAACCACTGAAAGCTTTTACACTTCATGTCCTGTCTACAGTCCTCAAGTTAACTTAGTCTATGGACTGGCTCTTGTCTGTAGTCGAGGGTGAGGAGATGCAGATAAGCCTCCTTCAGAGAAAGCGGAACCAGCTGGCGGGCTACTGTAAGCTGGTCATCTATGGGGTCCTGGACCTTTCTGCTGCCAGTGATGTCTTCAAGCACTACAGCAAGGTGCAGATGGGAAATGATGGCATAGAATACCCACATATACATTATGAGCACACATCTCAATTCATTTACTGACTATGTGTCAATTCTGTGCAAAATACTTCAATAAATGAGTTCAGAAATACCTTACATTAACATTTTCTGTTTGAATGTCATCTTTTGAGAAATTAAATGGGTGATGAAACAGCATTTGTCACACAGAACAGTGAATAATGGAGTGGATGTGAAGGATAGTGGAGGAGGGTGAGAGAATCTGTTTTACAACCAGCGAGGTGCGGAATGAGTCAGAGGCTTGGTGGCTGAAAGACACGCAGACGACTAGAATTATTTTTACATTGTTTGATATGGAACCAGTGGTGTGAGCTAAATAGACTAATGATCATAATTCTGGTTTGTTCTCTCTTTTGCTGTTTCCTCCAGTACTTTAAAGACTTTGGTGACATCATTAAAGAGACGATGAGTAGGAGCAAGCTCATCAATCCTGTACTGAGCGCCAAGACCGTCTGTCTGAGCCTGCAGCAGGTGTGTACTCATTACTGCATTTTAATAATCAGAATAATCTTCATTAGACAGTCTGGGCTATGTAGATGAGAAACAACATGATTTGAAAATGTAATATAAGATTTCTCCCAATCCCAGAGGTTTATTTGCTCACACATCCTACATTAGAATTTACATATTCATTGTACATTTATTATATGATTACCATATTAATTGTGCTTAGAAGGTGACCAAAAAATGTCACACATATATTCATTAGCCTGTTTCATGGTATCGGCTTACTTATTTGACCACCCAATTTAAACAAAGCCATGTTTGCGTGTCCCAACGAGTGTATCTGTCCATGCATATCCATATAACTGTTTGAATAACGAAGTCATGTTTGTGTTTATTCAGCTGTTCTCAGAAATGCTTACGGAGGAGCACAGCAGGCAGGATCTCAATGAGATTAGAGACTTGGGCAAGAGGCTTGCCATGAGCTTTGGCATCGATCTCCATCGTGTCCGCAAACCACTGGTGGCCCTGCATATGTCAGTGAAACACATGTCACATATTTCCACTTAATTCAGTTCAGTGAAATTCTAGCAGTATAGCACCGAATCATAACATGCGTTGTCTCAATGCACTTCACATACAAGGTCAAGAACTTGAAAATGATATGAAACCCAACAGTTCCCACAATGAGCAGCTCTGATTAGTGTAGAGGGAAAAAAATCCATGAACAAGGAGGAGAGAGAGAGATGAGTGGAAAAAAGGGGAAAGCAGAGAGAAATGGGGGGAGGGGAAGGTAGAGACCAGTGACGTTTTTGTACCATCGTGTTTCAGCTCTGACAGATTAATTGTTATAGTGAAAACAATAAGAGTGATAATTATGTTTGTAAAGATTGTCAATGACAACTGCACTATCTTTATGAATAGCCACACTTAAAGGCTTTAAATGAAACATGTTCAGTACCTGACACATTGATGTCTCACTCTTTGTCATGAATGTGCTTTTGAGTTGTTCTTTGTCTTGGGTTCGCTCTCAGGGACGGAGTACGTTTTGCGTTTCGGAGCCCAGAGGAGGGAGATGAGCAACTCCCAAATGTGGGCTTTTTGGAAATCCTCAGCGAGTTCAGTATTAAGTTGCTGCAACAGGACCGCTTGGTGATGTGAGGAACACGTGTACTCATGTAGTGGTTGGTTGATTTACAGAATCGGAGCGTTACAGCAGATTTCTCAGCTGAGATTCTGGAATAACAACAGATGTGCAGAAAGATGATTAAAACACTCATATTCTAAACTGTTGGCTAAAGCTTATATATTAGGAATTAGGATAAGATTTTTGTAATTAAACTATGAGTAATTTTGAAATATTGGTGTTTTGTTTATGTTAATAATTAGCTGTATAAGAATGTATTTGCCATATTTCACAGAAGTCTGACAGACTGAACCATTAAACATCCAGGTTTGTATTTTTCTTTGTCCTCGTCTCTTGTCCCTCCTGTCTCCTCCCAGGGCTGCGTTTCTGAAATCAGAGTGTCCCAGTGCTGCCATCTCCTGGCCACAGGTCAGAATGTATGAGAAGTCCTTGGCAAGCAGACCCAGGGAGCAGGAGAAGGGAGGGGATGCTGCCTCTTCACTTGACACTCCAGTAGCAAAGCGCAGGAAGACCACTGCTCAAGGTGTGTTGAGAGTAGAGATGAACACAACACTCTGAAGAGGTTTTTAGTTATTTGGGAATGATGTGAAAATGTGTCTCTGATGCCCAGTAAAGAGAATGTCTAAATTAATTGTGTTCAATGTGTCATCTAACCTCCAGGTTCAGTGACCAGCACTGCTACAAAGTCTTGGTTGGACAGCAGCAGTATCCACAACGACCCTCCCATCCTCACCTCCACCGCCCAGAAACAGCCAGCCAAGGCTCTGACGGCCAGCAAACCTACAGCAGCAGAGTCTGATATCAGCAGCATCTTGAATGAGCCAGAGTCTGAGGATGAGTTCTCCCCAGGGTTTGTTGAGTTTCAACAATCTGCAGTCTCTGCCATCTCTGATTCAGAGGAGGGAAATTACAGCCAGACACTTCAGTCTCTTTTATCTTAGATGAACAGTCACTGGTCAACACTGGTCTGATTTAAAATTAACAAAACTTTGGCCAAAAAAATGTTATTGAAATAAAGTTTACTTTAAACTCCATTGGCTGCAAAAAATGTTCCTGCTGTTCTTCAGACCCCAGATGAGAAAGGTGAAACCCACCAAACGGCAGCTTCACTCCACTCTAACCAGTTTGGATCATCAGGACCTGAACTCCAACCTCAACCTGTAAGACCTGGTCTGAGAGAAAAATACAAACTGTTCCATCCCAGAATGTTTCCTTTATAATGTATATATAATGTGAATGTTAATCTGGTATCTTTATAACCAATAGTTACTTTAAAATAAAATTGTTGTGCGTGCGCCCCACAGGTTGTCTCTGATTGAGGATGACGAAGGAGAGGAGGCTGAGATAGAGAATTACGACTCTGACCATGAATCTGGATACACACTGGTAAAAACCAATCTTGGTGCATATTGTTCAGCCCTTTTTAGAACAAATTGCAGTCATTAATCATAGTGTATGAACTCAGTCAGCTTTAAATTGTATATTTAATAATATAAATCTTCAACAGATGTGGTATCAAACCCCTGCTGTGCTGCATCCACTGAGCTGCAAAATAAATGAATGCCTTTGATCGCACATTATAGTTATGATGTGTGGAGCTGAACACAGGCTCATTATTGTACTTCATGTTTTACCTCCTCAGAAGTATAAACAGTAAATAATCAAACATTTACATGTCAACACAGAGGATCAAGTCCCCTCATCCTGTTTTTTCTCCACAGCCGTCCACACGTCACAACTCAGCCAGCTTCATGGATGAGCTCTTTGGTTGAGGCCTCAGAGAGTTGGATCATCTCTGCAGCAACACTTCTTTTCGATGAATGCAACTCTTCAACGTTACTGCGTTCAATACATTCAAGTCCATTAGATGTTGTTTTACTGACGTCACCCGTCATATTTGTTTGAAGGCATTGATTTTGGTGGTGAGAAAAAGGCAAGACAATGATGAGGTTTGGAGGCTGAAAATAATTGATTGTCTCAATGTTAACGTCTTGAAAAAGATTCAGCTCTGTTTTTTAGGTTCAAGAAACAAGCCAAATTGTTGAAAAGAAAAATTGTTGAGAGTTACATTTCTGTTTCCTGTGTTCCACATTTTCAATTCAGGTTCATGACATCTTGCACTTATGTTGATGGCACCTTACCTTTCTGAGATGTGTTGATTTATAGTTTATTAAAAGATGCTGAAAGAAGCACTGTTCAACTTTTGTACATGTGTTTTCATTTTCATACAGACAAAAAATATATCTTTTGCAAGTTGTTCGTTGCTGCCAAATATTACAAAGTACTCCCCTGTGAAAAGTATCCAGCCCCTTATGAGGTATTTACTACACGTAAGTTCCATTTACTTGTGATCAACCAAATCTCGATCTCATGTAAACGATCCTCCTTTAGACCCAAAACAAGGCAGTCCTCCATGTGACAGGCTGAGTACTGAGCTGACCTCAGGATCAGTCCACCTCTCCTCAGCTCTGGTCCAGGTTCAGCTCGGGGTCACCCACTCGGAGGAAATCCAATCATCGCTTTTCGCGCCATTCGTGACGGGCAGGGCGGAAGTCTGCCGTAGCACGTGACGCGCAGTCGCCCGCAACTTTCGCGCCACCGCCAAATCCCGCCTCTCCGCGCGGAAAGCGGCGACGTGATTGGCCGTTGGAGACGTCTGACTCGCGCCACTTCTTTGCAGCGCGAGCAGGGAGAAGCCGAGGCTGCGTGTGAATGAACGCTGGTGTGCGGACACAGAACGAGAATTCCACCGCACTTTAAGCCGCTCACTTTGTACCCGCTGGATCTCTGGAGGCTCGTTCTCTGCGCCGAGCGTCCCCGCCTGCAGCCATGAGTCGTAAGGATTACGCGGCAGAGAAAGGTAACGCGGGGACTTTGACAGCAACAGGTCGATGTGGATGACTGAACCTTACGCTCACTGAAACCTCCCCCAGGGTCGTTTCAGATCAAACTGTGAGGCGCTTTGAATCTAAAGTCGGGTGTGTGTGTGTGTTTAATCTGTGGAGCTTCAAACTGTGTCCTCCAGTCAGCTGGTTTAACTCTGCAACGAGTTTCTGGATTCCAACTACACTCTGAGTTCTCCATGGTAGTGTCTCGTATTGTTTTATTGTAATAAACCACAGAGATCAGTTCAGTCTTAAGTTTAACAAACTTTTCAGGTTTCTACAGAACTCCACTGGAACCGGTCATGCATTGTCCGAGTGTGTGTGTGCGCGCGTGCGCGATAACAGTGGCCCGGATGGATTCGCTTTAACAAAGGAGCAGGCGCCACTGTTGAAGCACATGTCCGACAACAACCTGAGCTCCCGCTGCAGCGAAGCCGGAAACAATCATTGTCTGTGTTCAAGTCACGTTAGAAAGTTAGCACAGCGCAGCAGCAGTTGGGAGGCGACGCGCACGTGTTTTTAAAAGTTGCGCAGACATCTGGGATCAACAGCGTCAGCCTCGACCTGAAGTCGCTAGCTCGTTTTTTGACTCCCTTTATTTCTCAACACCACAGCGACGCAGGGCAGCGCGCTGTCTGTCCACTGCACGCAGCGTCAGTGCGTCAGCAGACGCTGCTCCGCGCTTTGGTTTAACTCTTCGCGTTATTCTGTGTTTGCTGTAATCTCTCGTTTAAAGTGTTTCAAACTTTAAAAATGATGCGCGACCACTAAGCTTTCACCAAGTCATCTTCCACGGCTAACGCTAGCCACTTAGCTGCCCCTGTAGCGGAGTTACACTAGCTGTGTCTTTAGCTGTTTCACGGTGTTTACACCAGCCGCGGACTCGATCTGGTGTTTGATGCCTTGCTAAAGGGATAGTGCAATTTCCCGTTTCATTTACGCACATTGCGTAGAAATTTCAAAACTTGAGGCAATTGTGAACGTAGATTTTCATTTCAGTCAGTTCGTGTTGTTTGTCTGAAGCTCCTACGCCACACTGCGTCTTTCTGTGAATACAAAAGCTACGTTCAACTAGCTGTGCGCACGTTTTACTCTGATTTGCACCCCGCCGCGCGTGTTTTAGCATCGATGAGCTAACTGGGGCTAACGTCAGAAGATGGCTGGCCGTGGTTCTTTTGAAAACAACAGTCGGGATTACTTTTCAGGGCGGAAGCGCTCGCGGAGGGATCCCCAGAGTGACGGGGCACACGAGCCATGTGCTGCTTTGTTTACAATAACATCCTCGAGCGGAGAAATAAAGACGCGGAGCTGCGTGTTTTCCGCCGCTGCGTCAAAGTAAGTGGACCCATTCGATCACCGCGTTCAGGCCGGTTTCCATCTTCGACGCGTGGATCCAATCATTGCCCTCAGTTGTGTCTCTTTTGGACAAGTAAGGGATCGTTTCCTCTTTAAAGGTGGAGCGCGTTTGTTGTGTTTACACTCGACCCGAAGCTGTGTATCGTCACTTGTTTCTCTCTAAAACTGACATTTACGGCTGAGAGCAGGGAAATCCGCCCCGTGCAGTGAGTCGGTGTCGGTTTGTGTCTTTTCTTCAGTCAATAGTGACTCATCGAGATTACAGGATGCCATGTTGCTCAACAAAGGGGGTCGTCGCAGGACAACACATTAGCTTCCAGTGCGTAGGCCCACTGCTGCTGTTCCTCATCCACTTGAGGTTCTAGACCCACAAACCTGCTTGAACTTCCAAAGAACTATAAAATGTAGGGTTTCTTCATGCAGCTGGTAAATCAAGCCTCCGATGGATGTGGCCTGTGTTTGTTGTTTTTTTCACCTGTGAAATAAAACTAAAGGTGTTGTTTTGTTTGTTTTTCTGCAGACAAATGCAAAAGGTTCCTGCAGGAGTTTTACGCGGAGGATGACAATGGGAAGAAGGTGTTCAAGTACGGAGCCCAGCTTGTAAGTGCAGTAAACAAATGGGTGCAGCTTTCACAAGAACTGTTTTTCTGTTCATAGGGAGGTTTGTTGACTGACTCCCTTTTTAAACCAAATAGATTTGATGGGTTTATGTTCTGCACAGTTTTCTCTTGTCACATTATGTTGACTTCTTTTGTTCCCCAGATAATACTTAAAACTAATTGATGAATTAAATGTATTAATGTTTTCTATACATTTTGGGTACAAACAGCGTCTGCTTCATGAAAACTGTCACGTGTTAATGAACATTTTTAATTGTTTTGGTCATGTTGGTTAATTTCCACTGTAATCACAAGAATAGAAACCATGCCTGTACATCATAAACAGGAAACAAAAGGCAGAAGGTGCTCAGATCTGAACAGTAGAATGGGGTTTGGCTATAGTTAGATTTGCAGTCACAGCTCTTTAAATTTGGGTGTAGATGCATTGATGTTGTTGATCAGTATCTGTAAAGAGGATCAAGGTTGATCTATGTGCTCGTCTCTGTACAGGTGGCGCTGGCCCACCGGGAGCAGGTGTCTCTTTATGTGGATCTTGACGATGTGGCCGAAGAGGACCCTGAGCTGGTGGAGAGCATCTGTGAGAACGCCAAGCGTTACGCCAGCGTGTTCGCCGACGCGGTCCATGAGCTGCTGCCAGAGTACAAAGAGAGAGACGTGAGTGGGCCTACTCGGTTTGATACAGTCGTGCTTTTAAAAATAGAATTTTGTTTCAAATATTTTGAATTCAACCATTGCATTGTGGTGGGTTTTTATGGACCTCGATGCTTGTGTTCAGATTGTGGCCAAAGATTCCCTGGACGTGTACATTGAGCACAGGCTGATGATGGAACAGAGGGGTCGCGACCCAGCAGACACCAGAGACTCACGTAACCAATATCCACCTGAACTCATGAGGAGATTGTAAGTTCAGACCCAAAATGTAAAAATTGGCCCAGACTCTGATACTTGTCATGTACAAATATTCTCCTGATGGCCGTTATCTGCCATCCACAGCGAGCTGTACTTTAAGCCTCCCACGACATCCAAACCCAAAGTGGTGCGTGACGTCCGCGCTGACAGCATCGGACACCTCGTGCCGGTTCGAGGCATTGTCACGCGTGCAACAGAGGTCAAACCCATGATGGCTGTAGCTACTTACACCTGTGACCAATGTGGTGCAGAGACCTATCAACCAGTAAGTCTGCTTCAGATTCTGTCGTCATTTACATCCTGCTCTAAGATTTTAAATCATCAGAAATGTCTCATTGTCTTTCTTTTTTTTTATAGATCCAATCTCCCTCATTCATGCCCCTCGTCATGTGCCCCAGCCAAGAGTGTGTCACCAACAAATCTGGGGGGCGCCTCTACCTGCAGACCAGAGGCTCCAAATTTGTTAAATTCCAGGAGCTTCGTATTCAGGAACATGTGAGGAGCCAATCGAATACAAATGTGGTGAAGCAGATTGCTCGGGGTCAGCGTTCTTATCTGGTTATTGTTGTATTTTCATAGAGCGATCAAGTCCCTGTTGGAAACATTCCAAGGAGCATGTCTGTGTATGCCCGGGGAGAAAACACTCGTCTCGCTCAGCCAGGAGACCACGTCTCCATCGCAGGAGTGTTCCTGCCTCTTCTGCGCACAGGCTTCAAGCAAGCGACTCAGGTGAGCGGACTTAACAGCCTTGATTTTAGGAGGAATATATGGGCCATGGTTCCACTGAACGTCCTATTTTTGTTCTAGGGTCTTCTGTCAGAGACGTACATGGAGGCCCACAGCATCACCCTCATGAACAAGACCGAGGACGATGAGCTCGGCAACGAGGAGCTGACTGAAGAGGAGCTTCGCGGCATCACGGGTAGGGAGGGGCCTGTGTGTGGGCGATGCAGGAACATCCACCCACACCACCGTTCAAACCTGCCAACGCAGATGCTCCTCTCACTCTGTAAGCAACTAAAGTGACTGCTGCTCTGTTACAGATGAAGGGTTTTATGAGAAACTCGCTGGTTCGATAGCACCAGAGATCTATGGACACGAAGACGTGAAGAAAGCTCTGCTGCTGCTGCTGGTGGGGGGAGTGGAGCAGGCTCCTAAAGGCATGAAGATCAGAGGTGAGCACTGACAGAAGCCCACAGCCTCTTCCACAAAGTTGACGAACAAAAAAAAAAAAAAAAAAGAAAAAACAGCAACAGTGAAACAGTGTGAGAACATTTTCCCACTCCCAGTGAGTGATGGTGATAATTCTCTCCGTCAAACAACAAATTATCTGAAAGGCCTGAAAAAGGATTTGTTAAAAATGACTGAAGTATATTGTGGGTTCACCTAATGCCAAATTAATGCTGTGCTCCACATATGTATATAGATTCACATCCCAGTCAAATTCTTGCAAAAATGTACAATGTATTAACTGCAATGCTCTTCCTCATTTAGGCAACATAAATATCTGCCTGATGGGAGACCCCGGAGTAGCCAAGTCCCAGCTGCTGTCCTACATTGACCGTCTGGCTCCTCGTAGTGAGTACAGTCCTGTATCTGGTTAAATATTTTATCTGGTTCATCCATTTTCTTTCCATTAGGGCCTACGTAGTAAAATATTAACTGGGTGTGATGTCTGACTGGAGATGAGTAAAGGTTGTTTGAGCTCGGATGCTAAGGTTTTCCTTCATGTGCACTTTAAATAAAGCAACTTGTTTTGATGTCTCATTGGATGATTTTTGCCGTCTGACTTTCAGGTCAGTACACAACGGGTCGGGGTTCGTCCGGCGTCGGTCTGACCGCAGCCGTGATGCGTGACCCCCTGACTGGAGAAATGACCCTGGAAGGTGGAGCCTTGGTGCTGGCCGACCTGGGCGTCTGCTGCATTGACGAGTTTGACAAGATGGCCGACGCTGACCGCACAGCCATCCATGAGGTGATGGAGCAGCAGACCATTTCTATTGCAAAGGTAAAGACGCGTACAATGTGCGATTTTTAATAAATCTCCTGTGGAGCTCAAACATAGTACTTGATGAGCACATTGACTGTCGTCACCAGGCCGGCATCATGACCTCCCTCAACGCCCGTTGCTCAATTCTGGCCGCGGCTAACCCCGCCTACGGCCGCTACAACCCCAAGAAGACCATTGAGCAGAACATCCAGCTGCCGGCAGCTCTGCTCTCCCGTTTCGACCTCCTCTGGTTGATCCAGGACAAGCCGGATTCTGAAGCGGACCTGCGTCTGGCCCAGCACATCACCTACGTCCACCAGCACTGCCGCCAGCCGCCCACTCACTTTACCCCCATCGACATGAAGCTGATGAGGTGACGACGATCTGCTTTTCATTCAAAATCGGCTATTGTGTAAATCATAGAGATGTGAGTTTTAACAGTGTGATGTCCAAACCCTCTCCAGACGTTACATCGGTGTGTGCAAGAAGCGGCAGCCAGTGGTGCCTGAGTCATTGGCTGATTACATCACTGCTGCTTATGTGGAGATGAGGAAAGAGGCCCGAGTGAGCAAGGACACCACCTTCACCTCCGCCAGAACCCTGCTCTCCATCCTCCGCCTGTCCACTGCTCTGGTGAGAAATGCACCTCCACTGAAGTCTTTGTTTACAACAGGAAACCTGCACAGCACGGAATTTAACAGGTCTGCTCTTCAGGAGGAAGTTTCTGCTTTTATGTAAAGCTTCATCGGGTGAACCCTCTCCATAAAATCTGAGCTTGTTTTTTTTAACTTGGGTCACACAGATCATTTCTCCCGTGCATATGAATAAAATATTGATAAGACTGCTATTGTTTCCATCGTCCTGTGCTCTCTACAGTCCAGTGTGAGATAAAGTGCTTACAGTGCAGGTAGAGATGATACCACGGCCTACTGCAGTGTGAGCACTTATTTCTCACGCTGGACAGAAGCTCTGAACTCTGCATACTGAAGATCATTGTTAATCAAATTAATGTCTATGCACACACAAGCTGCAATAACTGTATCCATGCTTTTGCAATTGAAGAATTGCTGATGCTGCATGAGTTTAACCTGTTGACTCAGCCTCTGGTTGCCAAAAGTGCTGTTTGTGCAGGTAGCATCATCCACCTACTGCAAAACCAGCACTTCAGGCTAACGGCTTGGCGATTTGCTCCTCTAGTGTTTCCACAAGGGGGCTCCCACAGCAGTGTCAGAGCTCCACATCAACTGAACTCAGACCTTATCACGCCCTTTGTTACCCTACAGGTGAGGTCTTCTGATCCTGGCCAGCTTTGCAGGGTGGGCAGTCAGCCTTTGTGCTTTAGGTGCAGCTGTGCAAACCCATGCAAAACTGACCGTGACCAGAGCTGTCATCACTGAGTTCTGTCCAACAGCCGGATGTGAGTGTAGCGTTATCAACTTGTAGAGAGACTAGCTGGTGTTGAGAGGCGGAGACTTGGGCAATTGCCGACCATCCCAGAGGGCATTGCACTTGTCTCGGTCTGACAGTGCCGGCACAGCGCAACCTCCGTAATCAAGACAGACTCTTTGGTCAAGCCACAAGTTCCTGTTTATGAATTAACTTGAGTTTCACGGCGTGTCCTCCTTTTCTCCCCCTCCAGGCTCGTCTGCGTATGATGGACACTGTGGAAAAGGAGGACGTCAACGAGGCCATGAGGCTGATGGAGATGTCAAAGGACTCGCTGCAAACTGACAAGTCCAGCAGCTCACGGTGAGTGTTACTCTGGAAAACTGGGATGAGGTCAACGGATTGCGAGTGACCGGATGTGGTTGTCTTTACAAGTTTCGTGTTCCCGTAACAGTAGCTGCATGTCCTGCAGGAAGCTATAAAACGTCTCGTGTTTTGTTTTTTTAATAGAGCTCTGTTCACAGACATGACAGGCGTCTAGCATGTGCACACCCCTTCACCATAAACTTTTCTCGAAGCAGCAATTGAAAACTCAAAGAGGCGTCTGTCCTGAGGCTGTTAAAGTAGTTTGACGTTTTGAATAGGTTCTGTTCGCTGACAAGGAGTACGTGTTTCAAACAGGTGTGTTCTCCCAGGGTCTAATAATCAGAATTCTCCTCTTCCCTGTGCAGGACCCAGCGACCGGCCGACGTCATCTTCTCTCTGGTCCGTGAGCTGGCCACAGAGGGCGTGGTGGGCCGTGGCGGAGCCGGCGGGGTGGTCCGCATGGCCGAGGCAGAGCAGCGCTGTGTCTCCCGTGGCTTCACCCCCGCCCAGTTCCAGGAGGCCTTAGAAGAATACGAGGAGCTGAACGTGTGGCAGCTCAACCAGGCCCGCACTCGAATCACCTTCGTCTGAAGAACTCGGGACTCGTCTTCGCGCACGCTTCGGCCCCCGGGGCGGAGAACTCTGTTTTCTCCAGACTTCTACTGCGGCGCTTTCTTTTTCCTCCCTTCAGCGTGTTCTAAAACAAGTCGAGCAAAAACCTGGACGATTTTAAGCTCGACTGTTTTTGCAAGAGATCTGCTGTTGGAGATTTAGTGTTTTAACATTCCTGGTCACCAGCAAACACTTGTAAATATATTTCAGAAGCTGTTATTGTGCGACGCTGTCTGCAGTTTAGAGCTTAAAGCTTCAGCTGAATTATTCCTGTACATTTTATAATTCACACCAGGCAAGATAAGTAACGTTGAGCCTTGTATTGTGACACTAGTTGTAATAAATTGATGGTTCAATAATGCACTGTTTTTGCTCCCTTTTGTCTCACGTGTGCAGATGAAAGTCTCACAAACACCTGATGTTACTCCAGAGAGTTGGTTTGGTTAGTTTGCTGTTAAATGCTGAGGCGAGGGACTCTTTCATTCATTTGATTTGGGAATTGCTACCTAAGACAGCTCTTTTCCAACTTTCAAACACGTTGATGCATCCTCCCTGCCACAGTTTGATTTTCCTCAGCTGTTTTCACTGTCACTGCTTCAGTGTTCACGTGAGAGTGTGTTGAACCTGAATCTGCCTGAAACAGCTCTGGTTCTGGTTTGCTACTGGAGCAGCTCTGTTGACCTAATTGCAGCTTTCACTAACACCTCTCGCACACTTTCCTTGTAAAACATGGTGCTGAAAGCAGCTGTTATTTCTCTTTGTTCACTTTCTATAAATAGATGTGGAGGGAAAAACAACCAGGATCTTTATATTTGACTTCTATGTCCTGCTGGTTATTTTATATCCATTAATATCCGAGAAAGATTCATTAAGCTGTCTCTGTTTATTTGTGCGTTTACAGACAAAAGCTAACAAAAACATTTCCACTGCACTGGGAAGGATGCCAAGAAAGAACCCATTAAATTTGGGTCCGGATGTATTCTTTCCCTCCCCCCTTTTTTTTTATTACTTAAACATCCCAGGATCGGGTGTGCGTCTGGGAATAATCACAGTCTAGTTCCTGTTCGTTAGTTATGCAACATCTTGTGTCGTGTGTTAAAGAAGGCTTTGACTTGTGTTGGTGAAAAATCATGACAATGACCGATCAGTTCAGATCTTTGTGGTCCTCTCAGGCCTCTTATGTGTTTATTTTACCGCCGTGTATCATGTTTCAAATAGTTGTCACAGTACTAGCATGGGATCCCAGGGGCTGCACATCATGTGCAGTAACGTTACGACATCCTGGAAGAGCGCAGTTTAAATTTAAGTGTTTTTCGGGTTGATCGTGGACGTGTTCAGACCAATAAAGGTGATAGCCACTCTTTCTTAAAGCAGGTGTTCTCCGGGTATAGAAATAACCACCTTCAGGAGCTGGGGGGCGTTTCAGACGCCTCGTGTCAGAGGCTGTTTGAGTTGTCATCTATGTTTTGCTGGGTTTTTTGGCTGAGAGGTTGTGTGAGTCGGCAACATTTTCCTCACGGTTGCAGTCGTCCCAGCAGGTGATGCTTTCCATCCAGACTTAATGGGGGAGTTTCCATTTGAAGTCTGCTCTCTTTACGACTCTGCTGCTATAGTCCAGCGGCTTTTTATTCCTAATTAGCGCCGAAGGGCCTCCTATTAAATGGTATTACAGAGAGAGGCGGAGCAGGAGCTTGGGGCTCAGATTTGGTGAGCTCCTATTGGACAGGAGATGATGAGTCAGTGTGACTGACACTGGCTTCTGTATTTAACCCCCTCAGCCCTGTTGGCCCAGTGAACACAGCCTCCTGAGCCAGGTGAGTGACAGACGGATGGCTGTGGCCGAGGTGGGCAGGTCACATGGGGAAGCTGCTTTTACTTAGTTTATTTTCAAAGGAACCAGCTTCAATTTGAGTCAGAAAGCCAGAAATGTGATTTTATACCTTTTGTCTGTTGTTCTCAAGCAAAACATTTTGTCTCTTGTCAGTGGTTCAAGATGATTTCGACATTGCTCCAGGCGGCTCTCTGCTGCCTGACGCTGCTCCCAGGTCAGTGCCTGATTCTTTACTGTACGAAGCACAAATGTCTTGTGATTGTGGGACGTCAGCATCTAACAGATGTTTTGTTTCCTCTTGCAGGGCCGATGGACGCCAAGTCCTTACTGAGTTCCTTCAAGCAGGAAGGTACCTGCAGAGTTGAAAACCGCTTTTCAGTTTAAATGTCAACTCTCTGTCCTTCTGTGCAGCAGTAACTGAACAAGGACCAAAGTGTTTTTTAAATCAACTCTTCTTTCAACAGAGATGGTTCCTGTCAGCGGCGTTAACATCGACTCAGAGAAAGCGAACAGCTTCCTGACTAACTCCAGACCCAAGCGCAACGTGGACCCGAGATGGCACCGAGCGAACCCTGACTTCCAGGCTTATTACAGATACTACAGCAGCATCGGACACACTGAGGGGGTGAGACAGCAACCGTCTCAGGGAAGAGTCTGGGGGCTACTTGCTGTGGGCTTCTTATTCTTGTCTCCTGACTCCTAATAAGTAGAGAATGAAAAACCTCTGTAACTGTCTTTGCTGCTCTGGGTATTCAGCTTGTTTTAGCTAAAATGGTACCAACCTCACTTTTTTACAAAATTAAGCTGTTAAAATCTTAATAATCTGATTTTGAATGACAATTTGACTCAATTAACGAATTAAAAGAGTTAAAATATGGAAATCACTGGTAAGTTCCATCTCTATACTCTACAGGTGGGTTGAATGATTGTTTTATCGACTATTATAAGTATTATAGGAGAGAGTGTTTTGCCTATGGATTCACTGTTCTCTGTGTGTTCCCCCCCTCAGCTCTATGAGATCGACAAACTGCGGATGCTCTACCAGCAGATGAGAGCTCTGGAGCAGGCCCATGGCCCCAACGCCCCCTACTTCCAGAACAAACTGGCGATGCCGACGGCCCCGTGCAACCCAGCCACAGACAAGAAGTGCAAACCAGTTCCTCCTCCGCCCCCCATGAAAGGGCTCCCTGTGCCCACCGAGTCCCTGGCGACGCCTCCTCCCCCCCCTGTTGCTCCATCCATCTCCCAGGCCGATGTGCTCTACCTGTGCAACAGTAAGGACCCTCTCTGCAAGCCCCACATCGTCTACCTGCCCTCCGGCGCCGTACCGGTGCTCTGCGACCCCCGCCACCACCCCCACTGCACCCCTCAAAAGGCTCCCGCCCCTGTGGCGGTGCCCCAACCTCCGCCAAAGAAGACGTACTCCCCACCTCCGCCTCCGCCAGTCTTTGTCAAGAAGTCGGGCCCTGTCCCTGCTCCCGTCCGCACCTTCAAGGGCATGGAGTATGACTGTGACCCCTACTGGGACCCCGACTGTCTGATTGATAACCCACCCAGGCCTATGAAAGGGAAGGGCGTGGTCCCACCGCCACCTCCACCTGTGGTGGAGGAGAATGAGAAGAAGGTGGAGGAACCAGCACCCCCTGCACCCATCGAGAAGAAATATAAATTCTTCCCTCAACCTTACTACCCCATGCCGTACGACCCCAGGGATGAGCTGTACGATCCGATCCGCTTCAAGTACCCTGAGCCTGCTGATCCTGCTGATGAGGCTGCAGAGGCCAGCCAGTAAAACATCTGGGAGGTGTCGGAGGAAACAAGACTTTACATGGAAAACATGTAAGTTGCACAATATCCACATTCTGGGGTTTTTCACTCTTGCATCTTCCCTTCGAGTTCACCGTCACGGAAAAACCGAAAAGCATCGATAAGCTGCAACGTTGGTTTGAACCTCACCAAAGTGAAACCTTGACTTATTACCTGTCAGCGTGTACAAAAGCAGTCAACACAAGCATGTGATGCAAATTGTGTTTTTGACTAATGACAAATAAAATGTGACAAATGAAAGTAGCATTTTGTCTTGACGTGTTTTTACAACACTGCATGGAAACCAAGAGAGGAATCTCTTTGCTTCAGTTGCCACATGGCAGGTAAGAAGAGACCAGTAAAGTCAACTTGTAGAATCCAGGGGGTCTTTACGTCTGGTCCGTGTAAATGCTGACTCCAGTTAGACCTCCGGGTCGGCAGTCGTAACTCCCGCAGCCCCCCCTACTTTCCCTGCTGCGTATGCCCACCTTACCAACCCCCCCTGAGGTGGTAGAACAGCAGGAACCCCACTTCAAAAGACGAGCTAACTGCAAACACTCCTGACAATAAACCTGAAGCTAAAGCAGCGCTCCTCATAACTTTCACAGGCTCCTTTAAAAGTGCAGGTCTACCATCTTCATGAGTCCTGTTCTGTCTACACTGTTGTAATCATTTAAATTCAGGAAGAAGACAAATTAAAGTCGCAGGAAGAAAATCAGCAGATCATTTATTACAAACAGAAACGATAAAACAAACGGTAAAATAATATAACGAGGATGTACAGTGAATTCTTTTCTGCGTTGCCCCAAGAGTGATGTACAAATCTCTTACTGATCGGTGTAATTAAGTGCTTTTAGATACACTTGTGGTTATAATTGAAAATGGTAAACTGGTCTGAAAAGCTAATGTCGGTTTATGAACGTGTCTTAGCTTACCAAAATACAAACAAACCGAAAAAAGCAAAAGACAAAAACAGAAATTTAACTGCAGTGCTTCTTGTTTGTCTCTGGCTCAGCTGACCGCCAGCTCAAAAGAAGAGTCCTCTCATCCTCCGGCCGATGCCCTGTCTGTCGTACAGGACGTTGAACTTGTTGATGAACTGGTTCATACTGTTGCAGGTCTTGGTGATGGTTCCTAAGTAGGCCATGAGGCCCACGTCATTGCATTGCTGCAGCAAAAACAGAGGCACAGTTACAGAGAGCAATCATCTCTCCCACGGTCTTTTCTTTATTGAGTCAAAACTAAGCAGTAAAGTTATTTAAAGAGAAATATTCAGATTTGTTTTCAAGGATTCATTCTCAAAATGTTTGCTTACATCATAGAAGTCCGTTTTAAACTTTATGGTGCTGAGGACTGGCAGTCTATGACACAGGGCGTTTGCTTCTCGAAGGATCTCATGGTTGAATGGCACCTCTCCTGCACAACATTTAGGCCGAGGGGAGACAGGGGGTAAAAGAGCAGAACTTGTTACGTAAGGGACAATAAAAAGAGCTCAGATGATGCTATCAAACTGGAGCCTGTAATTATGGTGCTGTGTTCGAGAGGGGCCTCAAATGGTTTAACAGCGTGGAAAGGAAACATATTTTAGAAACAGCTGTGTTCCAGACATATTTTCACCTTCTTTGCTTTTAGTGCATCATTAAAGAACGCGTCAGTCTACTCACCTGTTTCCACGGCTTTGACGTACTCGAGAATGATCTTCACCCGACTGTGGAGCATCTTTATTGCACTGTGCTGGGCTATGAGGTGTTCAGCGACTGACACACATAAAGAGTTGAAATATTACAGACGGAATTTATTTTCAATGACAATCTAATATTATCTTAAGTCTGAGATAAGGGTTCTTAGTTCTTGGCTGCTGTTAAATAAACAGTCCTCATATAGGCAGGTTTCTAAACAAGTGAGAAGATTTCCAACAAGACACGAGAGAGCTGTTGACAAACCTGTCGAGTTTTCTCCTGTGCCAGTGGCGGTCATTCGAGCAACGTGGTCGACACCAATTCTTTCTGCTTCCTCTGTGGCCAGAGTGTACGTCAGCTCAGCAAACAACATGGTTGCCTAGGCAGAAAAAAAACCCACGTGAGATTTGCCCAGAAAAAAACAGTTTGTGAAAAATATAAACATGAATATGACATATACCTCGCCATTGATGATGTCAATCACAGATTCATAAACACTAACAGGTAGCTGAAAGAAGACAGGACATGTTGTTAGGAGCAGCATTATCTGGATGCGTAACATGACCATGTGGTTGTCCAAGTCTTGAATGGCTGAAACATAGGGAAACTCACGTCGGTGTGTTTGGTCATTGGGTTGAGTTTGAGGAAGAGAGGGCTCTCAATGATCTCACACACCTGGAAGAGGAAAAGGAAAAAACAGCATGAAGCCACTGTGTGATGTGGCTTGATGTGCCAATGTGATGTTCTGCCTTTATTCATGTAGACTGTAGATGTTGCATCTGTAGATTTTGCCTACCTGCTTGTGAATGTGGATGTCTGACTGGTCTGGAGGCCCGCCCGTGGTGTACCAACCCAAGAACTCCATTTCTTTGAAAACCAGTTTGACTGAGAGATCAAATGAAACAGAGGAAGCATCTGATTTTGTGTTTTCCATATTACACAAAATCTATGTTTTTTTTAATCAATAATATACATTTCTTTCAAATCCTGACTTTCCGTCACACTTTCACGACATCATCTAAGGAAAACTAACTTCTATTCCAGGCAGCAGACAGCACTACCTGGAAGGGCTGAGAAGTTGGTTCCTATGTGAATTCGTATTACTCCTTTATTTATTACACACCATCCATTCAGAATGTTTAACTGAAAGCGTATTTTACAATTTGAACTCAGATGCTTTGGACCCACATGTTGCACTGTTTTATAAAATCTATGCAGAAAAGACTAGAAGCATATTCTTGCCCCTGACACATACAAAGCACTTACATTGTTCTTCCTTGGTGTAGTAATACTCCTTGTTAATATGCACTCGTTCATCTATGGTGTGAGACAGCAACTCAAAGGAGTTCATCACCTCAATGTTTCTACCCTCCTGCTTCCCAATCAGGGCTCCGATCACTGAGCAGGAGAGAAAACAAAACATTTATTACACTTAGTTTCCAAACACTTCGCTGCTTTAAGGTGAGCCAGTATCCCCTCACAGCATCCCCATACAGACCCTGCATTGGTTGTCCCTCTTGTGAGCGGATACGTATCCAGTGGTCGGATATGTTGAGGATAACCAGAGGATGTAAGGCCACAGAAACGCTCCCAGTGACTCCTGCGGCCATAACACTGGGGCTGGCTACAGTCACACAGAGACACACATAAACACTTTAACAATACAGCAGCTGCAATAATATGAATGTCAATTTTAATTATAACATGACAAAATGATACTTGATTAATAAAGGATTTAAAATCAGATACTAGGGCAAGATGATAAAACAATATATTGTTCATCAAACCCATTTTACATTTATGAATTGTTGTGGCTGTCGTCCTCTGATCATAAAGTGTTTAAAACCACAGCCTTCACTCAACAGATCTCTGTCTTATAATTTAATTTAATAATGTGACACAGGCCAATATCAACTGGTGAATATGTAAATCTCAATATAATTTTGAAAAACCTTTTCCTAATAGTTTGAAGATCTCGCCACATGTTCGGGTGGAGGTTCAGATGAACGGTACAGATGTGCCGACACTCTGGCTCATCATCTGTGTTTTGAGGCGAGATTCTTGTTACAGCTCAGTAATAAGCCTTCACATCCAAACCCACGTGTGCAGGTTCATTCAGCTCTTTTCCGCTGATGCACAATGTTGAGGGAGACACGAAAAGAATCGGTCTCACTTCTAAACTAATTCATTTGTTGACACATTTTACATGAGATTGACTTCACGTCAACCCGCTCACATCGACCCAGCCCGCGGCCTCCGCTCACAGAGCGCCTCCGACGGCCTCTGCGAACACCGGGGCACCGAACATGTCTCCGTCTGCGCTCAGACTCGTGTTGGTATCAGACAGGAACACAGAGATAAGGGAGAAATACTCGCCTGCCCCATCCACTTCCATTCCTCCACCATTGCTGGTCGCCATCTTGTCCGGTAATCCGCGCAGGCGCAGTGGAGTGTTGACGTCACCAAACGCTTCTTCTTCTTTGGTGTTTTATTGCTGGTCGGCAAAATAACGATTTGATGCTTTACTGCATCAGCTGGTGTGGAGAAAATAAAAAAATAATAAATAATAAAATAATAAAATAATAAAAAAATAATATTACTCTTGTCGGGGTTTACAATTAGCTGCCTACTCTCTTATGCATATTTGTTAGCAGTTTCCTATTTTTGGCAAAATACTGTTTGCAAAAATAATTTGGATTTTGGTAAATTGTACTCTCTTCCTTTCTTGTTCCTTCTGCCACCCTTCCTCCAACCTCTATTTAATGATATTATTCTCATAATATAACATTGAAAAAAAGAATAATCATCATTATTAGTAGTTGTTGTAGCAGTAATTGCAGTAGTAGTTGTCGTTGTAGTCGTTTTAGAACCCTCACCACTCCCATCAGGGAAAAAGAAGCACTGTCACAGTGTTATTGTCACACATTTATACTATATGCACATTTAACACGAAGGTTACGGTTTCAACAAACATACGTTACGTTGCGAAATAAAAACGATATTTTTAATCTAACCGGGTATTTCCGCTAGGTCCAACAGTTACCGGGTAGCTGTTTCCGGGGGATTGTTGGTTTCTGCGCAATCGCGGTGCGTCGCGTTATTAGTCCCGTGTCGAGGGTTTGGAGGAGTTTTGTTTACAAAATGGAAGAATATAAAAGCTGTAACCTGGACTACTTCCCCGAAAACATTCTGATAGACGTGCTGTCCTTCCTGAGCGTGCGAGAACTGGTCAGAGCTGGACGGTGAGACACATGTAACTGTGCTGTCAGAGGTTTTGTTTTAGAAGCACTGATTCGTCCTGTGAGACCAAAATCTGCCACCTTTGTCTTTGTTGCGATTCCAGTCACATGACGAAGTTATTGTTGTGCTGTTTGTTTACCAGAGTGTGTAAGAGATGGAAACGCCTCGTGAAAGACCAGCGCCTGTGGAGGTTTGTCGACCTGACTGCTTGGAAAGGAGTAAGTTACTGTCAGTGTGGTTTTATAATCTGTCTGTTTGTTTGATTGAACTTGTCACACATCACGGTGTTTGAACACAGCTCACCACAAGTCCAATGTAACACAGCATACCTCCTTGTCTTAGACACATTTCTAATATGAATCCAGATGTTTCAACATCTTCCTCATTTCATTTGGTCACAAAGAAGAGAAGCTGAGAGGACCTGAAAGAATTCTTGAGTAATCAGTCCCACTGGGTTCAGCTTTGTTGGTCGCTATAGACCAATGACAATAAGGACAAGAATCACAGTATTCTGGACCAATCTTGTCTTTTTACAGCTTTTTACAGTACTACAATACAACTGATGACATTTACATTTTTGGAACCTTCTCACTATGGTCTTAGTTCTGATCAGTTCTGTATCATCTTATGTACAGACCTTACAAATACCTTGTATAAAAGAGTTGGAGGACTGTCACATAAGATGTGTCTCTGACCTTCTTTAACCACATATGTCCTCCAGTCCATTCATGTCCGCTTTTGTGAAGGCTTTGTTTATTATTCACATGGTCCTGACTAAACGTTAAAACATTTAACTCCTCTCTGCACCACAGAGTTGAATTCCATGCAGCAACACCTCTTTCTGTCAAGTATCTATAGCTCTTGTGTATTTTTAAATAATCTTTAATGTTTTATTGTCAATTGAAATGTTCAATGCAGTATTGCCAATGAGTCATATCAAGCACTTTGAATTACTTTAGTGTGTGTCTAAGTCTCTTTTGAAGAAGGGTTACAGATGGGCCTTGTGTCTGTGAAATTATTGACATATTCTCTGTTTTGCCTCCCACCCTCCACTCTCAATAAACACACATATTCATGGACTGCCCACTGTGTGTAAGGTGACATCCCGTATTCTTTGGATCCTGCTGCGTCAGTATCTGGGTTGTGGACTAAGGTGCCTACGGTTGCGTGGTTTGCTGCTCTCTGCCCGAGGCGGCATCTTTCTCTCTGAGCCTTGGCTCCAAGCTTTGTCCACAAAGTGCCCTCGGCTGAGTAAGCTCTACCTTCTGCACGCAGACCTAAGAGGCCTGCATGGTTGCCAGGTCCTACCGCCAACATTAAAGGTACTGGAGCTGCGTGGTTGTGAGCTACCTCGCCGCTTTTTCAAACAGGCACTGCCTTCTTCACCTGCCCAAGAACGATCAGAAGCCACATCCAGTGTTAGTGCTCAACGGCAAGGACAGGACAAGAAAGGAAAAAAGCCTGACACTCCATCAGGGATTCCTATTGAGACCTTAGTCCTTAACAATGTGCCCTCTTTCACGGACCAGCACCTGCAGAGTCTGATATCTTGGGAGAGGCTCCATCGACTGGAGCTGCGTGACACGTTTCGCGTGACTGCCAATGGACTCAGGAGCTGCGCTGCCAAGGAAGGCATCTGTGGTGTCGAAGGGCTCTCCAGGCTCAAATTTCTGGAAATAGGCATCACTGGGAGGCAGGGCTACCAGTTACAGATGGCCTCCCTGGGTTTAGGGGCAGGATGGCTTGGACTGGAGGAACTGAGCCTGGGTGGTAAAGAGGTGGGGCCGGGCCTGCTCTGTGCTAGCCGCCTGAAGGACCTGAAGCGTCTGTGCCTATGGGCCTGCACCCTCAGTGAGATGCAGATAGTCCGGAGCTGCCGGATGCTCCGTGGACTCCGCCAGCTGGAGTTTTTGGACGTGGCCTTCCAGCCTCGTCAGGGTCCACCAGTGGTGGAAGGGGAGGGTGGTGCTGGTGGTGCTGGTGAAGAAGAGCAGGAAGGTGAGGAAGCTGAAGGTGGAGAGAGCAGCAATGATGACAACAAGGCACAGGATGTGAACGATCCTATTCCAAGTCTGCGTCGCTCCCTGGCTGTCCTGCTGCCATCCTGTGCGCTAGTTTTTACCAACTGCTCCATTCAAATCAGTGCAGATTAACGTCATCTTCACTGCGTCTGAATGAATGCAAGAGGCCATTGTCATGAAATCTCCTTCACACAGGCACATGCCATTTTAAATAGCATCTTTGATGTACTGTGAGCAATTGAAGTTTTTATCATTGCTCATCTTAGCTTCCAATTTCATATGAACCAGCTCGCTGCTGCTGCATATATGTCACAGACCTTTGAGTCAACAAGGTCTATAACAAAACAAGAACTCTGTGAAACTGAAGGAGTCAAAGTTAGCTGTAATAGCGTAATAGTTTTGATGTCTGAATCTGTCACCTCCATTAACCTGAGGAATACCGTCTCAATTTTGCAAATCTGTGGTTCCTAGAGAAGTGCGGAAAGCAGTATAAACATAAAGTCATATAATCACTTGTCTATTATTGTGTAAGTCCCCTCTGGTGAGCCAAACCAGTTCTAATCCATTGATGTAAGGATTCCACTGATGTTTGGAAGGTGTTAAATGCAGTGTAGTTGTGAAGCGCTTTTTTCATAGCACATTAGAGCACAAGCTACATTCACATTGCACTTCTTATTTTTAATCACACATCACCCATACGCTGTCAGCACAACAACCAGGGGCAACTTGTGGCTCACTATCTTGCTCAAGGACACTTCCTGAAGCAGAAAGGATCTGATTGAGATCGAATCACCGACCTCCTGACCCACGGCCGCCCCTCTGTGGCATCAGAGTAACTGTCCAGGGAGTGTGCAGACCAAGTCAACACCTTGAACTTTGTGATGCTCCTCAAACCATTCCTGACTATTACCCTGGTGAGGGAGTCCAGTGTTGCCAGGGAACGCTGTCTGCAGCAATGTTTAGGTAAGTGGTACACATCAAACTAAACTCTACCTGAATACCAGGACCTAGGTTTTCCCAGCAGAACTTCACACAGAGCTTTGCACCATTCCAGCTGGGCTGCTTTTTTTTCTCACACTAAATCCTGGTGCTAATCCTTCTGCTAGTAAAATTATTCACTCCCATCAGGCCGTCAAAGTGATGAGAAAAAACATCAATCAACTTAAAGGACTGAGTGTTCGCTTTCTCCCTAATACTCCCTACTCCTTGACGGCTGTCAATGTAACTAGATAGTTGGCTGTCAGGTTTCAATGTTGTGGATGTTTTCTCTTTGTCCTTTAACAAATGATGACATTATTGCTTTGGATAATGTTTGCGAAACTAGACAAATTGTGGGACTTCAGTACTTTGAAAAATAATGTTGTCACAAAGCAGCCTTGTTCAACTTGCAACTGCCTTGTTAGAAAATGGTTTGGCAACATTGGTAATGTTCACAAAACATTGTCTTGTGGTTTATATTGTCAGAATTGTTGCCTACAATCTTCAAGGTAAATCTGTGGACAGTCACTTCCAAGTGGATTCCAAGTGAAACAAGTTCCACGATTTGTGAACCAAAGTATTTGGAATTCGCAGTTCCAATATTGCACCACGTTTATAAGTGTTACTGTTTGTCTGTAGAGATGCGAGAAGCAGCAAGCAACAACAATAGAGATAATAAACAGACAAAAGGGTATTGTGCACCTGTTTCCTGTTCTTTCAACCTTTCAACAGAAAAACTGTCTGTCACAAGCAGGTGTTTGGTTTTGGTGTTTGTCAGTTTTGTGTTTGTTGAAGAGCAGCATACCAATTTTAAAGTAATCTTTGTAAAGTCCTGTTTCCATTTTATTTTTCCTCCTTTTGAATCTATGAAATAAAAAATGTAAAGGGAAAACGTAGAAAAGTGTTTTTGACATGATTCCTCATGTAAATAACATTAAGAGGTTTGACAATTTAAATGAGGAAATGGTTTGGAATAAATCTATTTTGAACAAATAAAAGCTGGCATGTGTGTTTGCTTTCTATTTTGTGATTTGATTATTCCACACATTTGAGTGCACTTTAAAGGGAAATTGGGATTTTATTACATTACATTTCAGGGTGTTGTCTCATTCAAAAATGCTGGAAAAAAAGATTTGGCTCAGATTTGACTACAAACTGCTGTTGTTGTCCGTAAATTGGTAACCAAAATGTTCAGCAGTTTTAATATTGTACTAACACGAAAAAATCAAAGTCATTTTTAACACTCGTCTCTTGTTAGAAATCAAAAGGAGGAGAGGCGGGTCTCTATCTGAGTAGCACCACTATACACGAATCACATGCGCGCCCCTGCAGGGACTCTGGCCAATGGGAGCCTTCTGTGTGAGAGGCAACAGCCAATCGCGTGTGTCGACGCTGGCTTTTTGAAAACGTTGGCGGCGGAGGAAGCCGAATCTGTACATTGAGCTTCACTGAGCTACCGCTGCGTGTTTTCACCACAATGCAGGTAAATACCGAGTAACTTCGTGTTTCTCAAAGTGAAGCGTGAACTTCACATCCGCTGAGAGCCTTCGCGTAGGTTCTCTCTTTTGACGCAGGTTCTGGCCCGCAGCTAACGATCGGTTTGGGAGCTAAGCTACAGAGCTAGCTTACATGTAGCATAGCGCCTCGTTCGCTAGAAATGACAATAAGATGAATATAAAGAGTTAACACGACCAATGAGATAAAACAGCGGGATTATTTTAAAATATAAATCCCTTATCCTGATGAAACTGGGTCGCTGCATAGTCCCAGGTACGAGGTAAACAGTGGTACCTCAACTGGGCCCTAACGTCATTGTTAAACCACAGAAAAGTGAACGCAGAACTGGTTCACTCAGAACCTGAGACATGACAATGCTGTGGTAATAGATCATGTTTCATGCTGCACCGACATCTGGTAGTGATGTCAGTGAAGTAGAACAAATCACATTACTTGATTCTTGATTGGTTTAATGCAATTACTGTAAGTTGCTTTTGATAAAAGCATCAGCTAAATTAAATGTAAGTACAAACATATTTCAGAGTGTAAACTGATGCATGAACACACATACTGGAGATGAATGAATGCCTAAAGACCAGACTTAAGAACCAGTACCATCCTTCTTTTCTTCTGTAAGTGGGAGAAACAAAACCAAGTTGGAAAAGTAGTTGGATTCTTTCATTTCTCTGTCATCTTGAGAAAGTGTTGTCTTCTCATGTATCTTCTGTCAGTGGACATATTTCCTCAACATCTTGTTTTTACATTGTCTAAAACCGGCACCATGACTTGATGCCAAAATAACAACTGTGTTGAGACAGACAGACAGTAGCTCAAATACACAGTAAGTTAACTCATGTATTTCTTTACAGAATAAAGAGAATCATGAGCCCAGGAGCTTCCAAAGACAGGTATGTTGTTGTAGTTGCAGACATTTAGATTTGTTTGCTTTGTTTAACTAATGTGTTGTCAGTGATCACCGTTTCAGTTTACGATACTGTACTTTACTTTATTTTTATGTTATTATGTTATGGCATTGGGCATCTGGTCCCTCATAGCTGCATGTTTGTGTTTTGCCTCTGAATTTTAGTTTGCAACTCCAAGCATGGTTTCAGGGCCACAGCGTGTTCTGGTGAAGCCTCGAGCAGAAATGGACAAAAGTGCTATCTCAGGTAAAATCTACCTCTATACTTATAGAAAGCACCCAGTGCTCAGGAAATATGCCTTTTTTGATTGTATTTCCATTATTAGGCCCTGGGAGAGAGTGTGTTGGATCATCATCCAGTTTAATTCCTAAGTAAGTGTCATCACTTGAATCTTGAATCACTAGTCTGGTTGTGTTTTCATATACTGCTCTGTTAAGAATCAGGGTCTCTGCTATTTGAGGGGTTAACATGAGTATGTCCATCTTTACACCTTTCTACAGGAAAGTCTCCATTGAGGACTTTGATATTGGTCGACCACTGGGGAAGGGAAAGTTTGGAAATGTCTACCTTGCAAGAGTGAAGAAACTGCAGGCCATCGTTGCTCTGAAGGTGTTGTTCAAGTCACAGATGGAGAAGGAGGGTGTGGAGCATCAACTCAGGAGAGAGATTGAGATTCAAGCTCATCTTAAGTTAGTACCCCAAGAAATATTTTTCGTCATCTGTTGGGTGTTGTGCGATGTTTGGCACTCATGTATCTATAGCAGGCTTTCCTTAGGTATGTGAACATAAGATTCAAATAATTTACTAATCTCCTCAGGCACCCCAACATCCTGCGCTTCTACAATTATTTTCATGACCGCAAGAGGGTGTTCCTGGTCCTTGAGTATGCCCCACGTGGAGAAATGTACAAAGAGCTGCAGAGATGTGGAAGGTTTGACGACCAGCGCACTGCCACAGTAAGAGAAAAGCGCATTGCTATTAATGTGTGTTGCCATTTTGCTGTTTCCATTCAAAGCTAACCTTTTTTATTGTTGTAGTACATGGAGGAGATAGCTGATGCTTTGATGTACTGCCATGAGAAGAAAGTGATCCATCGTGACATCAAACCAGAGAACCTGCTTCTTGGCTATCGTGGGGAGCTGAAGATTGCTGACTTTGGTTGGTCTGTTCATGCACCTTCTCTAAGGTGAGATATAATCAACACACCACTGTGGGTCATCAGAAATTGCTGCTGCTCCCTGCTCAACTCATTTGAAATCTTCACAGACGTCGGACCATGTGTGGGACCCTGGACTACCTTCCTCCAGAGATGATTGAGGGCCACACCCACAGTGAGAAGGTAGACCTGTGGTGCATCGGGGTCCTCTGCTATGAATGCCTAGTTGGCAACCCACCTTTTGAAACTGCCAGCCATTCGGACACATACAAGAGAATCATGAAGGTTGGTGTTTCTCTATTGTTGACCCTTAGAACTGGGACTAACTGATAAGCATTGAATCATGGGCAACAATATTTTAGAAACAAGCTATCTGGCAGTTGAAAGTTTTGCTTTGTTTTTTCTTCTCATTAATTTAATTAACATTCAGATCTCAATCCACAACTCTTGGATATATTATCTATATCCCTGTAAAGAGTCATAAATCTACCCCAGATGGCTTGAGTTGATTAACTTAATAAATACCTTCTTAACATTTTCAGGTTGATTTGAAATTCCCCAAGGCTGTATCAGATGGTGCCCGGGACTTGATCTCCAAGCTTCTACGTCACAACCCCATCGATCGCCTGTCACTACAGAGCGTAATCGACCATCCATGGGTTCATGCCAACTCCCATCGGCTTCTACCCCCGAGCTACCCTGCCAAGAAATCTTGAGTCCACCTGGCCGGTCTTCTCACCCCCCATCTGAGGGGTGTTTTATATCCTCTACTAGAGACTCTGGGCCGGTGTGATTTGGTTTCACTGCCATGGGCTTTAAACTGCCATTATTCTGGCACATTTTATGATGGGTATTCGTGCATACCCACTTTTTTACGGTGTACAGAGTGTTGTTATTATCTATGTGTAGTACTTTGTCTCTGAAGTTTTTGTTATTTTATTGACAACTCTTTTTTCTGATCCTTTTAAAATGAAAAACTCTGTTTTGGATTTCTGTCTGATGGTGCTGACTGGTGGTTAGAACACCTGTCTCATGCTGAATATATTCTCTGATGGTTTAAGATGATGTGTATCGAAGGTTGGGCTGGAAAGTATATTTTATCTTGCTGCAAGACTTCTTCAAATTCTAATAAATGATATAAAAGATTTGTGGTCTATTTTGTTTATCTAGTATACACATGGGATATGTTGACAGAGACATAGTACACACAGATAATCAGAAATGAAACTATCGTGATCAAAGATGGATCAAAGATGGAATCACCGGAAACCTATATTATATTTTGTTTTTCTAAACTGAATTATTGACAGAATTCCCAATGGTTCTAGATACTTAAGTAATAAGTGATTGAACGGCGTCACACGGTAGCGTGGCCGAGCGGTCTAAGGCGCTGGATTAAGGCTCCAGTCTCTTCGGGGGCGTGGGTTCGAATCCCACCGCTGCCATCACATTTTGAGCCTTTGCTTTTTTGTACTTTGTCACTCGACGCACATCCTACTAACCACTATCCATTCTGAGCTCGCGCTGGCGGTCGTTACCGCTGGTTTAGCGTCACGGCACGTGGATGTGTGTGGATCGGAACGCTGGAGGTGGCTAAACACACTGGTGCTTCATCGTTACACGTGGGTGTGCTGCACCACTGCTCCATGGGGCAGGAATTAAAAGCTTTGCCTATATTTCTAGAATAAACGTGAAACAAACAGAGGAGTTGAGAGTGAGGCCAGACAATCTGTGTCACGTCTGCATGAGTTTTAGTTTTTAGTTCTTTGCGTTTTGAATCAACAAAATCAGGGGGGCAGTTCCACTGTTTTTGGTTTGAATGGCCTTGAATGAACTTCATATGTATTATCCTTTGTGTCGCTGAGCATTGTGACTTTTTATAAAACCATCACACGGAGCAAGAACTTCAATTCACCTCTCGTTTACTAATATTTTATTCTGATAAGAGAAACCCCGGGTTTCAAAGTACTTCCGGTTCGTATTATCATGTTGCTTTTCACTTCCGTTTTCAGCTTGAATCAAACTTCATGAACTACAACACAGAGAGAGAGAGTCTCCCCCAGGTCTGATGTGAGCCCATGTTTTACAGGATTTGTCTCATTTAATCAGTTCTTTCTTGGCTCAGACATGGCTGGTTTACCACCGGGGGACCCGCAGCTCGTCTCTATGATCGTCAGTCATTTAAAAACTCAGGGGCTCTTCGACCAGTTCAGGAGGGAGTGTCTGGCAGACGTTGATACGAAGGTAAACTTCACTGTAAACGATCCTGTGACGGTTAAGAGGATAATCTAAAATCATGGAAGCTGTAAAAACAGCTCTTTGTGTTGCAGGAGAAGGTTCGATTCTGGAGCAGCATCTCATTTCGCTCCATGCTAGCAGTTAACAGCATGCTAGTAGTAAACAGAATGTGTTCATTACTTGACTGCGTCTGCTAACAAGGAGCTGTAGCCGCATTTTAAAATGCTAACACGTTAGCTAGCTACACTTTTCATTCATTTAATTCAACATGAGTCTCGACTCCGAGGAGATTTAGATGAATCTGTGTCGGCCCAGTCTTGGGATCGTGATGTTATTACTGTAAATCATACATTTATGTATTTATTTATTTTCGTATGTGGTTGAAAAGCTCATTAAACAAACACCACTTCAAAATGTTGTTGGTAAGTTCCCATCATCTGTGATCACTTTCTCATTTCTTCTCCCGCAGCCAGCTTACTTGAACCTGAAACAAAGAGTGGACAACTTTGTCTCTAATCACCTCTCCAACCACACATGGAGCCCACATTTGAACAAGAACCAACTGAGAAACAACATCAGACAGCTTGTGCTTCAGTAAGTGACCATAGATATTTAATGTCTACTTTAACGTGCAAATTGCCTAAAGATGAATCAAACGGATCTGCCCAGGTCTGGGATGCTGGAACAGGGAGTGGACAGGATTGTAGCTCAAGTGGTGGATCCCAAAGTCCAGCACATTTTCAGGCCACAAGTGGAGAGGGTGGTTCGGGAATTTCTGTCACCTGGCAGCTGCTCTGAAGAACCACTGCCCCCGCTGCCTTTACCAGAGACCAAACCAGACAGCAGCATTCCTGAGCAGGGTAAACAGTGTCCACATATGTTTGACAATTGTTTTTTAAACCAGCAAAGGAGAAAAATCATTCTTCCTTTTCACCTCTATTTTTTGAAATTATTTTCCAATTGAATCAAACATTGAACACACATTCTAAAATGCGTTCACAGCCTCGTCATCTACTCCAGTGACCACTGCAGCCAGTGACGCCATGTCCATCCTGGACACAATCACCTCTCTCAATCAGGAGGCAAGCGTCAGGGCAATCTCAGGCCCAGAGAAAGGACGTAAAGCTTCAGAGGACACCATGCAGCTGATGGAAGAGGACGAGCAAGACATGAGCATCGTGGAGGAGGGAGACAGCAACCATGAAGATAGAACCTTGGAAGAGTCAGAGGAAATGAAGGTGGCATCTGAGATCCAGGTGCTGGAGGTGAAGATGGAGGACATTCAGGACCAGATGGATCTGGGAAAAGAGGGGTTAATAGAGGAGGTGAAGATGGAGGATGAGCAGGCAGGAGCCCAAGAGCAGACAGAAGAGGAGAAAGAAAACCGGATCATTGGCAAACCTTCAGAAGAAAAGCTGGACGATGAACTCCAGAAATCTACAAATCAGGCCAAACAGAAAGCCAAAGAGAGGATCAAGGAAGGTGAGATCATCTGTTCTCTGCATTCAGAACCCATTCATTATATAAGACAATTGTCGATGTAGAATAATGAATGTTTGTCACTAATCCACTGTTGCCTCAGCTGTTTATTAGTTTTAAAAACATGAATTGCAAAAACTATATAAGCTAACTAATATATTTTAAATAGAGTAAAATAACTTAAAATATCTACTGTGTTTACACCGTAGAATACTCTTTGGAGGACTCAGATCTGGACGGCCTGAGTGACATCACAGTGAGCTCTGTCCACACCAGCGACCTGTCTTCATTCGAGGAGGAAAGTGAAGACGAGGAGCTGCTGTCTGACTCTTCTAAAGAAGGGGAACTTTCGTCTGATGGTCTCAATTTTTCTTTTCATGAAAATTAGCTGTACTGTGAAGTGTTCAATATGGCCTTTACTGCAGATTTTCTTCTACAGAATTTTAAATTTAAACATGAAAAACAGATTCATTTGTGTTTTTATTCCCTAGATCAAGGTGAGAGAGCTGGAAATAAAGATGCTGCTGGAGAGGAGGAGCACAAGCCTCGGCGAAAGGCCTACGTTCACAAGCCTTTCCTCTACTCTCGTTACTATAGTGACTCAGATGATGAAGTCACCGTGGAGGAACGTCGGAGATCTGCAGTAAGTTGTTAATTAATTCACAACAATTAATTGATTGGGAAGTGGAATGCAATAGATATTTTTATGCTCCTTCCTCATTCAGTCTGTCATTCTTCTGTCTCTCTGTTTCCTTCTCTGTGATCTCATAGGCTAAAGACAAAGAGGACAGGCTGCTCAAGAGACAGCAGAACAGAGAGCGAATGGAAGAGAAGCGTAAACAGAAAGCAGCACAGTCTGAAGAACAAGGTAATATGTTGCTCCATTCATCTAATCCCATGTTTATATACAGTAACCTGAAATGCTTTGGTAATTTTAAGTAATTTCAAGTCATAGAAATAGCCCTGTGTACTCTTGATTGTCACATCATTTACCAGGCTCCAACACAGATCACAAAAAACAAAAGAGTGGAGACCCTGCTGGGGCAGAGCGGCCCAGGGCTAAAGAGGCTCGCAAAGAAAGGAAAGTTTTGGAGAAAAAAATGGCTCTCAACAGGAAAAGGAAACTCGACTCAAGGTACGTCATTAAAGCTCACATTCAAATTCCTATAGCTGTGCCAGTGTGCTCTATAAATGTATGTACCATTTCCGCTTTAGGAAAGAAGGAGATGTTACTAGTAGGAGGAAAGGAGACACAGGAGGAGAGGCATCCAGGAAAGTGGTATGTGAAAGCAGATTCATAACATGATAATACAATGATTTGGTGTTTTGATTGGTGAAGTGTAATAAAGCAGCATTGTGTTTAATTTTTATTTTTTAATTAGGAAGTGAAGTCTGCTCCGCCAAAAACCCCACAACCAAAACTGATAAGAAATCTCTCAGAATCTGCTTCATCTGACGAGAGACACCGGAGGACGAGCGGCAGCATCTCAGAAGATTCCAGCGAAACCAAAAAGTTCTCTGACAAGGTTCGGACACACTCCTTCATCCTGGATTTGGAGCAAGGGTCACAAGAGGCCCTTAAACAACGTCCACTCGGAAAATTCGATCGTCCGTCTCGAAAAGAACTTCACTCCAAAGAGCGCAAAGAGAAAGAGCGCAGCCTCTCAGATGAATTCAGTTTGAAACTCAAACAAAAGCAGGAGAAAAAACATGAACATCAGACAGATGAATGTCAGACCAAGGAAGGCGTGAAAGGGCCGTCTGAAGAGAAAGGTGAGAAGAGGCCAAAGATTAAAAGTGAGAAGAAAATGACAGGAAAGGTGCCTGAAGGTGTCGTAGACGAGGGTCCAAAAGATGCAAAGAAGTTGAAAGCTTCATCCACCGAGGCTGTCAAAGCAGAGAAGGACAAACAAAAGGACAAAGTTAGGGAAAAAGATAAAAGCAAGGAAAGGGAAAAACCTAAAGGAGAGAAACCTCCAGTGAAGGGTGATTTCAAGCAGCTGCTCCGCCCAGACTCTGCTGGTTCTTCCGAGGATCGATCTGACTTGGAGCCTGCGTCAGACAGCAGCAAGAAGAAAGACAAACACTCCAAGGAAGGCCTGAAAAGGTCAAAGAGCCACCCTGGAGAAATGCAAGGAGAAAAGCTCAAATCTGCCACAGATAATAAAGATGCAGAGAAGGAGAAGACTAAACCCGAGCAAGACAACCAGAAGATGTCCAGCTCTGAAACAGACAAAGATCCCAAAAAATTCAAGACGGCAGAGAAAGTAAGACTGGAAAAAGCTAAATCAAAATCCAAAGAGGAAACTAAGACTCCGCTGATATTAAAGCCTGATAAGAAAGTTCAAAGTTCAGAAGTCAAAAGTGCAGGAGGTGCATCTGTCAGCAAACCTGAGGCAATGAAGGAGAAGAAAAAAGAAGGGAGCGTGAAGGAACAGAGAAAACCACCTGAAGAATCTTCACACGAGAAATCAGAAACTAAGAGTGCAAAGAAAAAACTAGACAAGAAGGACAAAGTCCCAGAAAAGAAAGATGAGAGTCAAGAAGACAAGAAAACACAGAAAGACGACAAAATGGAAAAGTCTGATAAACCTTCAACCTCCAATTCGTCAGTGAACATTGAGGCAGAAGAGCCGCAGAATAAACAAACTGTTCTCCAAGACACAAGCACAGACTCTGAGCCCGTCACCACCACCGTCACCACCTCCTTCTCAGACGACACCTGCGATGCGTTGAGCGACATCACCCCGGAGCCAACCGAGGGGGAGCCTGAGTCACAACTCTGCGACGTGCCCGCCGAGGCCGACGCTCTGCTGACCCTCATGGACGTCTGCACCTCAGCGGAGGCCAGACTTCCACCGGAGAACATCCAAGAGGAAGTGACCACGGAGCTCGCGCTGCAGGAAGCCGACATGAAGATGAAAGAGGCAGCTCTGACTCTGCTGTCTATGGATCCTGACAGCACAGTGGCCTCAAGGCTAGTGAGTCAAGAGGCGCAGGAAGAAGCAGGAGTGGAATTGACAGCCCCACAGCCCATGGAGACAACTGTGGCCGAAGAAGAAGAGGAGGAGGAGCAGGGTCCTCCTGTAGATGAGCAAACGGCTGCTGAAGCAGAGTTCACGGAGACAGCAGCAGCTCCATTCCAACACACGGCTGAGATTGTTGATGAAAAGCCAAACAGTGCGGGTGTGTGTAAAAAGAGGAAAAGTAGTATCTCTCCATGCACGTCGCATTGTTTCTTTAATTAAAATCTTTAATGTGCATCTTGTTATAGATGAGCCTGAGGGAGAAACGGGCACATCACAGGTTGAAGGTTCTGAGAGTGTTTCTCAGCAGGTAATGAAGCATTTCATGTTCGTTGAAGTCAAATGCATCAGTTTCAGGAAGTGACACCTATGTGTTTTCTTTCCCTCTGTCATGTTTCCACAATTTAGCTGGTCTCAGTAAAGTTCTATTCAATCAAAAATAAATAACCTATTGAATTATTGTCACTCAGGTGGAGGAGCAGGAGGACACTACCTCGAATGAATGTCAGGCTTCTTCGAAAGACAACGAAGCCATCATGGAAGTCCCTCCTGAAGAGCAGGTGGAAAAGACTATGGCATCACCGGCAGCCCATAAAGAAGGTGACACGACTTGTTTTAGCTGAATCTTACATTTATGACAGTACCAGAAAAAAAAAAAACTGCAAGGCATATCTACAGTTTATTAACTAAAAGATGCACATTTACTTTTCTTGGACGATTCAGCTGCTGATGCTGTTGTGTCGGAGACAGAAGAGGTCGGAGGAATCCCAGAGCAGAACGCAGAGGCTGCTGTTTCTGATGCCACAGAACAAGTCTCTGACGTATTCACCAAACAAGGTGACTGCTTGAAAACCTGTGACCTGTTTCAAAGAACGGCATGGTTTACTTTTCGTTCATTCATTTAATATGCTTTCTCAAACTCAGATCAAAGTGAGCCGGATCCTTCAGACTCAAAGATGAGCCCCGAGGTGAGGATGGTGATTCGTGCTAAACAAATTTTGATTTTTTTCTTTTTTTAAAGTGAGATGAAAATTCAAATATATCTTTCAATAGGCAAAGGAAGAAGTTGCTGAGGAGAACCAGGACCAGATGGAAACAGACGACAGTAAATGTTTTCACTGAACTGATACAAACCCATCAGTCTAAACAATAGTCTGAAGAAAATTAATCAAATTTCAAATTTTATATTCAGGACCAGTTCAACCTGAGAGTGAGAAGCAGGAGGAAGAGAAGGTTGCAGATGAGAAGAATGAACCTGTAAGTGTTCAAACACTGCTCTAGGTTTCTGGCTACAGATTAAATATTCACATTCTATTATGTTTCACTTTGTTGACCCGATGATGTGGGGAATTTTGTTTAGATGGAAACAGATATTCCAGAGAAGACGGAGGAGGTCAGAGACCGTGAACCTGGGCCTGAGTCCAAACTCGTCAAACAAATCAGTGAGTCCTACACGAGTCACAAAGGGCACGCTTCAGGATGTTTTCTCGTTCATCACTATTTGTTCGTATTTTTCAGGCAACATCTCCAGCACAGACAGCCAGGACGATGAGAACAATCAAACCCAGTCAAAGGTAATTTCTTCTCTAAAACTGCATGTGTGGAACATGATAAATTTCACTCAGTTCTCATACCTGTTTACTTTTGCAGGAAGAGAAGACGGTGGGGAGAGGAAGACGTAAAAGAAAACTGTCCAACCAGAAAGATGTGGTAGCAAAGGAATCTGGTAAAGAAGATTATTTAAATCTCTTTTGTCTGAGCTTGAGTAAACATGTTCACACTTTGAGTTGTAATGAGATTTAAGAATTATTATTAATTAAGATGAATATCTTTGTGTTTGATCAGGTGATGAAAAAGATGAGAAGCAAAGTAAGGAGCAACCGTCTGTTGAGGTAAATACAACCCGGTGTCTCTGTCACTGAACGAAAAAAATAAAATTCACCTGTTGTGTGTTTACATTTGTTTCACTTGAATCGACATTGTCTACCTCACTTTTTAAAAATCCCACCACCAGGAAACGGAGCAGGAGAAGGTCGTAGAGGTCAAAACTCCTCGCAGGGGACGGTCGTCCAGATCAACAGAGGAGATGGAGAAGGACCGTCCTAAAGAACCTGAAAAGTCTGAGGAGACTCCGAGCCGCAGAGGGAGACGTTCAGTAGCTGCAGCCAAAGAAACCCTGGCTGGTAAACTGCTTCCTTTGAACTAGGAATATGGTTGTTGTTAAAGTGTTTAAAGTATCTCAAGTTTCTTCGTTTTGTTTTAAAATTCAGATAATCAGAAGAAGGATGACAGTAAAGACGAGGAGGATGCTGATAAAAAGACATCAGACAAACCTGCAGAGAAGGTACAAAAATTACAGCATGGCATGTAGTTAACATGTAACAGAACCAGGGTTATTTTCACAAAGACTGTTGAAAAATATTATTACTACTCTTACACACAATGAACTCTCAGTAGAGCCCTAACCCTACCCCCCCCCCCAGTGCTGGTGCAACAAAAGGAAAAGTTGTATGAGGAGTAACCTAAAGCACAATGATGACACCTATGGACCATATTGGTGTCCTGCATCCAATCCGTCCTGAAGAAAATTTCTTCCACAAACATCTTTCCCCAATTTGTAGAGAACTGAAGATGAAAGTGCACCAAAGGAATGTGATCAACAGGGAAGTCCGGTCCATCTGCCGACTCCTGTTCCAGACGACCCTGAAGATGCAGAGAACTCAGGCTCTAAAGAGACTGAAACACGTGAGTTATTTATTTATTTATTTTACATTTTTATGTGTGAGGTTTCACTTTTACTTTACAAAATATTTTTTGGCTGATCAAAAATATGAGGAGCAGTGAGGAGAAAGAGGTCAGAAGAACTGGAGGAATCTGTGGAGGTGAGTTCTGTTGGTTTTTGTTTTCACATTTCAAATATCTTCTAGATCCGTTTTTTTCTTCCTTTATCAGTTGCATTGTAATTTGCGTGTCTTGATATGTGTTCCTTATTCTTAAGGAACCTCAAGAAAAAAAGATGGAGGAGGACGACGAAAACAATCAGCAGGAGCAAAGTGAGCAAGAGTCTGAAAAGGACAAGGGTGAGAAAACACATTTCCTAACATCTCATCAAAAGATATGAGTCATATAAGAGTGAAATTCGAGCTGACGACGTTAACCACATCAGTTACTGCCTGGAAGCAAGTCACTTGATTCATTGTTGTCTCTGATTGGTGCATTCTTTTTTTTTCAGGCGGTTCTTCTGTGAGTCAGTCAGAGGGACAGGAGGAGGTCAAAGAGGAGAGCAGCAGTGAGAACAAACCACATGATGTATGTTTGCATGTTAATTTCTGTTATTTTCCTCTCATTTATATAAATGATACGCTCTCCTAAAACCATATATATATTTTTTATCTTTCCAGGCTGAGGAGGTGCAACAGCAGGAGGACCAGGACATCACTCCAAAGAGAAGTGTCCGGAGAGGGCGGCCCCCGAAGGCAGCGCTGGCAGTAGCAGCGGCGGCGGCGGCTGCGGCAGCCACAGAGGGTTCAGGTGCTCATTTCAAAGTGTTCCATTTTGAAAACTATATTTCTGTAACCTGGTTTCCAAAACAGCTAACCATCTTTTCCACAGAAAAAAAAGACAAAGAAGGTGAGCAGAATGATGACGAGGAGGAGGAGGACAGTGAGGAAGAGAAAGGAACCGCAACCAGAGCGACCACACGGTTAGCGTCTCGTCTGGAGGCTGAAAGGTAAAGTAATATGTCATCAGTGCAAAGACAGCGTTTAAAAACTATGAGGCTCTGTATCACCGTGCAGGTGAAGTCCTGTGAAGTCAGGAGTGATGAATGAGCCTTTGATCATTTCACAGCTGAGTGTTTGCACTCTGAAGGCATCATCACTGTCACATCCTATTAAGCCCGGGCCGAGGAGATTTAGCACTAAAGCAACAACTGTTGTTTCATATTTGTTTTTACTGCTTCTCAGAAACAAGCCAAGTAAACCATCCACCCGGGCAAGTCGACAGAGCGGTAAAGACGAGACCGCAGCTGGCACACGGTGAGTTTGTTTCACTGAGGTTCTGCAGAACCAACGAGCTCGAAGGGGGAATCCGAACAAACCCGGCTGCTCGCTCGCTGCCCCGTGAAAGAGCACATTTTACCGAAACCTTTCCTGGAATTTGTTTTTAAGTTATTTGCGTCCAAAATGAAAATAAGAAATCCTGTTGCAAGGCCTGAGCTGTTTGAAGGAAGCTATGATAAACTTCTGGAGTTCCTCTGCAGGTCCACTGTCACCAACTTTTTTCAATTTGATATTGTTTCCTTATTTTAGGAGAGGGATGCTTTTGTGTCTCGGTACGTGAGAGATCCAGTAACTGAATAAATCCTCATTAAAAATATTCATAAGATAATCATTACATTTTTAAAAGAAATGACAAAAGGCTGTATTTATTATCATGAGGATAAAGAAATGTAAATTGGGTACGATGGAAATGACAAGTAGGACCTTGATTCATCTTTTGTTCTAGATTATCAATGTCATGGTGGATTACTTTTCGCTCCATTTGCTAATCTATTTGTCAAATACTGGTTTCAGCTTTAGTGCATAAATATGCGTACATCAGCCAATATTTTAATATATTCTTTGGTGAATAGAATGTTTCATTTCAAACTAACTGTTATTTCCAAACAGCGCCTGTAGTTTTCAGTCTCTGAAAGTGACTAATTTCAAATAGAATTAATGTACTCAACAAAAACGCTTGGCTAAAATCATCCAGGTTAGAAACCCAGACGTCCCTTGAAACATACCCCGTCAGTACGTATGTGGAGGGAGGACACTGTTTCATTCATAATTATGCAAATGTCTCTGTGAGAAAATGTATTTCAAGTGTCTCACTCAGTTCTAGACATGGTTTTATTTCCTTTAATCCTGCCCACGTGTGTTTTCAGTCACATTTAGTCTGAAATGTCAATTTATCTCTTTTCTGAACTTTCACATCACGAAAGTCCTCAAGTCTTAAACAGTCTTTAGAAATAGGCCTCCTTCTGCCTGCCCTGTGCAGGGGTTAAACAAACAGACCACGCTCCCATCTTTGTGCCGCTGCAGGTTATTGCAACACTTTTCTTGAATTAACAAAGACAAACATTTACAGCTTTTAATACAACACTTCAGACAAACGCACTGACTCCCTCCTTGTTTCCCTCCCGCAGCGGATCGAGGGGCCAGGCCGCGGTGGCGAAGGGGGGCCGTAAACGGGAGGCCAGCCCCCCTGCGGTGCGAACCCGGGGAGGACAGAAATCAGAGGAGCCCCCATCCAAGAGAGCCAAACGCTGAAACCTCTGACAGGCGTGGACCCGTTTGCCCCTGCAGTATTTTTTTCTGTGCTCCATATTCAAGTCAGTTGTGGTGGGAGGCCAGGGAGCCTCGACGTCGCGTTAGCACGTGAAACTGTTTCTGCTTCATTGACTGTAGATGTTTCAAAACCTCTGGATAGTATTATACACTCTCCTCTGATGGTTGAGTGTAAACCTGGGGATCTTTGTAGAAATCCCCCAGAATACTTTCTACCGCACTACGCCCATATGGTTTGGATCAGACTTCATCATTCCTGCGTTTATTCAGTAATGCCCAGTGAACCTGAGTGTTTCAGGCCAATCAGACGCTTCATGTGCCGCCAAGCCGGGCCATACAGAGGATTAATTGAAAGTGGCCATCAGTCAGACAGAGGCGTCCACAGACATCAGTTATTTGTGTCGTTTGTGAGGTAGGAATCACTGAGGCGTCAAGCATCTGTGGTGAATTTTATTATTTTATATTCATTCCGTGAATGAAAGGAGATGTTCCTCCTCCTTTTTTTAAGGTTTATTTTTATACGTAATACTTGTGTCTCTCTGTTGAAATAACATTAGGAAAAATGTGACAGAAGAGGAGCAGTTTCTATAAACCCATTTTTCTTCTCCACCTATTTGTTACATAGCTGAAGATTAAGTACTGAAGGTAGTTTGTGTATTTGTATGGATTTGGAGTTAAGTGTGCGTCAGTACAATGATGTTAGATATGTCACCCGTCTGTTGGTGTAAACACAGTTTTTTCCTTAATGTAAAAAATGCTGAATATTGCTTTCCTTTTTTATTCTTTGGATCAAATATAAAAAAAACCTTTAGGTTCTTAGTTGTGATCTCTTCCGATTTTTAATTCTGAATTTTAATCTTTTATTTTTTTAATCCTAAATATTTAAGTTCTTCATTCAAATTGTTAACCATAGCTAAAATAAGATGATTGGCCCTGTGGGAAATTCATCTTGGACCTCACAATGTCTGTGAAAACACCTTTGAGACACATTTATCTGCAAGGACACCATTTGTATATTCTCTAATAGAAATCAGTTGTCAGCAAGAAAGAAAAAAAAAATAGAGTAAATCCCCCTTCTATAAAAAAAAAATACTCTGACACTGAACAGCTCGATGAATCTTTGTAATCCCACTTTTTAAAACCAGATTTCTGTGAATTCCATTAACGTCGCTTCTTATCATATCAAACACATTAACATTCCCTATTAGTTGAGTAATGCAGCTCCAAAAGATACACTTTCCCTTATCAGCTTGGAGGTTATCATGTCCATAGCACGACAATCATTTATTTCACTGAACCCTTTGCAAATGAGTTTAATCCCCATTTGGACTACTGTGGAGAGATTTCACCCCAAAAGAAATGTTATAGGATCAAAGACATTACGCATTACACACGTACACAAACATTACTCTCTTTTTTTTGTGACTGCTCTTTTTGTTCCATACAAATCTGGGATATTATTTTTAACCCATCAGTCTGTAGATGGGGATGTAATCATACAGCCAAATTATATTTTACTAATCTTATATTTCCAGTTTATTGACCCCGGCACATATTACCACCCAGTCCTCCAGTTTATTTTTATACTTCTACACTTTCCTGTTTAACACTTCTGTTGATTCAAACCTGTTTATGTGACTAGGATAAACTTACATGCTTTTTCAGGTCTACAACTTTGAAAGGAAACTAAAACTTTTGCAGTTCTTTGTTTACGAAAAGCTAAATCCCTGCACAGAGCAGCATATACAGAATTTTATTAACTCACCACTTTTATGTCTCCAACATTATCTCCTCCGTTTCCTGAATGGATGTGCTGTCTGTAACGTGTAAATAACCAAAGACTCTAACCAATCACCTCGGACTGGAGGAGAAGAGAGGACATTCCTGCCTGCTAATGGAGGATAAAACTGACAAACTCAGAATGAAATATTCCAGCGTCATTATCACGTTTGGACTCTTGAAACGCTGCACCTGAACCCGAAGCTCTGGGAGACGTTACAGAAAGCTCACAGTCCTGAGGTCGAAGCTCTCCTGCCGTTCCTACACACTGCTAAATCTGATTCCCTCAAGGTGTTCTACCTCTCTCAGGTATTTCCTGGCACTGCAATCCAAGCCTTAAAAAATTAGCACTGAAATGTCTCGTTTAAAAGGTTATGGATCAGCTTTCATTCACGCACCGGGTCTGGCAGAGCAACAGCGCTCCTTTCACTCCTCGATGCCACTAGAGACGTCATTTTATTATGGTCGTTTGCATTGTAATTCAAAATGATTTTAGAATTTGCTGAGCCGGGCTGTGCTGCTGTGAGTGTCAGCAATTTGAGGAACTTGTAGAAGTCTAGTCTGGAGAAACTTTTCACAGAAGTTTAGTCTTTTAACTCGTGAAAAAAAGCCCACAAATCCTGTTTTTTCTGCCACTGTTTTCACAATGTCTAACCATGATTTGTCCTCCCAATGTTTTTACTTTCCACTCTCATCAGGTTGGTGACTGACGCTTCCTTTAAATCTCCATTGAACAGCCAAGGGTCCTGTAAGTTTACTAAAAAACACCATCCTTTAAAAATCAAGACACCAAATGAAATCGTGCAAGTGCAAATCTGTAGTTTTCAATAACTTGACAGATAGAAATAGAAATAATTTATTTCAGAATTTACATTTCTTCTTTATTTGCAACAGAGAGCTTTTCTTCAGATTACCCTGGGACGTTAAATAACTACCGAGTGACATGGAGAAGTCTCTCCATGAAGAATGTGTTCACACAGATTTATAGTAAGACCTTATTCTTTATTCATCATCGTGAACTTGTTTTAAAACATGTAGAAACCTTGAGGGAGAATCTGATTTGAAAAGTATAGTTGACACAGAAGTCCAGCCAGACACGTGTCAAAGCAACGTGTCAGCTATCATTAATACGGAAAATGACTCCTGTGACTCAAGTGTTCCTGCACAACATGTCACTAGATTATTTCTCGTTTGTTAAAGCGTGTAAAAGCAGGATTTCACGATAATTAGTGCGGGAAAACAAATAGATTTATAAATGTATTGTTCTTTCTTTGAAAGGGCAAATTAATGAGAACAGTCTGTCACAAATATCCAGAGCCCAAAGTGAAGCCCTCACAATGCTGTTATTTTTTATTACTAATTGTCTGAATCATTGAGTGATCAGAAATTAATCACAGTTACGAGAACAATTAAGTTATATATTCTCATAACTGAAGAGCTGGAGCTATAAATAGTAACGTTTTATATTTAAACAAATCATAGTTAAAATATGGCTGTTTGTGAGTAATTGCATTGCCACTGTGATTATCAGAGTTCCCCTGAAGTCGTAGAACAGGATTAGAATGTGGACATTGTATATCCACAGGGTAATTTCTATGATAGATCTGCAGAAATAAACTCATGAATATTTTTTTTTTTTCATCTTAGATTTTGCTAAAATCTCCATTTACCCATAAGGAGGTAATGAAGAGGTGACAGCGTCAGTACAGATTACATCAAGATGCATAATCGTGTAACAGCTCCAAACCTCCTGTAATCAGATACTATGATTTATACAGAAGTGGCAGCAGCAGGATACAGAAAGCATTTAAGACTCTTGAGTTTTTTAACACTTAAAAACCTCCACAGAACCTCCTAATGGGCGCCTCTACTTATTTGGGCTCTAGCACTGCACCACCCTCACATCAGCGCTGTCATCTAGGAGGGAAGTACAGAGCAGGGAGTTTTTGAGACTTTGATACGAGACACCAACGACATAAGCGGCCTCAGACCTCCTCACACCGCCCTCCTATTAGGCCTTGAGATGGTGGGGAGCAGCGGTGCGCTCCATCCAGCAGAGGGCTGAGCAGAGGTGGTGGTTTCACACAGCTGGCGACCGTTTTGGTTCTGAGCAGAGGGGGGATCCTCGGCCGGCTGCTGCAGGGGTGAAGGGGGCTCACTCGGTCCTGCCGCTGCCTCTCTGCACTGGGAGTGGCCTTTCCTCTACTGGGGATTTGGTCTGGCTGACTGGCACTGAATATAATGCTCTCCCATTCAGCCAACCCTCTCTCAAGCCATAAAAGTTAACAGGTGTTTAACGTCAGGAGTGCTTCATGCAATAGTCATAGAAATAGCCAGCGACAGGCGGCAGGGAGGGGTGGTGGCTCACAGTCTTAAAGTTGCCCCCCCCCTCCATTCTGTTGCAGTACTGAAATAGTTGTGCAATTGAGATTTGGATCAACGTCTGCAATCTGCTGCAGCCACACACCACAGAGCAGGAGCATGTTGCAACTGATTAACATTGTGGAGTGTGTCAGCAGCGTGTGTGAAGATGTGATTCATTTACCATTAAACCCAGTTTTCCACGTTCTTGAATATTTATGAGTGTAACTGTCACCGTACCAGGCATCAGAGCTTCACACTCAGCTGTGGATCAGCGGGTCGCTGCCCGGCTCCTGGTGGGTAGGCTGAGCTTTCACCGTGAGTATGTGTGATTTCAAAATCCTGCATATAAACAATGTAACTTTCACTAAAACTCCTAAAAATGAATGTTTAATCTATTTACTATGTCAGAGTGTATATTTTGTGAGAGCAAACTCAAATATGTCTCCCAAATAATATGATAGTAAGCGCACAGGTGTTTGGTTATAGTTGAATACTTTTAAGAGGAAATAGAAAAGTTGCAGCCAGAGTTGCTCTTTCGATTTAACGTCAAAAACCATTTCAAAAAAAGGTTGAGTGAAGGGGAAAAACATGACACTGAATAAGATTTAGTACGATGTCTTTATGGCAGCTAAATCCGCCTGGATTAACTGAGTGATTGAAAATGTACTGACAGCAGCTTCTGATTGATTGTTTGAATCATTAATCTGGTAAAAGTCCAAAGACTGTCTGTTTCCAGCATCTGTCGTCATCTACAGTATGTGAATGTTGGATTGTTCTTCAGATGCTCAGAGATTTCTCTGATATTCAACTCATTTCCCAGATGAATAATTAATTAATTCATCCAAAAACCCAACAGATCACTAGATAACAAAACAACAGCTGCCACTCCGTCCTCTGGACTTTAGGTAGCTGTCAGTGTTTGACCCAACCTGTAAATATGTCTTGTGAGGCTGCAGCTGCAGCCTGACACCCACTTCACCGTCTGAAAAGAAAAGGGTCCATGATACCTCAAGAATTTCTAAATGGTCCTTAAAGCTTTCACAACTACATCAACTCCTGTTTTCAAAAGTGCTATTTAGCATGTGACACGAACAACCGGTGAAGGGGGTCTGCCCCTTTTGAAGGATGTCTTTATTTAGGCGTGAGGCGGAGGAGAAAGGCCCCTCAGACCCGACACGGAGCCTTTCATGATGTGCTTGAGCTGCGTGCATTATCTCTTGCGTGCCAGAGGCGGATGGATGCTGGGGTTGTCGGCACAGCACAGCCGAAATAAACTATAAATCACGTCTGCACTATCTACACGTTAATTGGAGTGTAACAGCAGGCCACCCCAACCCCCCCCCCATGTCTGCCCCTGTGTCTGCCGTGATGCAGCCATTGCTGGGATGTTTTGAATTTCTTCCAAGAGACGGGGGAACCTCTCTCTGCTTGTCTCTTGGCTCCATTTACTGTATTAAGCATTCTCCCCCAAGGGCTTTTGTATTTAGTGCTCCATCGCATGCGAGGATCACTTTTTTCCTTCGCAGAGAGGGTCAAAATGTAACTAGAAGCATACTTATAGCTGGCAGTAACCCCCACTCCAACCCCGCCCACAACCCTTCCACTTTCCAACGCTGAGGTTGATTAAGGCTGCTATCATGGTGGATCTGATATTTGGTGAGAAATCTAGATGGCGTTTTGGGAGCATTTACTGCAAATTACTCTTGGCAGTGCCCTCTCATAGACGGCTCCACCTGAACACAATTTGGCAGCTATTCTCACATGAGGAGGAGGAGGAGGAGATGACTGGACGGGGGGGGGTTATGGCATGCTGTGTGCTCCCTTCTTCATACCAGCACGCAAGAAGCAGAAAAAAAGAAGTTAAAGAGCTGTCATAAACACACCCTGGAGACGAGGGGAAACAGGGATGTTGCCGCAGCAACTGGCATGTTGCTGCATCGCGTATGATTTCAGTTTAAAACGGGAGATTAAAGTCACAAGAGGAGAAGGAGGCGAGGGGGAGGGGGTGCTTAGGGTGCAGGAGGGTGGGGGGACAAATGTAATAATGTGCCATTAAAGTTTATTTCTTCACTGAGGAGGTGGAGGGCGTTTTGCCGAGGAGGGCAGACACAGCGTCTGAGGATATTAAAGGTAGAAAAACAGGCCCAGATACAGCCCACCTCTTCCCGGCACAGTTATTATGCTGTGAGCATCTCATCTTTCCACATCACCTCTGTCTGAGCAGGCAGCTGCTCACTGCCACCAGGAGAGGGAGCCCTTCTGTCCCAGCTGCGGCTTCAGATTGAGCGTGTGAGTGTCTCCGCACACACGCACACACTAAAAAAGTATTTCTCATTAACTCATTAAACCAACAAATAGTTTCATCTTCTCCATGTGAACATTGTTTTAATTGTGTGTTTGTTTACGTCTTTGTTAACCAGATCGTCTGCTGTTGGACTGTTGGTGGATGAAGACGTCACCTGGAGCCCAGGTAAAAAAATAAATGTTTTATAAACAGAAAAATAATAATATATAAATGAGGCACCTCCATCCTCTGCTGCTACTTTAATGTAAATCTCTGGCTTAGTTCAATATTACGAAGTCTTCCAAAGTTATTGTTGCTTCCCTATTAAATACACTTTATATGAAGATGTAACTTATTGTTAGGTATTGTCCTATACTTTACTTATATTCAATTTAATTCACATGGTTCTTCTTAAAATGGGATAAAATGAATATGCTATTATATTAAGATATGGACCGTGCCAAATAGGGTTAGTACTTAATAGTTGTTAATACTTGCTCTTTGCGTCTCTTTCACTCCTCTGTATTTGTTTCACAACCATAATTTATGACACTTGTGTATAGTCATTCACATAAAACAAACAAATACATAAGGTGTGAGACTTTATTATAGATTAAACAGTGAATTAAGTTTTATCCAGCTCCTCTTCAATTTACTACAAATGTTGATGTTGTAAGAATACCCTGATAATATGACTAATGGGAGCCTCTCTATATAATAAGTACTTTAAAAACTATGAGTACAGTTAGCTGGTGATGCTTGCTTGTGCCAAATACACTTACTTAAATAGACTTTTACTTGTGTGTTAGTGTACTAGAGAATATTTTTTGACGGGCATATTATTTTGTGTAGTCTTTAGTGACCCAATCTTATTTTCATTTGGTTCCGTTCATACCTGCTGTACTTTGTTCATGCTATTTCAGCGTATTGTTCTTCCCCCAGTACATTGAGCAGTTATTCTGTAATGTCATGAACCTCAAAACAAAACAAAGATTTATAAACAGCATGAGATCAGTTTTGAAAATATGATTAATCTGGACCAACCCAAGAGGATGAAGGAGCAGTTCCTGCATGGCTCCACAACAATAAAATGTCAATAATAATTCACTAGTAATTTAATATCCACTATGTGCTTTGATTTTTTTAAAGATAATAGTAATAGTAATAGATAAATAATGTAACTATAGCAGCAGCAGCACCAGCTCATTCAGACGTGTTTTATGAGGTGCTCTACTTTTTACCCGCTGCTTTCCCTGAATACCTGATCAGGTGCTGGGATGAACCCGGGGGCGATGTCGGTCTTGTCTTTTATTTTGATGACCTGCTCCAGCAGTTGTCTGAATGAAAACCTGCTGCTGTTTACATTTCCTGCCACTTACAACTACTTACTGCGTATTACTCCTCCTCGCAGTGTGGTTACCAAAACACGGCGCGACCCGCGGTGCTCTGCTTGACATCACATTGATAGGCGCACACTGGCCCGCTCTGTTGGAGGACTGGCAGACGCTTGTATTTATTTTCCATTTTTCCCAGGGTGAGGTCCTGTGTACGGGTCCATTTTTAGGACAAAGGCCAACGAAAACCACGGGGGGGAAAAAAGTTTCTTGTTCTATACAATACAAACTATGTGATGTACCACTTGTGTGCTGGCCTTGGGCGGATTGGGCAGGTTCTAGAAGAACATGGGCAGCAGGCTGCGTGAAACTATCCAGACGGTGTCGGTGGTTTGCGCGTTTTCTTTTTCCAGTTGTGTTTTCACTGCCTGTGGCGAGAGTTACAGACTTTCATCCCCAAGGTCACATCACGCCCAGCCCTGAGACAATGGCACATGGTTTTTGCGCAGCAGCGCTAGACTGGTCTCACGGAGCAGGAGTGGAAACCAGTTAAAGGCTGAGCTGAAACGTCGCAGCTGACGCGTCGGACGGTTGACTCGCAGAAGGTTTTCTCTAGAAATGGGCGCTTTTTGGTGAAAATGGCTTCTAATGAGGTCGAGGCACAAAATAGAGGCTCTGTTGCGCAGCGCAAAGTTCAGTGAGCTGACCCCCAGAGGTGCCAGATGTCAGGGTGAGGAGGTATTTCCAGTGGCCACTAGATGGTATAATATATGCACGCAAGGGGTTTGCACCAGGTCAAATCAGCGCTGGTAAACTGCTTAACCCAGCAGGTCCATAGAATGACGGGACTGGTTGTATCTTTATCATCCACATGCGGTTGAGTGGCGGGTGCGTTTTTTTTAAACCAACAGAGGCTGTTTTATAACAAAGACTAAGACCCATTCATCTTAAGGCGTCAATATTTAAAGCGCACAGGCATTCGTTTCTCATTTTTACGCAAGCATTTACCAAATGACCAATGCCAAAATGTATTGATTTATTTTGTCTCAAAAATATTTCTGCCGCACAGTCAAATGCAAGTCCGGGCTTCGGAATATTCATGTGCAGAAAAATAGACGCGTGCACCAAAGACTCCACTCTGACAGTGAAATGCTAAAAACTAAACTAAACCATTTTATAATATGCATCATTTATAACGTTTGCTGATTGTTTGAATAAGTTATAGTAAATACAACCATAATGTTCATTTAGGACACGAAATCGTAATAATAATATTAACAAAAATAAACATAAAATAATAATAAAAAATCTTTAAATAAGGGTTACCCATTTATTGGTGTAGCAGGGCAATAATTTCTATCATTTATTTAATTGTTTTCTTCAGTACCATTTCAAACTTCAAAAGTAAGTTAACATTTAATTTCACATTGTCAGGAATCTCACAAATCATCTTTAAATCTAAAGAATAAATCTAACCCTTGGTAGTGTGCAGGATATTGAGGCTGTGTGATGCTCCAGGCTGCAGAGAGAGCGTGTGCGTCCTGCCTCGTGCACAGGCGACGGCAGAGGTCACGATCCACATCTGCAGCGACAGATGTTTGTCCGCCTCCACACACAGCTGCAGGGACACACTCCTCGTATCATCAAAGTTTATTATATTCACATCTTTAATGAATTCATAATCGCACATGTTTACCCATAAACAAAGGGTCAACGTCAGCGAAACGAAAACAAACGCGTGTTTCTTCGGCGATGCAAATAGAGCCAGTGTGTCATGTTCTTATCAGAAGTCTCACAAGAAAATCGAACTTTTGAAATGGTTCTGCTGTTAGAAGAAGTTGATTTAAGGTATTTCACTTGTTTATTTATTTTCTAAAATAGCTCCCAGTGTTCCTGAGGCTTCGGGACAGTGACAGCTCCCTGCTGTCAGATATTTGTATCACTCAATGAAACTGTGCTTTACGGCTGATAGAGAGTAAATGCTGGCTGAAATGACCTCGGTCTTCTCATGGAGTTGGTGCGTTTTACGCACAAGCTGAGGCCTACCTGGTCATGGTGCAGGCTGTCGAGGACGTGACGAGCGTGTGCACATCGGCGAGTATTTCAGGTCAGAATAAAACGTGGACAGAGAAAGGTGAGGCGCGTGGGTCACATCCTGAATCGCAAAGGTGAAAAAGTGATGGTTACGCGCCACGCAGCAACTCCCAGCGACCTGTTTGGTTCATGTATGCATGATAACCGTAACCCTTAGTTTCCAAAATAAATCGAATAGTTTATTGTCCTGAAGGTGAGTGTTGGGAAATGGGAGACTCCACTTGAACCTTTTATTTTCGAATGGAGCTGCAGCTGCCTTGTTTTACGCACGGGACTCCCCTTTTTTACTGACAGCAGGAGCTCAGAACAGAGCATAAAAACCAGTCACACTACTCCTAAAACAACTTTAAAATAAGACTGATTAAAAGCAATGAATTTTACTGTCATGTGCCATACAGCTGCACAGCTTGCTCTCCAGTTTTGGGGTCTCTTTCCGTTGAAATACACTTGTGTTGTTGCAACCTTCATGTCACTATTGCCTCCTGTGAAAAGCGTCCACCAAACTTTCCTTCAACTTTTTCCCACCCGGTTGCAAGTGACATGACGTCGTTTACAGTGGCCAATGGCGAAAGAGCTGTCCTCCTCTCTGGGCCAATGGGAGGCGGCGAAGAGTGCCTGTCAGTCACAGGTGAGGGTGGACGTTAAAAACATTGGGTGAAAAGAGCCAGAGGCTGGAGTGAGCCCGGGCTGATGGCAGAGCTGTACGGAGGAGCAGCATCGTGCCTGCGGATGTAGCAGCAGCTTTTCCACGGCTTCTCCCGCGGGATGCGACCAGGAACCAGCTCCGGAGGGGAATCGAGCTTAGCCACAGCAGAGCTCCACGGCGGGAGCCGTTGAACATGTGGATGAAGTGACATTTACTCCATTTATCCCGGCTGGTTAATCACCCAACTTGAACATCGAACAACTTTGCTTTCATGAAAAATGGCCGTGCGTGGCAACTCGCTGATGCCCTTCTCGATCCAAGCCATCCTGAACAAAAAGGACGACAGTCGACACTTGCCAGATTTGGACATGTGCTTCTCCAAGACGGCGTGCTGGAAAATCTTTGGGGAGATGGACGACGGCTCGAGGAGGGGCGACGGGGAAGCCTGCGAGCCCACGGACCCGAAAAGTTACGACTCGGACTCGGGACTCAGCGACGACAACGACGGCAAGACTCCGGCCGCGTGCAAGTCGGAGAAGGACGGGGACGCGGCGTCGGATGTGCCGGAGGAAAGTCTGCAGGAGGAGACGGACCACGAGTCTGCAGCTGCGGAAAACGCAAAGAGTGACAGCGAACCCAACAATGCCACGGGTGGGTGAGACCGACAGATCAACACACCGGCGAACAAAAGCGAAAATACACCGCGATTCTCTGATTTGAACCAAACCTTAATGACGCAATACAGGTCACAGTTAAAGAACCTCACACAGTGTTTTAATGCTGACGTTTTAAACCGCTGCTGTCCTCAGCGAGTTCAGTGATTGTGTTTTCGAAGCGTATCAGGCCTGTTGCTAGAACTGATCCTCGCCCTGCTAACCATTACGCACAAACTGTCCAACTTTTACGCACGCTTGCTAGTGGATGCTCTTGGGTTTGTTTCTATGCCACAAGTGTTCGAAGGCAGTTATCTGAGGCATTGCGTTGTTATCTACCTCAAGCTGCATCGACAAGAGCTAAGATTTGGATAAGTTGTAAACAAAGCGATGATTGAAGCCAGTCTTCCAAAATCAACTTTAAAAATGTGGGTGGTAAGACCTGTAGCAATTAGAGTTGATAGGTTTCACGTTTTATTGAAAAGCACCAGTCAAGACAAATCTGAAGTTTGTTGACAACAAGGAGCTAAATGGGAAATTCAAACACCACGTGCATGTGCCTGCTTCCCCTTTCATTTTTAACTTTGTTTAAATGCACCATCAGACAGGTCCAGGTATTGACTCGCACACTCTGCCTGTGTGTCCCCATCCTTCCAGACTCCAGCACCCTGGACGACAAGAGCCTGGATCAGCCCAAACAGCGGAAGAAACGCTCCAGAGCCGCCTTCTCGCACGCGCAGGTCTTCGAGCTCGAGCGCCGCTTCAACCACCAGCGGTACCTGTCCGGGCCGGAGCGGGCGGACCTGGCGGCCTCCCTGAAGCTCACCGAGACCCAGGTGAAGATCTGGTTCCAAAACCGGCGGTACAAGACGAAGCGTCGCCAGATGGCCGCCGACCTGATGGCGTCGACCCCGGCGGCCAAGAAGGTGGCGGTGAAAGTGCTTGTGCGGGACGACCAGAGACAGTACAGCCCGGGGGAGATCCTGCGGCCCCCGCTGCTCTCCCTGCAGCCGTCCTACTACTACCCCTACGCCTACTGCCTCCCTGCGTGGACGCTCTCCGCATGCGCCGGGAACCAGTGACGACTCGGTGACTGTATTTATTGTTTTATTTGACTGTTCTCGCTCCCAGGAACTCAAACTAACTGAACAGGGGGTTTTTTTTCTGACAAGAGGAGGAGAACTATCTGATCGAACTCATGCTGTCCAGGCCAGATCAGGGCATCCCGAACATCTTCCTCATCCTCAAATACTTTTTTCAAAGACTCCTCATTGTTTTGAATTAGGAGCAGGAACCCTGTTAGACAAGATATTTTCACGGTTTAGGGCTTTAGCGTCTCGGCTGTGGGGGAGCAGGGAGACAGGACGTCTTCCTGAAATGTCACTCGTTAACCTCTGAGGAGTGACACAGTAATAATAACAGTCAAGTATTCCTCCCTGTGCCCGGGAGCACCACACGGACCTCTGAAGACCCCACAGGACCCGGAGGCCTCAGACAGACTGACAAATGTCACCTTATGCTGGTTTATATTTTCCATGCGCCTTCCTACCTCTGCAGTGATCGGAAATAGACATATTCCATTGACTTTTCAAATTCGTGTCTCTGTTACAGGTTGTGTGTGCGTGTGTGTTTGTTCCTCTTGCTGTGTTTGTAAAGGTAAGATATCTCAGCACTTTCCATTATATACGTTACATTATTTCAATGTAAGAAATATTATTGGACAGAGTCAGACTGAAGAGGGGAAGTCGGTTGTGTTCGAGTGGCGGTAACACAACAGCCTCCTTTTAATGAAATGTACATGTACATGTTACTCGTGTTAAATGACTGTTTAGATCGAAAAAACAACATTAAAAACATATCAGGCATTACTTTTACCTGGATGTAATTTTATTTGAAAGCTCTATATTATAGTGTTTAATATTGGGACACGGAAACAAATATTTTAATCGCACAACTGAAACGGTCTAGTTTCAATACTGTTTATAAATTAAACATATTTTCATATTTTACGCAGCGCTGGTTTACTAACCATTGTTAGTAATAATGCTCCTTTTTGACGTAAAATGTGGATGGTTGCAGATTCAACCCGGTTATAAACATCTGTGCATCCTTACCTTCCTCCTCGGTTTTTTTTTTTTTTTTACATTAAACAGGCTGAAAATACGACTTTAGAATTAAACCGAGCGTTCTGTGGTATGGGAGCACACACACAGGGAAGTTAAACTTTGGGTAATTGCCCTTTTATTCATGCACTGAATTTGAACATTTATTGCGCATCGTTTCATTGAAAATTACATTTTGCTGAACTGATGTCTTGACTCTGTCTCCCATCGTGTATTTATCCCATGGGCCACCGCGACTTCCTCCCAAACAACAGCTGTCAGACAATGATGAATCGCGGTGGGGACAGGGTGGACAGGGCGAACTGACAGCTACCTTTAGCGCTGCATGTCAACGCAAGGAGAGGAGGATTCCGGGGTTAAGGAGGCCCGTGTCACTGCGTCTAATCTAAACCGAAGATGGAAAACACGCTCTCTCGTTTTGTGGTGTGTGTAGACTGCAAACAGGAACAATTTCCACCCGTGGAAATACGCATAACGTGTCTTAATAATGTTGGGCCCACCGCTGTGCAGCTGAAGTGTTCCGGGAGTGTGTGGGGTCAGAATGGAGCTGCCGCACATCAGCCATCCATCTGCAGCCTTATAGAATACACCCCTCACACGCACGGATATTATAAATCAGGAATAAAAAGATGAGGCTGTGGAATAGCAGTAAGATTTAGAGATGAGCGCGAGGATGGAGAAACACAATCTGTATTCGGTGATTTCTAAGACACCCGTCCAGATTAGTACAGTACATTTTACTAAGATGTACATCCATGCTCACTGAGTCATATCATGGGACCCATCTGGGTTGAGCTTTTGCGCATATATGCGATTTTACGCACGAGTACGCACCTACACTTGGGGATTTGGTCGATCGGTCCTTTAACCCTTAATAGTAAAATCTCGTTTCCTACTCTCGCGTGGCGCCTATATTTCCTCAAATCTGATTTGGTCGATGCAGGTAAATTTATAGGCCACACCCGGCGCCGTCTCCAGCGGCAGCGATGCTCCTTAGTGTCTCCTCTGGAGCTGAAAGGACAGAGACGGATACTAAGGAGTGGACCGTCCCACATGACTTCCTTTCAAACCTGCATGTGAAGATATCTGATATAGAGACATATCGCGGCTGTTTTTCCTCTCAACCTGCGTTTGTTGAAATACAAATACCCCCATCTGTGCGCATTAACCCCATTCCAGTGGCGTGATTCTTTCACGTTATTGCGTGGGAAACACACACACACACACACACATTGTATTTTATGGGATATGAACACGTTGTTATTATACACCTCCACGGAATGTGTATTTTATTTGCACCATAATCGCAAAATTACGCATTATCAAGGAGGTTTATGCAGAAGTAACGGAATTTTCTTGTTCAAAAAAGGAGAGCATCTATTTTTAAAATATAAGGAGGAAAGTTGCATCTGCAGGGTTTTTCTGAAGCTTGTAGAGTAGGAAATGAAGCAGCCAGAATTGACCGAGCAGAAATCCAAACGAGCTTTCATGATCTCATCGTTATTTGGGTTTCCTTGTTGAATGCGTGTTATTATGCTCTTTCCCTGAACGAGGCCTGACCCGAGCTGAGCAGGGACAGCTCTGCTCTTGACCTTTGAGCTGAGCTGTAATTATTTTCACTCGCACACGCTCAGTTGTTGGGTTGTGTCCGGTTACAGGATGGATGCTTGCAAATTGACAGTTAACAGATATTATTAGAGACACAGAGTCGACTTCAGCATCATGGTTCAAATCTCAGACCGAAGATCTGAGCAGTCCCTGCTTGAGGTTCTCTGGTCCGCGTCTGTTTTGTGGCGGAGAAACCACGAAAAAATGTTGGGAAGGGAATGGTTTTAAAATACTCTCGTTTCCTCTAAATGTCACAACACTGTAGGAGTTAACGGTTCACCACCAAATTACCCCGTAAAACGATCCACTTAACTAGTTGTTAAAGCTCGTTCCCGTGATAAATTTGCTTTAAATATAGGAAGAAATCAACCCGCTGAAATAACTTCTGAATGAAACGATTTCATTCTTCTTCTTTTTTTTTTTTTACTGTGACAGATGATTAACACTGTCACTTCACAATTAAAGTATTTTTATTTATAGCTTCGACTGTCTAAAATATTTTAATATTAAAAAATTAATTATGAGATACTTTCTGCAATACAAACCAAGCACGAATGGAATATTTAGATCATGTATGCCTAACGTTTTATTAAAGGTTGTGTGTGGTATGCTAAACGAGCAAATACAATTTAATTCAATACAATAGAAATTCATGTAGTTTGATCCATTTTGCGTTGAGTCTACTATGGTGTGAAAGTGCTCTTTTTTCGTCACATTATCTGTGAACACTTTTGGTTTGCATGAATGCTATTCATCAACATTTTAAGTCCTGAAGATTTGCAATATGAAAAACTCACAGAGGTCCATTGAATATCTGGGTTCAGTTGAGCTTTAAAAGGATTTTCTGATTATTTTATCACAAGTAACACTAACTATGAACTAAACAATCACACATTACACATTAATTTATTTTTGTTTTTTGTTTTTGTGAGCATTTGGACCTTAGAATAAAGTTTATTCCGATATATAGTCCCACATTTTCTTTATTCCTTCCTTGTTACCTTTAAAACTTTTAAAAGCAGGTTGAAGGATTAATTAATGTTATGGATCACGACTAAACGAATGAAAAGGGGCAGAATCGATCCACCGACCGTTTTCATTTTAAAGTCTTTATCATTCTGATCCGTCTCCGCAGCAACCCTCGAAGACAGTGTCAGACTTCCGGTTTGGAAGCTGTCAATCACACCCCCATGAGCATTTTGCAGGACGCAGTGAAACTGACCCGACAGAGACTTCCACCTGCTTCACTGTGGCCCAGGTGCGAATTCCTCCTCTTCCCCCATGAACGTCCCAGAGACACATCCTGTCCCTGCTCTGAATAGCAAGTGTGAAAGACGAGCACCGTCAGTCAGCCTCGAGTTTTTAAACACCACCACTGATTCTCTCATGTGACTGAACATACAATAAGAAGATATAAACCTGTGACTGATACCTAACTCCAAACATAATCCCATAGAATATTATATTTGAAATGAGGAGACACATATACTAACTTTATTGTGTTTATAAATTGCTCAATATTAGACTCACAACACACAAACAGGTGAAACAGTTGTATAAATTGAAATGACTTTCCTTGAAATCAAACTCCACAAGTTGTAGATATTAAATGCAAATTATTGTACAACATTTTGTGTTGTTATCCCCCTCTTTAAAAGATTCATGGTATGTAAAATTCAGTGAATCATTTTTATTTATTTTTATGTATTCCTGTTAATTCAAAACGGACAAGATTTAACTGTTTTTGAATGTGTTCAAATTAAGACTTCATTCTTCAATCAATCAAATTTATTGAATTAATTTGCAAATATACCAGAGAGAAATGTCCCGGAATAATCATGTTTGAATAGCTGTATTTTATAAGAAGTGATTACTCAGCCTTCTTTTAGTGTGTCATCCGGAGCAATCACATTACATATCTGCTGAGGAATTTCTCTGAACTGTGTCGTCCAGAGAGTCTCTGTCTGCTGTGAACTGAGCAGTGGAAAAAAGAACAGGTCTCCTCAGGAATATTAGGATTTGTCTGTAATGGTTTCAAGTGGATTGAGGACAAAAAGAAGATACTTCAATGTGTTTGTTGGATCTCTTCAGACTTGAAAGTATAGTGCTTTTATTTAGGTGAACACAAATCACAGACATTGTGCTCACACCAGATAAGTCTTTACAGTTTGATATGAACTACAGGGCCCATGTGCACAAGAATACATTTCTATGTGTGAGTTAGAAGAAAAGCATATAATAATAATGAAAAATAAGCTCCTGTGTACATCCTTTTTAATAGACAGGCTTTTTTTAGGTCTTTATAAAATAGTTAACTTTAATGTGAAGTATCAGACATCATGGTATCAAAATAGTAAAATATAATGATAATATGATAGGCAATAGTGATATAGCAAATAGGTTTTCATGTCTCTCACTAAACTGAATGCTATATTCAGCAATGGAAATTCCAAATAAAGCAAACATGTAAGTAAAGGAGCTTACTCCACTTTACTGTTTTTATGCTTGAAAGTCCTGCGAATGATGACAAAAAAATGTAATCAAAGTTATTTAGGTCCCTCAGCCAAGGCACCATTAGCAACCAGGCACAGTAAGCAGCTGTCCAGGGGCCACAGACCCACAGGGATTCCAAGAGCCTCATATTCAGCCCATCACCGGTTCAAATGTCTGTAATCAACACACATGACCTCAGCTGCAACAAATTATCAATCAAACAATCAATCAATCACTTCTTGATTTATGACTATATAAAATATCAGAGCATCACTAGACACCTTCAAACTGCCCTAAATATTGTGTTTATGATATCAAACTTTCCTATAAATAAATAAGAAGACATAAACAGCTTTGTGTTGTGGCAGAGATTCTGATACCAACAATACATTATAATATGTACGCTGATTATATGCTTTCCGTGTAAATTAAACCTATAGCTGCAGTGTGGATTTATTTATGTATGCAAATATAGATACTTTCCTCTGGAGTGTGGTTGAGTTAAAGTTGACAGCAGAATACAACGCTTATTAAACATGGTGCAGTATATTTATATAGAAAATACTGAAAGCTCTGCAGTTTTAACTTTCAATCCATTTATCGCCGTTTTTATTTTACTCTATTTTTACTTTGTCACTCAAAGTGACCCCCCTGTTACCATGGCAACTGCACCGCGTCACTCACACACACGGAACGCGACCACACGGCTCGCGGCTGCCGCTTCCGGTTCTGTTCTTCTCCCCGAGCAAAGGAAACGGCCTCGCAGCGGTAATGACAGCACCACGGACCGGGACAATGAGTCGGGACACGCGGCTCGGTTCTCCGTAGATCTCGACCCTCGCTGGAACCCTCTGGAGGTCGGTGTGCGTCGCCGGGAGCTGAGAGAGAGAGAGAAAGAGCGAGAGAGAGAGAGAGAGAGAGAGAGAGAGAGAGAGAGAGAGAGAGAATCAGGCCGAGCGGAGCAGCGTGTGCCAGTGCAGTCAAAATGGCGTCTGTTAGCCCACTCAGCGCTCGTTTAATCCGTCTGTGATTCTCCCGATAGTCGGCGATTCAGCGGCAGGGGACTGGTTCCGTTGGTTCCGCTTTAATTCACTGGAGCAGGCGGGCCGGGTGTCAGCGTCATGTCGGACTCGGAGGACGAAAGTCAGGACAGGCAGCTGAAGTTTGTGGTGATTGGAGACGGTGCCTGTGGGAAGGTGAGAGCATCAAACACACACACACACACATTCACATGTATACAAAGACACACACACACAGACACACACACACACACACAGCTTCACGGTGCTCATCCTGTAGCTCGCACAGTCACCATGGTGACCGACACTGCTATAGCTAACTCGGCTACGTGCTAACAACAATCACATTACACCAGCGGAGAAATAGCTCCATAAACGTATTAAATGTACAAACGTGTACTATTTTAAGTTAATGTCCTCTCTTCAAACCCTCGCTACTTAATCCACCGAACGAATCTACTTCACAAATCACCCCTTTTTTTCCACATATATCTGGTGAAAAGCAGCTGTCACTGAGAGTGCATGAGACAAACCACAGAAAACATCTCCATCTCTCTGAGAACACTGGCACAGCAAATACACCAAACGTTTAAATCCAGCAGCATTACGTCTACATCAAGAATCTTGTGACATAATGAATTCACACAAACCCACAGTATAATATTGCCGCCCCATGGCTAACATCTGGCTTGGGGGAGTCGTATTGCCATCAGCAGTTCATCATATTTGAGTTGTGATTTTTTATCAAGCATAAAAACCCAATTTCTAAATTAATTTTAAACTAAACTTATCTCATTCTGCTGGCTTGAAACAATTTATTACTGGAAACCTTATGCGGCTTCAGTGGTCAGTACTAGGGAAGGCAATGGCCATAATTGTACACGGGGATAATGAAAGAGCTTTGCTTTTGTCTAAAGCTCACTTCATTGAAATTGGTTCAATTATAATGTATTTAAAGGATTCCCCTGCACAGAGGGATGTAAATGTGTGTTAATACGGACTCCATTAAGTTGTAACCTAGAAGAGGAGACACTTCTCAGGTTGTGTGGAGAAAGTCCGTATGATGGATGGAGGTTGACACGATTTCACTGGGGAACTCACAACTTCACTGTCAGCAGACGTTTGCAGTGAGAGATGCGTATAGTTCAAGACGCTAGGCCGCACTATCCTTTCCCCGTATTCCTTTCTTGCATAATGCAAGATTTACTGACACTACATAGCTGTTTACCCTTCATTAAATTAATGAATGTAAGAGACTGTTAGCTGCTAAACTAGCAAGCTACTAATTTGAGCACATATCGTAGAAAAACACTGCAATAGTTGACACCAAATCTGACTCCACGCCTGACCACTAGCCCGAGCTTCCAGTAAGTCCTGGTGAAAAGTACACTTGTGTCTTACATAATATACTTTTCCTGAGTTCGCTCATTCACACTGATTTTAGGATTTCAGGCATAGTGTAAACGAGGTTGAGGGATGGCTGAAAGCTCCATAGGAGAGGCTAAAAGATCCTAGGCTAAGAGATCCTATATATAAATCCTTAAAGGAGATAAGGCTGTTACTAATAAATAATAGACAGAGATCTAACCTTATAATAATTGCAACACCAACCTGCTTACTTTTTAATTTAAACCAAATCTTTATGTTTGGCTTTAGGTGAAATCCAATGCTCTTTATCTGATTTAAAAATTTTAAAAAATCTGCCACATTAAGATCAGGAAAAACAATCTAACCTTAAAAAACTGCATTTTCTAATTTTCACCCTGTGGCACAAAGTTATTGGACATCTGACTCAAATTTAGCATTAATATTCAAATGATTTGTCTGTGAACCTATTGTTGTAATCTCTCCAGCTCTAGGTCTACGTGTTGGACAGAATTGCTCTCATTTTTAATGTCGTGCCCAAGCCTTGCCTCATAACCATTCAATTCAGTTTAGTGATCAAATGACACAGACAAGAACATTTTTCAAAGATATGAAAAAAAACACAGATCAACATACATTTCCCCTTTAAGTTTAGTTTGCTCTTGATTAAATATTTCTTTGAATTGTGTTGAATAGGAACATACTCTTCACCTTACAGCTGCTCAGTGAACAGTTTGCCCGGTCACACTCTTGCAGTCGGTGGTTTTTGTCCATCAGTGTACTTCTCCTCACTCCATAATGAAGTTGCACACAAGACAATTGCACCCGGACAGCTCCAAGGACAGTTGTGGCTATTTTCTCATTTGATAGGATAAAAGTAGAGTTTGGGTGAGCACCATGAAATGTGAACTTTCTGTGATTTTTCTTATTGTGTATCTCAGTGGTAGGTTTCTACTCCATGCTGTACTGCTGTTTGTCCTGTTTCCCCTTTAAAACCACTGGACCAAATTCTTCACCCTGTTCATTAAAATAATTGCCAGAGGCAGATTAAAAAGTGCCAACTAACATGCACCACATGGGAATTCTCCCCTTGCCACACCAAACAATTATTTGCAGCAAAGCACTGAGGTTGTCATGACAGTCCAGTCAAGTTTCATCTTCACTGCATCTGAATTCCCAAATGAGTGCGTGTAAATGCAAGGGAGGAGACGTCAAGTGCTTCCCGGCTACACATCCCCTTTCATAACTAATCTCTGCTTCCTCTGGGAGAAAGAAAATGAATGTAGCAGTAATGGTGAGACCCAATGAGAAAAATGAATGTTCTCATTCTGGACATTTTCTTTTGGGGTAAGGGGGGGTGTAGAGAACACACGCAACTCAGTTCCCAGTAGATACGCTACATTAATAACCCTCCCCACGCTGCTGCCAGGTGTCAGCTCGTCACTGTCTGAATGACTTACCTGCTTGTCTGTTCTGGGCACAAAACAGGAGCCCTGCCCCCATTTTGAGTAGGCACCACTGACTGACATCTTGAATGCCGTTTCCCCCCTTATTAATGTCAATTTGCTCAGCAAATTGCAATCGGATCAGTTTTTCTTGGACGGCATTCTCGGCGGTATTTTCGCCTGTGGTTGGTTGTCCATTCAGAAATAGAGAGGGGGATCTGGGGAGGCTTGTCCACCTGAGCAAGATGTTTTAAAAACATGGCGGCTCACATTTAAAGGACTAACATATACACGGGTCTATTTCTTAACCTGAGTCCCAGCAGCGATCTTTACAAATGAGCTCTTCATCATTATAAGAACTTTATTGTTTCTCTTGACTCATTAAGAAGAATATGGAGACAGTTTTGATACCATGCTGCAAAAATGCACAACCGCTCTCATATGTGTTGCATCACATGGACATAGTCAGCTTGCCATATTTTTTTCCCCTCTCTCTCTCAGTTTCTTGTTACAGTAGAACTTCCCCCATTTCCCGGCACTGGTATCGTTGGTGACCCTGTGCTGTTCTCTGTTGGAGTGTCAGGATTACGCCAGCTTTTACATTTGCTGGTTAGCTCCAATTGTACGGTGGGAAAAAAAAGGTCTACGTTGAGGGACGAGAGCCAAGCTACTGGAATGCCAAGACAAATGGCCGACTAGGCCAACGCGAGCATGTGGAATACATTTTTGCTGTCCAACCTTGTTATTCCTGTGTTGTCAGTGATTGTTTGGGCTACTTAAATGGACCATTTTCTCCTTGTTGCGTCAGTCACCTCTTGTAATTTTTCAGTCACTCTCGAAGCCTGTGACAAGGTCTGCAGACTCTGATGAAAAAAAGTCTGCAGGTTAGTGAACTTTTAAAAGAACTAAGTGGATCAAACTTTATCCTGCACCTCTAAGGACACGTTTATCAAGAGAGCCATTCGTAAAAGTCAGGATTAGTGGGTTCAATTTGAAGAGAGCATTTAATAATCCCTGCTCGATAAACGTAATGCTTTTATATTCACGATATCCTGACAAGAAATCCGATCAAATATTTGGATAAACAGTGATAATCAGTGATAAGGGCTTTCTTATCATATTATATTCTGTTTGCTGAGGACTGATTTGAAATAAAGCTCGTCTAATGTGAAACTTTATTTAGTGAAATCTCTCTGGAGGTTTTCACTTTGGCTCAAGTGAAAGGTTAGTGGACTATAAGAAAGAATTTAGTTTGAAATCTTCTAACCCTCAGTGATTGTCGAGAACCACGTTAAAATGCATCTGCCGCCACATGAACACTCAGCGAGTCCCATTGCTTCACTTTTCTGTTGTGTTTATGTTAGTGCACTGCTCTAAAGATAGCTAATAGACATTCAGCACTTCAGTTTTTTCCCTATCCTCATCCATCAAAATGAATTAAACTTGGCATGTCAAGCCTGCGCTATGAATTCCCATGGATTTCAGGAGAGCCCCTAACATGCTGTTTTTTTTCCTGCTCGAACACAACGGTGACAGTGATGGAGGTTTTATAATTTGTGGCAATTATTAGGTCTGCCGTCTGGAGACATGACACACACTCCAGCACCTGTTTTTGTAATTCACATTGATTTTCACTGTCACAACTGTGGCTGAGCACTGAGACGGCAGAGGAGGCAGACAATTACATCAGCGTGCCTTCAAGTCAATCACTAGGTTTTTGAAGGCGCTTAAAATGGATTGGTAATGATGAAATGAATACTCCACAGGGCATAGTTCACCATGACTCTGTCTATGAATTATGGCTACGCTCGGTTGTGGAAAAGAATCACATGGAAGTGTGGTGATATGATAAGTTATGCTTGTGTATTTTTAGAAATATTAGAAATTGAAATACTGTAAAAAGCTTAGTTTGGCACTCCACTCACTCACTCTGAATGAAATCAAACGTTTTCTTCTCCACTCGCCACTGAAATACCGTTTTTTAGGAAGCTCTTTAACACGCTGTATATTTTCTCTGGAAGCAGTTTTGCAGCATCTTACATTTTGCTCTGGCCCATGCTACGGTTTACATTTCCATTTTTATGCTATGCTCTGTGCATTTTTGTGTGAATATTATTTATCAGGCAAATACTATGCAAAGACTCACAGGCTTTCTTTTAGATTGAAAGTGTTTTCTTTTCAAAACACATTACTTCAAGTGGCATATTTTCAGTGGTGTTGATTGCTACGGAGCTGTTCTTGTATTCATTGTCGGTTTCTCTCTCTCTGTCTCACTCACTCGCTTTCCCTTTGTCTCTGTGTTTCAGACATCACTCGCCACCAGGTTTGCACAGGAGGCCTTCGGGAAGCAATACAAACAAACCATCGGCCTTGATTTCTTTCTGAAGAGAATAAGCCTTCCAGGTGAGACACCTTCATAATCTTCTGGGAGTGTTCACTTGTGCAGAGACTCAGCACGGACACGCGTTTTGCACAAGCATGCAGCGGCGGTCTGCAGACTTGTTTATTCAACATAATTTGGGATGATTGTGTTCAGAGCGACTGCCTTGATTGTTAGTGGTTTCTTTTTACTGTAATTTTGACATCATTTTGACACAAACATGGTTGTTTTTGTGTACTTAAAAAAATCGTTTTTAAAAAACACCCAGAAAATTCTTTGAAAGTTGAACAAAGGGGCCTGTTGTTCCAACTTTACTGGGCTGTCATATTTTTATTTCTCATATTTTCTGGAGTTTTTTTCTTCAGGTTACCTCTGAATGTGTCTTTTCTGGTCGCTCCTCATTGTAGAGTGTCTGCCACTTCTCAGGGTTATTCACTCTGAAAGCTCTTCTCTCCAGAGCATACAGCACTTTTTTTGACTCCACAAGGCCAATGGACAGCTTATGTCCAAATGTGCGAGCCTTGCTCATAATTCTGTGGGCACAGCACAGAGTAAATACATCAACATTTTATATCCATATCGCTGATCCCCCAGTTCAACCGATCTTTGTCCTGCACCACATAAAACATTCATGTTTTTATTTGTTTATGTTGAACCCGCAGAAATAAAGCCGCACTCTGTATCCCCCTTAGATCTGTAAAATAACTGTTTATTGACTAATGCTATATTTAGACCCCATTTTACTTACTACCATGTGAAATGGGGATTTTTCAGCATCTTAAATGGCATTTCTCAAACTCTGCCAAGGCCTAAGCTCCAGAAATCTGCAAAGTGGCTCCATTCTTTCATTACTAATAAAACAACATTAAGCGAGGGCAAATTAAGTGCTAAATGTAAAATTTATGCTGATTTGTGAGTTGGCCGAAGGTTTCTATTTTGATTTTGTGTCAGTTTCAGCTTATGAGACTTAGGAGAACTAAACCCCCAAAAATGTTGTGGTGGAGTCAGAGTGAAAGAGCCAACTAAAAGCACAGGCTGGGCTTGACTTCTTAAAAAATGAACTTGAATGCTGTTAATCGTTTCTCTTTCCAGTAAGTTTCTTTCCTGAAACAATCAGTGCTCTCTCAAGTGTGTAACTGTAAGCTTTGTTGAAATGCAGTGTACATGTATCACTGGGGCAGCAACAACACGAGGTCCAACACCGGAGTAGTTAAATGTCCCATTTTCCGGGGAATTGGGTGTTGATGAGCTGATGAATTTGAGGGTGGCTCTGCGAGGTGGGTGGTCCCAAACTTAGTTAGGACCCCCACTCTGTCTTTACTGGAGAGATTGTGTGGCTCTCCAGGTTTCTATGAGGCCCTAAGGGCTTTTGCAGTGGGAGGGGGGTTGGCCTTCTCTCTCATGAAGGCCCGGTTTGTCAAACTTAATGTACATTTTCCAATGCAGGGAAAGGTGAGGATAGGCCGCCTGGCACACAACAGCCTCCTCTGTGCGTGCTGCTTATAACAATGCTGCATGCCAAAACACTGAGGTACAGGTGGTGGAGGGAGCTGACCAGAGGTGAAATTCACTTCCCACCGAGAGGACAATTATCTTATCAACATGCTCCCCCTTTGACCACATTATCATTACAAGTCATGTCTGTGGGACTCGCAATTGCAAGTTTCTACTTTTGCAAAGTGTATGCAGAGAAATGTTGGAGTCAGCGTGAATCTCTAACATAAATAAAGCCTGTGCCTGGGGATGGGTGGGGATGGCCCTTTAACCGTTATTCATTGCACTCCTCAGTGTAGCTTTACATTGACACTGTATAGTCTAGATGTAGTGACTGTGAACCTCAGCGTTTCCTTCCCTCGCTTTATAAAGGGGACTTATGAAGGGTTGAATCGTCCAGCCATGTCCACAGGGTACGCTCTGCTCCCCATCACAGGGCCCTCATCACACCAACATAAACTCCTCGCTGTCTGGTCTGCCCTCCCTCTCTTTTTTGACTTTTTTTTTTCAACTACCCCTTTCATTTTCCAGAGGAAGAAAATATTTATTTGGATTTGGTTTTTGTGCCGGTCTCTCTCTCTCTCTTATTCACTCCTTCTCTTTCCACAAGCATTAGGAATAGTCTTCTTTTCCTCTTATTTTGTGTTTAATTATTGCTATTTTCCTTAACAGCACATAATTCTCCCCACTTGGCAGGAAATGGCACAATACAAAAAGGTCTTCCCAGGCTAATAAGAAGTCATTTTTTTTTCTGCCGGAGTATTGAGGATGTTTAAATTAGAGGGTAACTGTACCCATTCATCCCTCTTGATCTTTGAGCTGGATATTCTTGGAAGTGAGGTGTTGGTGACCTGCCATGCAAGAGCCCTGAGCATGAAACATTAATCGCTGATTTATTGTTTCCATTATGTATATCGACAAGGTAGACTTTCATTAGTGAAATCACACGGCCAAAATACAGAATCGTGTTACAGCTGACTGGTTATTTCCTCAGGATTATGAGCTTTGTTAAAACAAACAAGTTAAGGACAAAAACATCTGCAATGGAAACCCCCAAATTATCAGTTGCATTATTTTTCAAATGTAAGTGTTTTGCAGATGAAATAATCTTTTTGAAAACAAAGTCAATATTTATATAATTTTTATAACGAAGATATTTCTTTTTTTGTTTCTTTCTTCTCCACTGTAGGCAATTTGAATGTGACCCTGCAGGTGTGGGACATTGGAGGCCAAACGTTAGGAGGGAAAATGCTGGATAAATACGTATACGGAGCCCATGTGAGTACACACACATTCACACCTAATCCTGTTTTTATTCTGCCAAACAAACATCTTCATGCCCCTCTTCAATTTTTTATTTCCTTGAATGTGAAGCAGAAATGTGTGGACCTATAAAACAAAATGTTAAAGATGTTTATCACCATGGTCATGGGACCGAGTTATTATTAGAGCTTTGGCAGCTTCATCCAGAGCCTGCCACTCCCTACCTGTGGAGCCAAATCATAATAAGCCGTCATTTGGATTCACAGTGAGCAAAGCAGGTCAAGAGAACTTTAAAAAATCAGCGTATTTTTCTGTTTTTAGAGTTGATGCTGTTGATGTCTCTGGCAGAACGGACAAAAGATGATTAATATTACCCCACATTGTAGGTCAGTAGAAATATTCAAAACCAAATTCTCAGTAATGTACACTTTCACTACCTGGGATTTGTAAAATCATCCCAATTTCATCAAACTTTAAAACACTAATGCTGCTATTTAGTAATAAAAAATAAGAGGAGAAAAGTATTAGTTAAATAATCTATCTATTCTTTCCCTTCATTTTAAGGTTTGTCCTTCAGGTAACATAACAATACACTTATTAAACGATTTTGGTCAAACATTACATATTTGTTTTTGTTTAGAACATTAACATGGACAGGTAGCTGTGCCACCACTAGAACATCTCATGTGTGAAGAGGCGCACTTAAAAGCCGTACTTTGTCAAATCCACAAAGCAAACTGCAGCAGGAGAAACAGACACGTCACCATTCACCAACTCTACTAAAGAATAATTGTAGTGTGTATATTCCCATGTCTCCGGCACTTCTTTCAGTCTCCCGTACATCACAACGACATTACGACACTCTGCTTGCACAGTTGCTCGTCAGTGTCGTGTGGAACTTCCACACCTATTGTTCACCACTGTGCGTCCTGTAATCAATCATAGCTGTTACGGAGAGACTCGCCCTAATTGTCGGAGGAGTGAGCTGTCGTCGCCATCCTCGCATGTTGTGACAGTGCATGTCTGGTGAACAAAAAGCAACAGACACCCCTTTATGTCGTGTTGCATCATGCACTAAAAGTAGAGACATTTACCTGGGTCCATGTCCGTATCCTGTCCTTAGAAAAAGCAGAATTTAGAGTTGGATAGTTGAACCGTGAGTCCTGAAGAGCATCGACACTTCCTGTATCTGTGTTTACTGATTGATGATTCACGTGTGAGCAGTTTCTGGTGTCAGTGTTGATTCGGTTTTTGTTGTATGACTGTTTCAGGAGAGTTTAAGATTAAGACTAAGAGTGCAGAAAAACATCTTGGGTCAGACCGCATTAAATTCATTAGCTCTGACAGTAGATAACCATTCCTCACCAATGTTTTGCACTGAAATTGGAGTGTGCTTTTTTAAAATTAGGAATTGTTTAGTATTTTCAAACCTCTATTTTTATTTTTAATCAGCTCCATGTGAATTTACACAGTGTCAGGGAACAGATGATGTGTGAGTGTGTCCCCGACTGTAAAAAGAGGAGCAGTGCCACCTACTGTTCCCATGCTCACTCATTATTTAACTGATATTAACACAAACAACATGAATTGAATCTGTGTAAATCCATAATTTACCACTGGATGATGTGATGTGAGTCATTATTCATCATTGTATTTCTCACTTTTCCAAATGCAGGGAGTTCTCCTGGTGTATGACATCACCAACTACCAGAGCTTTGAGAATCTGGAGGATTGGTTCAGCATGATGAAGAAGGCCAACGAGGAATCTGATATCCAGCCGGTCGTCTCTTTAGTGGGGAACAAAAGTGAGTATTTGATGCATAGTTACATACAAACACACACAAAGTCAAGAAACTGTCAGTGTAGTTTATCATGTTTGGATAGCACTTCATTTTCATTTCTTCTGAGTTCATATAACCGAAGAGGGAGTTTCTCCCTCTTCGCTTCACCTTGACACATTTTTCATTTTGCGTGTCTGTGTTTGCGTGTGGAGGAGTGAGTGTCTGATGGTAGCAGACGTGTTTGTTCGAGCACCAGATAACTGATCGGTCTGATAAGCCCGTTGATAAGAAAGTGGGGTTTCAGTGCGATGGGAGAGCTGATGTTTGTGAAATCTTGGGAGTGAGGGCCGATGATTTAGGATCCCCCGGCCACTGGACCTATGCACCGCTTATCTGTGCCCCCCGCCCTCCTCCCCAGTCAGTACCCATCTGCCCCTCCCCCAGTATGAGCCTGAGCTCCTGACTAGCGCCATTGGTTAAGGAGAGGAACTCGACGTTAACCAGACGGCTCTCCTCCTATCAGCCTGCACCCGTCTACCTATCTCCAAAATAAAGAGTAATAATGATGACTCCTTTTAAACATCCCCCTGACAGATGTGGAGTCATGGCTGCTGCCGTGTTATTGTAAAGCGAGGCGTCAGAGTGCATGTGTGTAATGGTGACTGTCCACCTTCCTGGGCGATGATGAACGGTCAACAGAGTGGTGCCTGCACACAGGAAGCACTCGCTAATGTTACTCAACGGGGATCATAGGTCACGATTTAATTCGCCTGTCTGGAGCAGATTCTCTTGTCTTTGCATCCGTTTGCATCTCTTAATGCCCCGGCTTTAACAGCGGGCGCCTCTTTATTTAGGCTAGGTTTTGGGTGTGTGGGTGAGTGTGTGTACTGTAATATTTAAGTAGTGTACATCCCGCTGTCAGGCTTCTCACCCCAACACTCGCACCGTCACTCTCCCCCTAATGGCTCCAGTGCTGAGAATGGCCCACGTGTTTTTTTTTCTGCTCCTGAAGGCTGAAAAAAGAAAAATAAAAATCCCACACAGATTGCCCCGCTAAGAGCAATCAATTACCTTGTGAGACTCAGTAGATCCCAGAGCCCTCCCATGGACTCTCCTTTTTTTTCAGGGACCTTGAAGAAAGTTAGTGTAGCTTAGAAGTTAGAAAGGTCCACACCTTCATTTTTATTTTACTTTTCCTCCTCACCCGGTCTGACATTTGTTTGTTTTAGTGTAGGGGTTTCTAAACATTTTCTATTATCATACCGCTTAAGTTGAGTATTTGGTAAATGTTAACAATAAGAACGCTAAACATGAATACTCAGCATTCTTTTGAGAGCAGAATATAGATTTCTTTCTTATTTGTTCCCATGATGCTTGACTAAGGGGGGGGCAGCATGTTTTTGACAACAGAAATAGAAGCACAGACATAACAAGGAGCTTATAAAAACACAACAGATTTATGTCTCTGTGAGGGCATGTCCTCAGGGAGACCGTGTTGTTTTACCACTCACAATCTTTAGTGTTCCCTCTCCGATAAACTTGAGGTGCAGACTGCCACAGAAATGTTTCAATCATTTACTAAAAAAACAAATTGATTTTTCAAAATAATTTTAAATTAACGACACATCAAATTCTGTATGATTTGAGTTTAAATTTCCTCCATGCTTGCCTTCTATTTAAAACGCTTTCTTCCTGACACTGTGTGCTTGTGGCTGAGCCTTTGAACCAGACGAGCAGTTCATTAACGACGCTGTCCCCTCCTCTCCTCACCCTGCCCTGACTGCCCTCCTGTGCCATGTCACTGCCGGGGAACAACCTTTCCTTTCTTTGGCACAGTGTGGCCGGCTGAGGTTAAGTGTGCTTGTTAAAGAACCAGTGTGTCGGACTCCCATGCCCTCTGCACGCTGCCCAGAGCCTCGTGTAAAACAATGGCATCGCTTGTAATAACAACAATAACAATTCCGGGAGGAAGTCAATGAAATGTTTTAATGAGGGAACACATGTGTGCGCACAATTATTTATGCGATGACACACAGTTGCAGCTGTGCACAGAAACACGCACTGCTGTAAAGCGACGCACTTGTGGAGTTTCTGGGAACACGTGGTTAATGGAAGAATGCTAAGCTCTTGTTCTGTTTATACAGACTATAACTGTTTATTATAGTGCAGCCCTGCGTAACACCATGTGGTACACAGCATCTCTCAAGACATGTGTGAGCTCTTCTTCACCACTAAACTCTTAATACTTACTTACATTTTGAAGTATAAAATCTAAAAAGTACTGTGTTCTTTGAAAGACATTCAAACTAGGAATTATGTTGCTCTTTGTTGAACAACATCTCTGTGTGGCCTTTCAGTCAGTCCAATGTCTTAAGATCAGAGATCAGGACTTCATATAGAATGATGCGGAGTGGAGTGTAATACTCAGACTTTTTTTTTAAATATATATATATAAGCTCCAAGATCCATCAATAATAATTACTCTATGGAATGTGTGTGAAATCCCCATGTGCATATTTTAGAGAAATCTGGTCTCTAGTTTTTTGAGTAATCCTTCTAACAAACAACAAAACGGACCAACAAACTAACTTAAGCATAAATATAACCTCCTTGGAAGAAACAGTTCTAATACACATTTTGAATAGCCGTATGGGATCATCTGTAATTCAAAATGACTTGCGTTGCTGTTTGAAATGAGAGCAAATATTTCTTCGTAGACATTAAGCCTGTGTCGTTTATCAAACCAATTTGTTTTTATTAAGTGGGGATCGCAGGACCCCTGCTCGCTTCCCATTTCTAGCGCTCTCTCCCTCAGGAACTCCGGAGCATCCATCATAGGCTTGTACAGCCCTTATTTGGGTGACTTAAATGGGTTCAGTTCTCTTAACCCCTCCTCATCACTCATGGCTTCTTACTCAGAGGTTCGAACACCATTCACTGCCGATCCACTCAGGCCTGCCATGGGAAACGTTTCTTGCTGCCGAGAGATAAGGTCCCTGCATCAAGTAAAATGTGTACACTCAACTTTGTCTTACCTGCCTTTCTCTCCTGGCTCTGTTTCTTTCTTCCTTGTTATTTCTTCTCCAGGTCCCTATCTCGCACAATCTCTCAAAAATACTTGCACATTCATTTTCACCGCTGTGCAAACATTCACTCTTTCAATCACACTCTGAGAGCTACTCTTAACTCTTATCTCTCACATGTGTCGACTAACACTTTGGCTGTGGATGCCTTTACTTACAGTAATGTCTTTTCATTGGCTCCTGGTCCCTGTTGTGTCAAACAACATGCGTGTGTTTGCTTTCTGCATGCTACAGCAGATCGCGCCGCATACCGTTACCAGTCGCACTTCTCTCTCTGCAGCTTTCCATCCATCCATGAGAAAGCCAAAGCGAAACATGGATCTCCCCTAACTCTAGATTCTCCTGAAGCATGTCCTTACCACCAGCATTGTTGGTCTTGAGTTGTTTGCCCTCTTGGCAAGGCCTCAGGTGGGGTTGAAGCCCCCCTCCTTGCCCTCCCCAGCTCTGTCACCCCCATCACCTCCCTGCCCCAGTAAAGCTGCCACAGTTCCTGTCTGTTCAGTGTTGGCCTGCACATTTCTTAATAGAGAGATGCTCAGAAGTCCAGGAGCGCAGAGGGGCTCAATGTGCTTCTGTTTTTGGTTTAGCTCAAAAATGTTTTTCCTGGCTCAACCCACTCCTACTTAGGTCCTCTTACAACAAACTAAAAGGTCCTAATTGCCCCCAAGGGAAAGGTTTAGCCACAATAGACATGTGGTGGGACAAAAGCCCAGTACTCTTATCCCAGCACCCACACCCCTCCCCAGATAGAAGAGATGAACACGTCAGCAGTGTCTGTGTTGCACTGTGGGTAGTGTGACCACTGGTCCGACACTGTAAAACCTTATATATACAGTATATAGACCTAGTAAGGCATGGTGTATGGTTGGCTAAAGATGTGGAATGTTTACAGTTTACAGCAAATCCAGTGTTTCCTGTTTCTCTTCACATTTTATTTAAGGTAAAGGGTCAGCCGAGACGTGTGTATCAAATTGTCTCAGTAACCGCACTGACTGTAGCCTGCTGTCTTTCTGTGAGTCTGGAAAAGATGGGAAATAGAGATTCAGGTTACACCAAGAAAACAGAGGGATGACTGAAGAATTACAGCTGTATTTCACGGAGGCTGATAAGTCAGTGTGGAGTCACAGCTGCAGGAGCTGGTCCACGTGTCCAGCAGTGGATAAGAGATACTTTAAGGGTTAATGAAAGCGTACATAGGTATCAGGTGGGTGGTTTTCCCCACAGAACAATACAATACAAGTTCTATTTTGGTATTTAAATAAATGAATACAAAGCTGAGATTTAATTGTAGCAACTGCTTGACCCAGCTCTGGTCCCCACAGTCATCTCTCTTGACTCTCATGCCTGTCGAAGCCTGGAAAGTCCTAATTCATATTAGTCATCCATAAAGCAAATATTGTTGCACATGCAGTCGATGATCAGTCTTCGAATACCTTCTTGTGTGGTATGTCATGGGCCATTTGAGCTGCACAGCACAGCTTAGCCACCTGACCTGAAGGCAGCCTGGAACCCTCATCACGCTCAGGCTGTACTTTACTCCTTGCTCCACAACATTGATATGGAGGAATTCCTGGAGGGGGCCTTGCTGACACAGGGTTGGGTAAATAACAGATTGATCTGGATCAACAGGATCCACGTATATTGTTAATGTATGCGGAATAGCATCACAACTTTCCCCTTTTTTTTTGTTGCTGCTAAATTTAGTTTAGATTCTGCTTCTATTCAGGTTTGTATCTTGGCTGATGTTTGCTCAGGCAGCCATGTGCAGAACCCTCTTTCCACGTTACAGTTCACTGCTCTGTCTACTGTTGAATATTTAAGGCCAGTTCAATGCATCATTGCTCATAGCAAGACTTAATAATTACAAGCAGACTCAAAGTGATGCGACTCATACAATTATGAAGGCTCCCCTGTGCTCTGTATAATTAGTCTAGCTCATAGTTATGCTGCCGACTCACAGAGGCATGTATACTGCTCACCCATAAAAGTCCACTTAGTTTAACAGCAACAGGAGAGCTCGGAGGACATGGCCAGTGAAAGCCCGGGCAGCGTCTTGTGCGGTCGGCTCAGAACTGGGTCTTTTGTTCACTTTTCATGAGTCCTGGGAGCCCGTTAACGGAGCCTGCGTGGCCCTCGGCCCCATGTTTTACTGACGCAGTGACAGCCCGGCACTCCAGCTCTCTCCGCCTGCAGCGCTGCTACGGACACCGTGTCTTTTAAATTCCCTGACCATGGAGGAAGACCGCATTGTTTTACTAGCCACTGTGGAGTATCTGATTAGGTTTTAAAGCGTGAATGCCTGTGTGCCTATTTGCTCAAGTGTGTGTTTCTGCACATCGTTTCACGAAGGACGATCGAATGACAAGATGAGCTGTGATCAATGAACTGTCGACAGAACACTTCTGACCTAGTGGAAAGTGAGTCCCCCGATGGTCCCAGCCCGTTTCGGGCCACCGGGGCAGGGGCTCCTTAACACAAAGAGCGCTCTGTCTCTGTCAGGATTCCCCTGAGGTCTCTGGCGCGGGCCCTGCTCACCTCGACAACACCCGGCTAGTAACAGCACTTCATCTGTCTGTACTCACTCAGGAAAGTCACGATAATATTATTAGCTTAACTTCAAAATGTAATATCCTGATTATTATTTGTAATTATTCCAGCATAAGCTGTACAATGTCCAGAGGCAGTCACAGCAGAACGCAATTGCTCCAGATTGCTGCAGTATTGTAAAACTACACTGACGCTGGAATTATGATCTGTTGAAGCCAAAGGTAATACTGAAGTAAATGTTTTTTCCATTAAATGTAGATGATTCAGTCTTCAGAGAATTAGCATTGCCTGCTGTAAACAATAACCACACTGTACAGGTCTAATGAAATTTGCAAGAGCACCGTTTGACTTCTGAATGACTGCACAGAAAGCAAAACGTTTTCTGTGCAATTCTGTATGATACTGTAGTCTTGAAAAAAAAAGAGAAATGAAAGTGGTTGGTGGCCGGTGTTATTGTATGCCTTTTTCATTCTGCGGTCCATATTTGAATGCAGGTACAGACGTCTCAGGTCCTTCATATTTCAAAAGCCTCAGTGTTTATGAGCTCTCTCCAAGTCGTGTAAAGCAGTTGGACTCAGTCATTTAAACGCTTCACATAAATTCCACCAGTCATTTGTTTTATTATCCACTTGCGCTGTGAACATTAAATGAAAGTCTAATTCAATCAGATATCACACTGAATGATTCACTATTCACTACTGTGACCTTTTAAAGGGGACCACTTATCCTTTTCCTGCTATTCTGTCAATACAGTGGGGTCTGAGAGTCTGAGGCCTTGTTCTCATTTAATATAATATTTAATATAGTATAATATCCTGTTTGAATATTGAACGTCCCTATTGAATGTTTCAAAGAATGGACTTAAAATACATGTAACAGCAAATGTAATACAGACGCAGAGGCGTCAGACTAGTCTCAGCCTTCAGTGGTCGTCTGTGATCAGCAGACTCAGTTTGTCAATTTTGGTATTTTGGAACTTCACTTGCTTTGTTCTCCAATAACAGCCCCACCTGAGTAGTAATGCTGACATTAAATTTACTCTATACAAATAACTGATGGGTCAGGGTTTTTTTATACAGTCATTTTACACACGTTACATGCTACTTCACACTGGGTTGTAATATTTACCAAACAGGCGCATCCTGTTTTCTTTGTTGCTGCAGGTGTTTGTTTTTTTCCACTTTTCGAGATTATCCATGTTAGTGGATCGGACCTGCATCAAACAATAGAGTAAAGGTAGAAGTTCAGTTAAATGTTGCATCATGTGAGTGAGGTTTGTTTTGAGCACTTAGCTTTACCTTTGTGGCTCTCATCTTTAGACTCTCAGTACTCTTCAACATGATACTTGAGAAGGTGGTGAAAAAGGTTAGCGTCTGTTAAAGGGAATCATCGCATGAATAAGTATAGCTTTCTGGTTCTCGTCAGACTTTTCATAAACCGCGTCCAAGAAGTAGTCTCATATACATTTTCGGCTTCAGAGCTGGTTTCTGTTTAACTGTTAAATTGGAGACGGAGAAAAAGCCTTGTTTAATGTGAGGGCTGCAGAATAGTTGTTGATGTTTTTCCAACTTCATGGTGCATTTTAAACAATTTTGACAGTTGTAAATCATTTAATGATGATAACTCATGGTACAGTCTGAATTGCTTCATGCTCGTCAATGAGGGGAAGTTGAGGCAAACCCTCTTAACAGGGTCTTAAAGCCACAGTGTGAGGTGATGTTGGAAGTGATAGGTTCTCCCCTGGGGTTGATTAGGCTCAATCCTCTAACTTTCATTTAATGGGACATGACCCCTCAGAGCCCCATGTCTCTGACAACACACACGGCCGATCATAACTACCACACACACACACACACACACACACACACACACACACACACACACACAGACACACACACAGACACACATTCCTCTCGCAGCCCTCAAACTCCCCACTGCACCAACTGCTGTTTAGTTTAAAGCAAGGCTGTCGGCAATTAACTGTGTTATGTCAAGCTTATTCTCTGGCTGTTGCTAGCTGGGTAAACTGTTCCAATTGGTCCCCAGCAGCCGACCTGGCTGAGCAGTAAGTAGGTGTCTCTGTTATCACAGCGTGGTTTTATAAAGATCCCTGAAGACCACACTACAGCAGGATTTTTGGGCTGTTAGCCAGTATGGAGCTATTAGCTTATTGTTGCTGAAGTTGCTGAATGTGTTGGTGAAGTGAAAAAAAAAAACACTTCCTCAAATTTGTCAACACAAGCCTTTAAGTGTCATAAGTCTGTTGTGGTGTTTTCATTACAAGGCAGACAGAAAACCAGGCACAAATATAGGGTGTGTGACCCCCTCCCCATCCTTGTCTTTTATTGTCACATGATTGTGACCTGTGAGCATTTTAAGAGACATATCAGACTATCATAATCTTAATTAAAGCCTCTTTTGCATCAGTGACCAAGTTCTTAATTTCCTTTTTACATATTTCATTTTGGTCTCCATTTTCTCAGTGGAAGACCCCGTACTAATTTCAGGTCTTTTAGTGACACGAAAACTCTCCAAGTCTGTTTGGGTTCAGGAAAATCAGCTCTGCCAGAAAGAGGATTCTTTCCGTAAAGGATCTCAGCTACCACCCCCACAACTAGTGGAGTACATCATCCATATTTTCTTCTCATTTGATTGTGTTCCCACTTATGTAATAGGTCACCACAATAACAAAGTGTGGTTTGTTTTACGGTAAAAGCCTAATTCATCCACCAGATATTAATCTTTAACTGTTGTCTTGCAATCCACTGCAGTGACAGGCAGACCTTTTAAATAAACACTGATGGTCACCAGAGCGAGGGAGAGTCATCGCTCCTGACAAGTGATGATCCTCTCCACTATCTCTATGTGCTCAGAGGACTAAACAGTTTATTTCGTGTTTGCAGTCACTTCCTAGGGGTTGTTAAGCTGATGTACAGTTTGACAGAAACAGAGGGAAACCAGATCATCGGAGGAAGATTGTTTTGACCTGATAAGTAGAAATGGGTACATTAGGGAGAAAAATGGAGCATGACACAAAAACTGTGGGATTAGTCTTGTATTGTGTATACACAGACAGATGCCACATGCTTTGTGAGAATGTAGGTGAATTTACACCATTACTTTGTAAATAAGGAGCAACTTGTTCACAAATTGTGATAAGTTGAAAGAACATGTGAGCATTTTAACAGACAACAGACTCGTAGTTTCACCAAATTACACAGCCACTTTCTGATTCTGATTTCTGTTTTCCCAAAGAAATAATGAATTCAGGAGCTTCATTTTTCGGTAGAGGGAGATCATGAAGATGCGTCCTCCACTTTTAATTACAGTGTCTTAAGAGATCGTCAGTTTTTCAATGCCCGCCTGCCTGGGTCTAGTTCTCTGCTCCACCTGATGCTCACCCTGTGCCCACAGACAAAACTTCATTTTTAACTTATAGTACCGTGCCTACCTCATGGCCCCTGGGCCACTCTGTTAATGTTGGCTGATGTGACTGTGACACATGATTGATAACCTTTCCCAAGTGTGCAGGATCCAAAGGATTAGTTGAGTTTACCTCTCGCAGCATGTTGGGTACCTCCGCTGTTAATGACTGGAATTAATAACCTGCTGACGCCTATGAGACAGCAGTGTTTATGCTCAGGCAGAGGCGTGACAGCCTGTCCTGGATATTGAGTTGTTGCAAAGTGTCAGGCCTTGCCCAGAAAGGTTTGTGTTTATATGTCACTTGTGATGATTGTAATATTAGTTTTAGTCCAGTGCAATTTAAAAAAAAGTCCATTAATTGGTCTTCAGCATTTTTGGGTCATGTGACTTACTGAGATATTAATAACAGTGGATTGGTGCAGTGTTTACATTTCTCCCTTGATATGCATCCTTCTTCTTCTTTGTCTACTTCTAGCTTTATCCTCCACACATACACACACGAGAAGGGCATGAGAACAGGGTAAATTCTTGACAGCTTCAATGAAACCTCACACAAAGAGAAAAACTCGGGGGGGACAAGAGAAACGCAACACCGTACAGTAGCCTGTATGCACCAGATAGCGGGTGTGGCTGCCTTTCTGCACAAAGCCAGAAATAAAGAGTGAAGCTATTGCTTTCAGCAGCAAGACCCCCGGGTGACCTTCCCCACCGACCCCAGCGTGACCCCGCAGTGAGGAAGGAGAGAAGCAATGCACCTAGTATCAGTGCACAGGAGTCGAATGCACCGGGACGCAATCACAATGGCTAAAAAGGACGGCACTGTCATTGTGTGCTCTCACTAAATCAGCGTGGAGGTGACAGACCCAGTTCTTGGGCCGGCGTACCCACCTTAAAGGCCGGCGCACTCATAAGTCAAACTGTTTTCTCCATCATGCGCTCTCACTGCGAGTGTAGCCTGAAGACTTCGGTCACCCACGTATTGTTTCTTAAGTATTTCTCTGCAGCTGGCTGGTTTGTCTGTTTCGGGTCAAATAGAGGTTCATGGCTGCAGGGTGCAAACTGTACTAGTCTTACACGGAGGAATGTGTCATATCAAGCTCCCATACCAGCTAGGGGAGCTCCAGGTGCCTGAATGACCACTCTCGGTCTCAGACCTGTGAAATGACTACCTCCATAAATTAGAGGATACATGAGAAAGTGGATTCTGCAGAGTTTGAAAGTAACAAAGCAGATGAAATACACTTTGTTTTCACTTCTCTTCATGTGCACCATCCTCGTACACTAGGCAGACCCCCCTCCCATCTTAACTCAAGTGTAAACAGTTATCTTTTCTGTTTATGTTCTGATATTTGACAGCTGACCCTGCGAGAGTGCCGTGTAACCACGGCATAAATCCGTCCATCTATCTCCTGTAGGTTTTCTCACATGTAACACTGCGTTTTGTCTGCAGTCGACCTGGAGCACATGAGGACAGTGAAGGCTGACAAACACCAGCGCTTTTGCCAAGAGAACAGCCTCCTCAGTCAGTTTGTATCAGCCAAAACGGGGGACTCGGTCAGTACCAGCTTGATCAATAAAATAAACACAATAAAAATGTGGAGTAAAATCACCATATCTGTTTCTCGTTGTCTCTTTCTCCAGGTTTATCTTTGTTTCCAGAGGGTGGCTGCTGAGATTCTTGGTGTAAAGCTAAACAAAGCAGAAATAGAGCAGTCCCAGGTAAGACATGCGCTGCTTTGATGATAATAGGCAGATGCTAAAAACAAAGATGACATAAGTTCAGCAGATACCTGCGAAAAGGTGATAACAATTTCAGTAGCTCAATTTAAATGTTATGTTCATGCTCGACACAGATGCAACCCCTCAGCTTATCGCTTTGGAGTTTCATCTGTAGCGGGGAATGCATCTGACCCAGCCAACTTCTGCTGCTTTGTTCATGTGTGAAAGGCAATGTTCAGACCCGGCCATTTTCTGGTTTGCGTCTGAAAACTGTGATAATGTGATAATCAGTGTCCGTTTAACTTCTCTGTGATTTCCTTGCAGCTCCCGCCTCAGCCACAGAGAGTCGTTTATTTGCTCCTAACCAGGATTTTGCTCTGCTCTTATCCAGCGTGTGTTTAAACGTGTAACTGAATGTTAAATGAGTGAAAGTATCTGGGATCACCCCTCCTGGTATTAGGTGTCATGTAATGCCTGAACTTAAGGGAGGTCACAGGGAGTGTGTTAGGTCAGCGTAGGTCACCACACACTGTAAAAGACCTTGTGCTGTGTAAACACGAGTTTGTTACGTCTGACTCCGGTGATGGTCTACGTGCCACGGACACTGCCCATCTGTAAATACGCCCACATTGACCACATTAACGCGTGAAGTCAGAGGTTAAAGGTAGGCAGTGGTAAAGGTGAGGAGGTTAGAAATGTCTGTCTGATTTATTTGGGTTATCTCCCACTGTTTTGGGCCAAAGCAGGGTCTCAGCTTGCCAGCCAGACCGAGGTGCCCGATGGTGGCAGCTGCAGAATTTACAAGGTCACCTCCCCCAGAAGCATTAATCCTGGCTCTGATATGACCAGTTGGAGCCACTCTGGCTGGGTAGTAGTTGATGAGCCTGGGGGCTACCGAGAGGTCAGGACCTGTGGAGAAGGGAGAGCATGGAGGGGAAGGACTGGCCAAATTCTCAAGCCCTTCTTCTCTCATCAACACTGCAGACAAACTATAAATGGCCACTGACTAATGGAGCTGTTAGTGTACTCTCCTCATCCTCTCCTCCCTTGATAGCTCGGTCAGAAAAGCAAAGTGCTTTAATCCAGGCTAATGAAGTAGGGCTAGATAGTAGTGGCTAGATATGAAAAAGAGGAAGACTTGTACGTTCAAACACAAACTTTCAAATTCAAAATTTGAATGTATGAATTGTTCCTGTTTTTGACCACATTAAAACTTTTCCTAAGGGTGCATCCAGATATCACTTGCTCACCATGCCTTTACTTTTATTTTAACAGCTTCCATCAAGATAAATTAGGCACCCAACACCTCCACCAACAGCCAACAGTCCCCCTACACAACCCCATTTAAACTCATAAGAGCTGGATTTTTGTTTGGATTTAGACCAAATCTCACAACTCTTAGTCCCATAAACATGTCATCAAGATCCATGAATTATATAGAAATCACTATGTCTGGTAATGTTGAAGAAGGATAGAGAAAATAATTCTGGATATGCCTCCAATCAGATACACCATGACATTTCATGGGTTCTTTGTTTCCACAGAGTTTTCCGTCCAGTATCTAGTATTTATTTAACCTTGTGATCTCTCTCACAGACAAATGTGAAAACATAACCTCTTAGTAGAGGTAAGACAAACAAAGTGAATAAGAATAATATGAAGAGAATGTTCAGTTGTTTGACTCTACGTCGTGGAGAACCTGAGGTTTCTTTGAGCACTTCGCAGCTCTGGCTCGAGCTGTGGGGCCAGCGCAGCCTCGTTATCAGTTGTCAGGTTTACAGAGCTGAACATGAGGGTCACAACCCCTGACAGTATTACCTCTGCCTGGCAGCCCTCTCCATCTTGCTCCTCTGTCTGTGAGATCAGATACGGAGGCCGCGGATCACTCACTGACTCCGACAACAGGCTTCGGCAGCTCGTTAATCAGGCAGCCAACCAGGTCTTGGTATTCGGACATGTGGCCCTCCAACAGCCCAGTTCACTCTCTAAAATTGCATTTACAGTGAATTGAACTTGAATTCCCTCAAATCTCCATCTTATATTATATAAAAGACTTATTTATTAATCTGCGTTTCATTGCTTCACATTATTTTACTCATTGTGTCTGCTTGTTGTGGGTTGATCTCCTCTCTCCCTCTGCTCCTGATTGTTCTCACCCTAGCTGACTTCGGTCTTCACTGCTCTCACCCTCACCCCCTCTTTTTTTTTATTTGTCTCCGCTGCTCTGATGTGTTGAACCTGCTCAGAGGATCGTGAAGGCTGAGCTAGTGGACTACCCACAGGATGAAGGTCCCATTAGTCAAGAAAACACCCAGAAGAGCAAAATATGTTGTGTTCAATAGCTGAAGTATGTACACAGTCTGATCTATTCAGTCGCTCTGTCGTATGTCGAACAGTAGCTTCGTAGTTACAGCAACTAGTGGGAGCAGCGTAGTAGACGAGGGAAATCCCTTTAGAGTAGAGCTCTAGATAAAGTAGAGAAACCCGGTACTCATCATTGTGACAAAGAGTTATCCCAGAGTTTAGAGAAACTGTCCTCTGAATCTAAGCTGTGTCTGTAGTTGAGCTGCTGGAGAAAAACCTTCATGATGGAAACAGATACGAGTTTGACCTCGATCTTCCTCCTGGTGTGTTTGGGTCAGGAGTGCACAAAGATTCTCATCAGAGTCTTAAATCACCAGCTGGGGTTTGACCCAGGATTGTTGAAGAATCCCGTGAAACACATTGCCCACATTTTAGATATTGCCATTATTCGCAGGATATTTCCTCTGCTGGATACAAAGACATCCTTTAAATAATGAAATTAAATCATTGTGCATTTAACACCATGGTTCATGTTCAGTTCTGAGTGTGTTTGCTTTTTTTTCCAGCGTGTGGTGAAGGCAGACATTGTGAACTACAGTCAGGACACTGTGGCCCGGACAGTCAACCCCCCGCGCAGCTCCATGTGTGTGGTGCAGTGACACACACACACACACACACACACATACACACTTAAACATCCAAAATTCTTTAGTCAGTATTCCTTAGTTCAGAACCTTTGGAGAGTGTGTTCTCTGTATTCCTGTGTGCCAGTTGTTCAGGTGAGATGAAGAACAGATATAGACGCTCTGGCCGGTTGTGTGAATATTTCAAAAGGGAAAGGGACCAAATTTGTTTGTGTTTACACGCAGCTATTATTTCATTTCTATGATTTTTTTTTTTTATAAAGAATCTTTAAGCAACTACATGATGTTAGTGTTAAGCTGGTAAAGAGAGGAAGACATCTACTATAGTCATTCTCTCTGGTAGTTGACAATATTTTTATATATATACTCTACTGTTGCTACTAGGAGCATGTTTCAATGCTGATATAAGTATAAGTAAAAGCTATAAAAAATACTATCTGCACTTGTGTAATATGTCTCTGTCCCTGCGACTGCAAAGCGAATGAATGGGACACAGACAGGAGGGGATCCTTCCTGTCTGTGTTGCTCCTCAGGTGAACGGAGGCAGTACAATGAACACAATCTATCTTTACTTTGCCCATTAGGGGCTTTGATGTGAACCACAAAGTTATTTACCGAGAAATCTTGCAACCATGAATCAAAATGTACATTTACAGTAGATGTTTTTGCTGAAATAGCCTGTGCATTCTCTAGAGGTTTGACCTTTTAGTACTTCGCAGCTGGAGTATAGTTCAGATGCTGTGTGTATGGAGTGTGATGAAGATAGACGTGATACTCAACTACCAGAGAATCAAGCTGAGCATGAGATGAAGTTTAATGTACATTTCCTTAGGTCGTAGCCGACCCAGCTGTCCGTTCTAGAACAGAAGTTTGCATTAGTTATGAAACATGTAACGTTCAAGTGGATCTTCATTTTGATCCACTTCACTGGCTTGTTTTACAGTTTGTGTATTGTAAGTTTCGATGTTGTTTGTTAAACTTGTTTGTCCACCTGACGACATGATGGGATTGTGTTGACCATCAGCGAGCTCGTCCGTCGTGTGTGTGTACTGTAAAAAAATAAGTCTGCTCTGTCCCAAAGATAAGAAACCATCACAACACATTCTACAAATTCTGATCATCCAAACAAAAAGTTTGGTTTTGAAATATGATGAATGTACAGATAGACGTGAAGTTGATGTTACACAGCAACACTGCTCTGTGTTTCTGAATAAAGAGGCTACATGGAAAACAAGTCCTGATTTATGCATCCGCTCAGAGTTTGGGATGAAAACACTGAATGCATTTAACAATTCTGTTGTGAATACATTTATATGCAGTTTGGATCTTCTGTTCTAATTAGCATTATGCATGAAATGATATCAGGAGATTTTATACACCATCATTGATCATGTTCTATTCTTAATATATGATTTATATCTGTATCAGGCCGTTATACTTTAGTTGTTTTCGCATGGAATGTGTTTTAAACTGCATTCGATTTGATTGTGTCTAGCCTCTCAACACTATTGTTGAAGCCAGGTGAAGATTTAATGTGTGCCAAATAATATGTATGTGGTTTTAAAAATTGTGTATTTGACAACCCCTGCAGATCTCCTCAATTAGCGAATGAGTTAGAGCAGTGAAGTTTCCCCAAGTATGAGCTGTACTCGTGTCATTACTCAGCCTTTGTGAGCTTGTTGCCAGATTCAGTCGTCGGCGTTGGTGCCATTTTTCACTCTGATGACGATAGAACATAAACCAACAGGGAACAGGCCCCGGAGCTGCAGCAGGTGACGGGAGCTGGACTGTAGCTGATGAAGGCTTCACAGATTAAGCATCCATGTGTTGAAATTCAAGTATAAGACTGAAACTTGAGCGGCCCCCAGATCCCCCTGCTAAATCTCCAGTAGCTAATGAGCCACCTGGTCTTTGTTCAGTAAATCCTCAGTGAAACAGCCCCTAAACCCTCTCCGGTTAGACCATACACTCGACTTTATTAATGGTGGTAAGCCGCATTAATTAATCACTTAAATAGTCCGGCCTTTTGTTGCTGTCACACAACCCTGAGAGCGTTGCGGGTTTGGAGTCAGTGTCACTGAAACCGTCGGCGTGTTCAGATGGATTAAGCGAATTCAAAACCGCAGAGACACGGAAACAATGACGGGAACATCTCGTATATTTTTTATCTCCATTCATAATTTGAATGTCAGCGCGCGTCTGTTGCAGAGCCGCCGCAGACCTGACGCTGCCATCAGACGGCGAGTGAGGCGGCCCAGCTGGGGTCATTCCAGCGCACGTGCATTGTTTCGCTTGAGTGGACGTCTTAGGGATCGTCTCTGCTGAATTTTTGTCAAGAGCTGTCACCGGCGCTGACAGGCGAGGCTTGCCCTTGGCTTTGCTGCTGTTTAGACAGGTGCTTCTGCAAAGAAAACAACTCGCGGCCCAGCTCAGACACACACAACAGAGATGCCCCCCCTCAACCTCCCCCCACCTCCCCCAAAAGACGGAAGGAAAGAATATCTTGGCGTGGATGATGCCTGAGGAGGGTGAGGCCTTTGACAGATTAGTAAAAGTCAAGGGTGATTTGCATCAAAATGAGTTTGTCTACCTGCGTCTTTGGCAGCTGCGGCGTGCGTGTGTGTCTCTGTGTTGGTTCTGGTGTTTGCTCACTCTCCAGGGTACACACACCAGCAGCACAGCACAGAAGTAAGCAGACAAACCGTGCGATGCATGAGTTGATATTAAACCCCGCTGACACTTTACATTTGCTCAGTACTTTGTCGTCTCAGAATACGTTTGGCTCCGCCAGAAACCGAAACGCGGCTCGGCCCTGAAACTATTTACTCCAGCGGGCACAAGCTTTTTTGTATTTCTCTTTCCTCGTCTGTGTTTCTCGTTGCACAAACTCTGCGATGACAGTCTCCAAAAACCGCACATGACGAGCTGGTAAGAGGGCCATAGTTGTGGGCCCTGCTTTTTTTTTTTGGTGTGTGTGGGCAGAACGGAGCCAACACCCTCGTGATTACCCACTCACTCTCTTCCGTTTTCCACCTGAGCAGAGTGCCAGACCCACAGCGTTGAGGGAGCAGGCAGGACTGAGTCAACCCCTCTGATGAGCTCCAGTCCCCCCCGGTCCCCACACTGCCTCCTATTCTCTGTTGGAGTGCCCCAGGCAAGCCAGCAGCGAGAGGAGTGACAGGCAAAGCAAAACAGGGCCTGCGCCGGGCCCGAGCTGGCATCCAGTTATTCAGAGTCCTAGAGGTGAGCCAGCGGCACTGAGTTCCCAGGGCACTTCAGACGTTTTCTCTCCTCTGTTGTCTGTGGGTGTCCAAAAGTGTGTATGTGTGTGTGTGTGTTTGTAGATTGTGATCTGAGAACTCGGCGTGTCTCGTTTACAAGCTGCAGCTCGCGTAGACAGACGGGACCGTCCTGGAAGGTGCCGTGCGTCTGCTCAGGCTGAAAGGCACGTGATTTATTTTCGGGGCGAGGATGTGGGCATTCAGAGGGGTCATATTTTTAGTCTGCTGGTCTGGTTGAGAAGAGCTGCTGCCAGTAAAAGCACGGGGACAGAAAACCTAAAGTCTCTCTCTTTAGAGGCCATGGATGATTGCTATTTCCAGTGGGCTGTAATGAATAGCACTTCAAACTGAATGGCTCTTGTATCAGATTTTAGATGCAGCGGGGAAGAAGGGCTGGGGTGGGGTTGGGGGGGGCAGAGGGAGGAATAACAAAGCAACAGCCTCAGTGTAAGAGATATTCTTTCATTGTAAAAACACTTCTGATGAGGTAACACCAAAAAGAATCACCCATAGTGACAGATTCATTGTAGTTAAATGAACAGTCCAGTGGAGATCAGGTGGACTGAGTGTTGTTAACGCTAGTGATGCGGCTCTGGAACTTTCCGTCTTTCTGTGGCCATCAGGAGCCTCGTATTCACTGGAACTTCTGTCCTGCAGATCACACTGTTTTTAACCATATATTTATATGTAGTCTTTAAATATGAAATATGTGTCTACTGCATTATTTCTATGCAACTTCCCTTTAGTGTTTCTTGTTTTAGTTCATATTTTTGGATTCCCATGTTTTCTGCATTGAACTTTGTGTTATTGTTATGATAAATGAAAAAAGGTGTATCCCTCATCCCAACTTCAAAGAAGGAGGTGAAAGATGTGATGAATTCAAAAAAAAGTATTGCCCAATTATCTGGGACCAATGATAACATCCTGGATTTAGGAAGAGGCTCTCGAATGGATTGAGTGGCTCAGGAGCAGGTGATGAATGAAGGTGTCCCTGAAAGAGCTGAGAGCTGAGAACACCTCTGACTCGCAGGCCTGTGGATCATGTGTTTGATAAAGGATCTGCTCCGTCCGAAGGAAACACGATGATATCATCATATAAAAATGACGGTAAAGACCCAACACCTGAGCTCGCACCTTTTCTCCAGAGCCTGGATCCAAGAATTCAGCCCGAGCCCCAACAAAGACCCGGTGACCGGGTGGGACCTAAGTTGGGTTTCATCACATTACTGCATGAGTTGGAGGATAAATATCCATGAGAGGGTTAAGAATCCCAGTGACAATATCAGGACAGAGGCAGGTTACGAAGTCATTACTCAACTGGCTTTGTGAATCCTCACACATTGTTCCCAAAAATACTTTGGGTACAAAACCTGATACAAGAGCCATTCAGTGTTTTAAGTGCTATTCATTACAGCCCACTGAAAAGCATTTATCCAGAGATGACACTTTGAGGCTTCTCAAAAGAATACTTGAAAGTGTGAATGTCGATGGAGACGTTCCACTGTGGGATTTTCTTTTCTTTTTTTTTTTTCTGAGGCGGGGAAAGTTTGGCTCTGGAAATTAAGTGAGCGCCTCTGTGGTGAAAAAAACAGTCATGGCCAAACTGAATTGCGCGTTATTGCTAATTACAGAGGGCACATCCTTTCTGGATTTGTGGAAATATGATAATTCCATGTTGATCCGTACCTCAAATGATGTCCCATTTAACGTGCGACAGAGTGGAACTGGACTGGAAAATTCATTCGGTGCGGAGCCCTGAAAATGAGCCTCTTGTTCAGGCCTCGGCGGGGAAAACAATAGTGAGCGAAGATGACATGTTTCACAGCACCCGTCCACGTTTCTTCACGGCCGTGACTGACCGCTTCAGGTGTTCCCGTCTCTGCAGGGACGATCAGTCAAACGGAGAAAATCTGTCGACGTGTGCTGAAAATCTGACGTCTGTCTGTTCTGAACAAAAGCGTCAGGAAGACAAATCTTTCCACCAGGCGTCTGTGGAAATAAAAAAAGAAGCGTGCTTGATGATGTGCACGTATCTTCAGTGAACCTCCTCAATGTCAACTCCTGAGGAATCAAGGAAAACGTTCTCCAAAGGGAATTAGGAGTGTTTCAATATCCTCGTCCCACAAAGGAAAAAAAAATAGAACGCTACATTTATCTGAAGTGAACATGAAAATCACCAAAAGCTGAAGGTGATGAGTTTTGCACAATATTTGATAAATGGAGGAAATATTTTTAGATTTTTTTTTTTTTTTTTTTTAAAAAGCTCTCTTGTATAGTTTGTTCCAGAAAGTCATTTTTTAATGCCCAGCTCAGAGTTAAAGATATTTCTGTGCTCTGAGTCGGTCGCTGTGTCTTATTAGTTCATCTTCAACTCTTGCCACGAACTGGCCGAGGAACGCCGCAGCTTCACGCTGAACCTCGACCAATCACAGCTTCATAAAATATAGAGGAGAGAAGATGAGGAGTGCAATATAAATATGAATAGAAAGAATATATATGAAACCCCAAAATGATACATGAGCCCAAAATTAAAACACCCTGGAGGATTTTTACCTCTCAATGAATGTTAAAACATTGCCGACCACAGACGGCCGGACAGATTTAACCCATTTATAATATCATTAATGTGGTGAACGCAGAGACTTGAGCGCTCACAGAAACTCTCGTGGCCAAACGTGACTTCAGAAGAAAAACAAACATCAAAGACAAAAAAAGAAATGACATCATGGTTGAAAAGGCAGAATAAACTTGTGCAGTGTACCTGGACATGTATGAGCTGAGGGATGTTCCATCCCATCGTAGCATTAGTAAATAATCTTTGGCAGATGATTGGTGTCAACTGGATCCCCCCCGGGAAGCAAAGAAAAAAAAAAGAGTTGCACTTCGTTCTAAATGGACTTTCAACTGTTTTGTGTTTGAATCTCATCGTTTGTTGAAGCCTGTTGAGGAGGAAAACAGCGGCGATACCTGAGCGGATTGAACGAGCGCTGCGCTGTTTCACGTAGAGCGACTGTCAGTGCGGTCCGAGCCTCGTGTCTTGCTGAAGGGCACCTCAGCAGGGTGGATTTGAGCTGTCAGGGGGAATTGAACACAGGCCCAGTGGCTGAAGCACCGTGACACCAATCACAACACCACCCTGCCGGGCCGGCCAACAACAATATAAAGTCAAACGTGGGACTGGCACGACACAGAGCAGCACCTAGAATGTTTAACTCGAGGAATTTGTTTTTTAATGTTTGAAAGAAATGTCATGCGACAGTGTGTGGGTCATTCCTTGGTGGTAACAGACAATGTTCTCTCCCTGGATTTGCCAGAAACAAAAATTGTTCGCTGGAAAAAGTAGCGGCCTCATGTCGAGAAGCACGAGAGCGTTGATATAATGCGAGGTGACGTTAGAATTCCTTTCTCTGTCCAACACAATGTGGGCAGTGTGGAAAACCTGGACGGTGTGACTTTCTTCAGAGAATCCATCACGGCGTCAGGAGCCCTGCAGCTCTCACTTATAGCACACAGCACGCTTAATCGGAACCAGCCCGCTCTGAGGGCTGCGAGGTCATCAGTCAGGGAGGAGAAACTATCGATGGAAACAAAGGTTCAACGTGCAAGCGCGCAGGATGTGGAGGCTCTGCTCAGGCTGCGTTCGGAACAAGGCAGACTTGTTCACGTCTGATTTAAGGGCTGCTTTTGTCGCGACTTAGGCCAAAGAGGGGCTCATGCTTTTATTGGCTGTTTATTCTATTTCCATTTCTTGACCCGAAATGAAAGTTGACTAAAAGTTAATAAGTCCTTAATGTTTTCTTACGTAGAAAATGGCCTACGGACGGAGCGGGGCCTGTGATTTACGGACATCGGCCACCGCCAGAGCTGCGACACTTTCTCTTGCATAACGTATGAAATCATTTGCAAGTAGCCGCTAATTCACAGCGATCCGTCAGAACGTTTTAATCGGCCCGCGGGCTCATTACGGACTGCGATGACATAGCGTGTGTGCGAGTCCTGGCCGGCCGCCATCGCTTGGAAAGAGAAGTGCCTCAGAGAAAAGTGTCACAAAAGAAGAGAGGGAGCCGTGAGGGTCGGGTTCCCGTGTGCAGGCTGTTGTGTGAAGTGTCTCGTGATTGCCAGGCCGCTCCGAGGACGCTGCCGGACAGGGAGGTGAGAGGCGGGTTAATTACTATCCTGAGAGGGAAGGGCGAGATGCTTTACACGGCGCTTTGTGGCCCGCGGGCTTGGGTTTCCAGCAGAGAGGTTTAGATGCTGGTGGAGATGGCGAAGACGCCGCACGGGGCAAAGCCCAACTTTAGTCGCCACATCGATCACAGGTGACAGGAGCTGGGGGTCGCGTGTGAAAAACATGACATAGCGCTCCGAGTCGCACAGTTACTACATGCAAGAAGTGCCCATGGTACCAGTCTTTAAGACACCAGTGTTAAACACCACCAGCTTCTTAAAGCCCTTCATGTTTCCTTCAGTGGACGACCAAATGTAGAGCGGCTTGATTTCCAGTCTCAGAAAGCAGCTTCTCTCTGTGCCGCTGGCTAAATTAACGAAAATATAAATGCTGATATTTACTTTATTTCTGTCTCGGTTTATTTTCTTGCCCCTGAACTCGGTGCCATGGATTTTTGGCGTTCATTAAGTGAATGAACAGGTGTTCCCCCCCCCTTAAGTCTTTATACAGAGCTAATGAGTCAACTTAAGTGTGTTTAAATGATTAGGCAATTAGGGACGGGAAACGTGGAAGGCATTAGTTGTGTGTCCACGCAGCGCAAACTCCAGCAGTGTGGAGGACAGTCAGCAGAGCTCTGCTGCTGAAGGTATCAGCAGTGATGAAACTGACCACAGCCTCATGCATGTGAATTAACCCTTTAAATAATGCCCAGCGAAAGAATAAAAACAAGCTGCGATGAACGTTAAGATGAATAAATAGATTTCAAATTCTGACTTTGGTGTTGGTCCCAGTTTGGATTCTGCTTGCTGTGATTTAAACCTTGTTGTTTGGCAGTGACGAGGTCAAATTACGTTTAATCCTAAATACCACAGACAGGAAAGTCAGTTACGTGTCAGTTGCTTTGGTTGCTCTGAGCTCGAGTCACATGAAGAAATTAAGCTGGTCTTTGGCTTTTTTGAAAGAGAAACTATGGAAAAACACGATTTCAAAAGAGAAACCGCTGCTGCTCATTAAATGTGTTTGATCATTTCATCCACATATTTATTTTCCTCACCTAGGCGATTAATACCAAAGACGCTCTGTTTCCATAGAATTCCGCTCAGTGATTTAGTTTTATCGTGGCCCGCGGGCCAACCACAGAATTAATACCTGCAGCTGCCGAAAACGTCGCGTAACCCAAACATTTTGCAGGAAAAACGTTCCACTTAGCCCGGTGTGTAACAGAAGACATTTTCCGTGAAGTGCTTTGTGAGGCTGATTCAGTTCAAAGGCTCACAAACAAAACATTTGTCGTGCGCTGACAGAGGAGCGCTGCTTGGCACTTCATCAGCTTGCTGCGTCTCAATAATTCACCGAGGCCACAGTTGGCAAATGAATAAGAGGGACGATGTAACGCTCTGGGAGGAAAAACCTGATCCGCCTCCGAACAAGGGGAAGTGTGAATATGACAAAGCCGACCCATCTGACACCCAACCCATCGAACAGCCATCTGTCATCATTATAAGTGGCACCTCATGTGCTGCACTTAAGAGGAACCTTGAATCTTTTATGCCCCACCGCCAATTAAGCTGAGCCAATTATCCCGTGAATTATTGAGTCATATTTGGAAACCCAATCACTTATTCATAAACAGGCAGATCGCTTCATAATCTGAGGTGTCTCTGAAGCAGGACGCCGTCCAAAGTGAGCTAATCTTGTCTCCATGTCAGCCCCCCCCCCCCACCACCGCCCCTCAGAGACGCCAGCTCGTTGGTTATTCATATTCCTGGCCTGGCACAATGGGAACCTCTTCAAACTCCATAACAGCTAATCCCCTCAACGCAAAAGTCACCTGTCTCAGGTGTTTGGAGAGAGAATGTCAGCTGAAACATTATCGCCACGATGGAACCTGCGAAAATTATTTTCTTTCTGCCTGACGGGACTCAGCGCCACTCACGGGCGCTCTGACGGGTCCAGGAGCTGGACGCTCCGCCATTATGTGCAGGGGCGTGGAAATTAAATCATGCAACAGGGGATTTGATGGCATGTTACGGCCATTTTAACAGGAGTCATTAATATCGGCAGTATCCTGTGACTAATCCCAAAACTGTCTCAAAGATGGGGGGGGGGGAGGAGTCTCATGTACTTCCCTTCACCACATGCACAAGGACACAGGACAGCATGGACAAACACTTTAAATTTCATGTTTGGAGAAACTCTTAATTTATTAATGTGATTATTTGATGGTCTGTTTATAGAGTTCTACAGTGATGCACAAGTATTAATTGAATCCCCCCCCCCCCATTTATTTAAACAACTAGTTATTAATTGGATTGGCTCTTTGTCCAAGGAGATTTAAGATTGTGAAGAAACAATGTTAGACCTGTTGCTGCGACCGAACTGATCACAAAGAAAATACGACAAAAACAGCATGGACAAACACTTTAAATTTCATGTTTGGAGAAACTCTTCATTTATTAATGTGATTATTTGATGGTCTGTTTATAGAGTTCTACAGTGATGCACAAGTATTGATTGAATCCCCCCCCCCCCATTTATTTAAACAACTAGTTATTAATTGGATTGGCTCTTTGTCCAAGGAGATTTAAGATTGTGAAGAAACAATGTTAGACCTGTTGCTGCGACCGAACTGATCACAAAGAAAATACGACAAAATGCAAAGCAATGCTGCAAAGAAAACAATAATAAATCAGAGGAGGGGCTAACCCACAGCATATTATATGGGTCTAATGATGATGTGATGTAAAGGGTTAGGGTTAGGCAGATGAGACAGGAAATGAATGGAAGTGAAAGGAGGAACTTGTCATGAGTTGATCTGAAACCTGACGACCTCTGAGAGTCAGAAAACTGAACAAGTGATACTTTTCAACTAAACTAACAGAGTGAAAATATTGGCACATTCCAGTAGGGCAGCAGGTCCATTTTATTTCTTGATGAATCAATTTTGCATTTTTCTTTCGGATGTCTGTAAGTTAAAAAAAAAAAAAAAGATAAATCTTTTCAGTCAAATTTTGATTTGGATGAACCTTTTTAGATGGATAACATTTAGGTGTCCTGCATTTTAAAACCTGCAGAGAACTCTATTTTCTTCAAAGTGCGTCTTTAGAGTTGGAGCAGACATCGCCGTTAGATGAGTAAACGTTTTGGAGGCTGACGCCCTGCTGTGAAAAGTGTTACCCGTCCCGGCCCGTCTGTGCTGCGGCGGCTGACTGACAGCAGCTTTAATATTTGATGAGGGACTTGGGATGAACCAAAGGTTGGTCTGTCACAGTGTGCGATGCAGGGAACACCCAAACCCTCAGCTATTGTTATTCCCCTCCTCTGTCCTGCCCTGCTATTCACGGAGGATAAGGTTCTGCACTCCCACTCCTGAGAGTTTCACTGGAGACACAATGAAGTCAGAGTAACAAAGGTCGCTGTGCCCTGCTCCGCACTATCATGTGAGCTCCTCCGTAACTGAAATGCAGAGTGATGGACAGTTTGAATGGAAGCCGAGGCTTATATTAAACTTCACATAATACTGTAAATTTACATTTCCGTGCTTTGTAGCTCAAAAATCATCATCTTTGCATAAAAATTAAAATTGTTGTATTTCTTATTTGCAAAGCTTTGAAATCTCATGTAAAATCTGCTCATTACACATAATGTAAAATGGAAAGAACTAAGTATTTGTCTTTGTTGATAGATTTATGGCAAATACAATATGTTATGGTGTTAGTAAAGATTCTAATATTTCAAATATATGTAACTGTAAATTCAATAGTTGGTTCGAGACTTGACAATAAACTAGTTTCACTACTACACCAGAGCACAAATCAAAATACTGCCTGAGGAGCTGCAAATTAGTATTTCAAAATACAGCTCTCTTCAGTTTTAAATGATTTGTGTTTGATAGTATTTCTCATGGTTTGAAGGTTTATTGCAGCTGTGCTCTTCGCTGTGTGGAGGAGTGACACCGTGCCACTGGGTGACGGTAAAGTCTTGCCAGGTTAATGCTGAGCTAACGCTGCAACGCTGGTGATGTAGCTGAGCTCAAAGGCTGAGATGAAGTCTACGGTATCATGTATCGTGCAGGTGTCTCTCTGTGGCTCAGCAGGAATCTGTGGGATTTACTGCAGGACATAGAGGCGCACTCTCCTCACACCACCTCTGGCAGCGTGCCTGAAGGAATCAGCTCCAGCTTTTCTTTTAATGACTGTCAGGACATCATGAGGGACTTCTGGCAGGTTGGAAAGAAACACCGAAACTGATCCTGCTCCTTTTTTTGGCCTTTTACTACTCCGCTCTTAATCCATAAACCTGAAATGAATGAATGCGCCCGTCTGGTCACCTCCCCATCGCCTCCCTCTCCCCTCGGTTCGTGGGACTCGAGGCTTTCCCTCCCTTCATCTGTGATTTCACTTTGCTGTCCATCGTTTCAGGTTTACAATTCTATTTTCTTTCACGTCTCCATCTCATTGCTACAAGTCTACAGAGTCATTAGGCAGACGCTTTTATCCAAAGCGACGCACAAGCAGAGATGTAGAAGGGAACAGCAACAAGACTGTTTGTGGCCAGTAGGACTCAGAGTGCTGAAAAAACAAGAGCATTATTATTAATTAATCTCATCATCTCTACCTGCTAAGATTAGCAATGAAATGCTAATATGAGCCTATTATTCAACTTCTTTTGAAAAAAACAAAAACAAAACTCAACCATATAGAAAAACAGACAAGGCGTTTATCGCATGGTCCCATTTTCAACTGGTGGACCATCATCTTCCATTAGCTTTCCTTACGACTGAAGGGCTGAATCTACACAGCAGAAATAAGGTCTGACCCACAAACCATCTGTTCAAACACATTTCAAGTGGAACAAAACGATTCTGGTTCAAACTCTAATCAGAAGAACTGAGATGGTCCGTCGTTAGCCCGACAATCATCCTTGAGAAATATTTTTTTTAACTTTGCCTGAGGATCCCAGAAATCCAGTGTGATTGTTGGTGTCTGGTCTGTGGACTAACCAGTCAGGTATCACACAAAGTACACAAAAATTTGGATTTAGAAAATAGACATAGAAGCTTTAAATAAAGAATATACTGGTCTAAATCTACATTTGAAATAAATGTTATATATAAACTTAAAGAAAGAACAAACTGGGAAAACTGAAACTTATGATACGGCTGAGTTATGACACTCAGTGAGGTGACACACACACATTTTCCTCACGGTGTGTTTTAACTCTTCTCCTGCCACTTAGATTCATCATGAGTTTAACTCTTCTTCTCCCAGGAAACATGCCAGGGTCCCGCTGCTTTCTCCTCAGTGCCCTCTCAAAGCCACAACACAAACAGCGGCGGCCATATCGGGCCCCAGCTGCCGACATGTCTGCTCAGCGGCGTATTTATTTAAACCTGCCGCTGGCCCTGGCGGCCCTGCGCGGCGCTCGCCGGGGGCCTCCCCGGCTTGTTTGAGAATCCATTCACACCTGCGCATTAAATTACTGACACTGATGTTGCTGCTAATGCTTGGACCGGCTCCCACTTTTGAACCCATAAACCCGGAGGAGCTTGGAAATATCGGACAAGGTGACAGACTCAGACGTGACACAGGAGGCGTGTTGTTAGATAAGCACGCGCCTGTCGGGCCCCTGTTTGTGTTTTCCAGCCTCGCTAATGTTGTGCGTCTGCTGTGATTGAATAATATCACATGATGTCATACGTGTGTTAATATGTATATTTTCGTTGCCGGTGCTTCGGGGCGACGCCGGCTGTGAGGCGTGTGGATCAGGCTCTTTAAAGCCTGGCGCTCTGACAGTAAAACAGAGGCACTGTCGCCTCAGGGTGGGGGGGCGGGTGACACATTGTTTGACTGTTGCCTGGTTGCTAAGGACTCGACGGCTTTTGAACTTGAGAGGTGCGGAGGCATGAACACCTGTGCGACCCCCCCTCTCAGAAAATGCCTGGATCCCTTTCACCTTGTCTCACTCTGTGGCACTCAGCGAGGAGCCGAGAAGAAAAGAGGGGCGCAGTGGAGAAAGGAAAGGATCCGACGGTTGTCAGTCAGAGGTCAGGGGTCAGAGGTCAGCACGGCGGGGGTATGTCAGGTGTTAAGTGGAGCAGACAAGCCAACGGAGGGCTTGTTAAATGCTTACCTGGCGACCTGCTAACCTGCGGCCAGGTGGGAACACAAAGCAGCGAGGCTTTAGAGCCAGATTATCCAAACAGGATGGAGATCAGAGGAAACGCGTCTGATTTGGTGAGAGGTGTTGATGATGAAAATAATAGAGGACGACGTTTTAAGAAACGACTGGAGAATTAGAATCTGCAGCGTAATCACAGCAGACGCTCACGTGTCAGCAAAGTTCAAGAACCAGCAGTTAAATTGTTAGTGACAATGTTACCTCAAAAAACCTTGATATATCAGTGGCGCAGATTTGGTTCAGACTGCTCCCTTTGCTGCACGTTTGCTCATTCAACGCTGTCCCATCAATAACAGCAAACATACCCAATTTATATCTTTCAAATTTTGAAGAATATTTATGGTAAATTAAAAAAAAAAAATCTGCTGACGTGGACGCATACACTCATCATATTGAATTGCTTCTCATGGTGTCAAAGACTGAATCACCTTTTCTAACCCCAGGTCCACTGAACTGCAAATTAAGAAAAATTACAATTTTCAGAACACCGTGTTCTCTGAGCCAGGTTCCACATTTAAAGGTTTAATACGAAGCTCCAATATCACAGAGACACACAATCGTCTGAGCAAACAATCTGCAGATTACCACTGCTTTATACATCGATAACAAACTGTTCTATACCGGGATGTTTATGACAGAGAATCTGGCTGCAGGCCATGAAAAGCTGTATTTGCTTTAGAACTGTGTGTGTGTGTGTGCGTGCGTCTCTAAGCTGAGAGACAAAGCAAGGCAGCGTTAATGATGATCTGTGACAGACAGCTGAGGGGTGAGGGAGGGTGTGGGAGGGTGAGGTGCGTCCCCTCAGCGAGGTGAGTATTATGTGGAGTTGGCATTCAGCTGCCTGTACAGCTGTCTATTATTTATTGATACCCATTGTCCTGTGGGCACAGCATGGAAACACACACTGTCGAAGTGAGAAGGCAACACTTACCAGTCCGTCAAACATCTCAGCGTGAACACGTCCACCAGGTGATTAACTGCCAAATAAAAAAACAACAAAACTCAAATGTCACACAGCTTCAAGAACTGGAGCACATTTAAAAAAAAAAATAAATCAAATATAAATACCACAAATAAATCCAGACAAAGTAAATGTACATATATATGGATTGAATTTGTTTACACAGAGAAATCAGCCTGAACAAACCAGTTGGTTCAGTGTCATCAACACTTATTAAAACCAGCTTCACCTGCATCAAGTAATGAAGAGCAAACAGTTTTATGAGCTTTATTATTGTGAATTATCTTCAGTCTGCAGACAATGACACAGCGTGCACCTGTTGATGGTTCACTTTATATTGAGCTCATCGAGTGACAACATAAAAAACTGATTTAATCTCATAGTGCTCAACAGGTTATTCATGAAAAATATATTATTATTGGTTGTGTGGGAGTTTTTGTATTGTAAAATGCTTTCATTATCTTTTATTTATGTTTAATTGGATATTTTTCATGGAATAAATTACTACAACTTGTGTTCACTGTATCTCGAGTTTCCCTTTTAAAGAGTCAATGTTTTTCTCACAGGGACAAATTAAAGAAGTAGGCCTTAAATCAAATTTAAAAAACAATTTGTTAATGATTCTGTCATTAAATTAACAAAAACTAGTCCTCCATCCTAATCTCATTTTGGTGGTTGTGAGGATTAGTTTTTGTCATTTTTAGGTTTTCGGTGTTTGTCTAAAAAAAATAAGTACCACACATCAGGGCTGTGGAAGATGATGCTTCGTGCTGACCCTGATTCCTCGTTGCATATTTGCCATTTACACAGCAGCACGTAAACACTCCCTGGTTGTGTTCTCCTCTCATTCACCTGAGTCCAAAAAGCTCTGTGACAGTTCGCAGGTGATCTGTTGATCATCTGGTTCAGTTTTGATTCGCTAAATGTTACCAACCGTCTGATCCGTACTCAGGGGGCTTTTCACTAAGTGAGCGGCTATTGTTCGTGTGATTGTGGCCCCGACTCTTTAAGTTCTTCAAACCAGGAAATGTTTAAACGGAGCTAATTAGCTGTTATTCCCTGCAGTGCGTGGCTCTGGCAGTTCTTGTCTGCCGCTGATCTGACAGGAGTCGTGCCCTCTGGGTTCCTGCGTATCAATTATGGGGCCTTTCACAGTTTGCCGTTTTGGAAACATTAGACAAGCTCAATCCCAGGTTTGAACCTTCACTGGTTTTGAGCCCGACTTTGGCTTTGAAATCAGTCAAACAGTCGTGACGTCTTGAGGAAGGTATTAGACTTAATTCAATGGATGACGGGAAAAGAAGCATTTACTGAGTCCAAATAGAAAACATGAAGGGAAGATTTGGCACAGAGACGCCCTGTACATGTCTATGTGAGACCAAGTGTCAAGTCTGTTCAGTGCCATCCACAACTCCACACTCACACACACACACACACAAATCCCCACTGACAGTGCCATACTCCCTCTGCTGCCTCTGCTCTGTAAACACAGCTCCCCCTGCATGTTTTTCACCAAGTGTTTACATCTTGAGTCTTATATGTCTGACATTTATTCAACTGTCGACCTGATCAGATGTAGGGAAACAGATGTATGGCAAACACACGGCGACCATTTCTTACAATCAGTCATCAGCTGTTGAGATGTTTATAATGAGTACACAGCTTTGACACAGAGAGTTCCAATTGTTTGAGAGAGTATTACTATACTATATTAAGTATAATATTTGTATGTAGAGCCTCAGCTAGTTACAATGATCATTTCATTCAGTAAAATCAAATATGTCCCTTAAATGTCCCTACAACAGAACAGAACACAAACTATGACAAAATCAACTGTTTTAAAACTGTGCTTCAGACTAATATTAATAAAGGGTTTGAGGCAGCAGCACCCTCATGACTGCAGTGTGATCAATATGAGCCCTTCATAGACACGACAGTGTTTGCTCACAGGAACATTTCTAACTTTACATTTTAGGTAAACAGTGAGTCAGTCCAGGCTGAAAGATAACAACCTCAAAATGGTTAACATATAAATACAAGACAAAACACAAAGCTTTTGAAGTAGATATTACTGATAATCCTCTCGGAACTTCTACTACTACTAAATCAAGAGCGCAACCTTTTTAAACATACTTTTAGTGAAGTGCCTGAATCTCCATATGCATGAGATGATATCTGCTGTGGTTCAAAGCGGGTTTGTATTTGTTGGAGCATTTTTAAGTAACAAAAGATAAAAATAAAAGTGAAATCATATCAGAACGCGACAAAGCACTTCTTAGATTTTGCATGAAAAAGCCACAGTGTTGGAGTTTTTCCCGTTTTAATTTGTCCTTGTGAAAAAAAAAAAAGTGTGCCTCAAATTATCTCAAATGTAAGATAAACAAGAGTCAGACATGTGTCACCTTTTTACCAATTATCATTAATAAGAGCCGCATTTGGAGGGAGAGGCTCGAACAAAAACACTCGGCGGCGCTCCTCACTGATGAAATTAAGCTGTCAGTGGAGCGTCTGCCTAAATCCTGCACGCTTACGGGAAAAAAGACTGTTCGGAGTTCAGAGTACCATGTAACATTCAATTACAATTTAACAGACGGGTCTCTATTAACCGGTGTCCATTTCAGGGCTGGAGGCAGGAGGTCACGACCCGCTCCTCCGTAAGTCCCGATCAGGTGCTTATGTTAGACTCCATTTTAAAAAATGTGCGACTAAACAGAAAGATTAGGTCCAATACAAAACACACCTGGCTGACACGATCTCCACATCATCCTCTACTGGAGTTTGTCACACGAAAACAGTCACGCACACACTCGGGTGGAAATTCAAGCTGACAGTCAACATCTCAAATAAATATATTGCGCCGTCTTTTTGTTTTAAGATATTAAAGTAATTTCTATAATTGTTTGAAACAAGTCCACTTTTCCTAATTCCCATCTGCGTCCTTGACAACGGGGTCAGAGCCGAGCCCTCTCCTGGCAGCTGTGCCAGATGGTGAAGAGGGAAGTGAGGGAGTGGAGGAGGAGGAGGAGAGAGAGGAGTTCTGTCAGTGTCGGAGTGTCAGAGTGACAAACCAGTTCCCCGCCAGCAAGAGAAGATAGCGGCAGAGGCCGAGTGAAAAATCCCTCCGTGTCTCCCACTGAATAAGCAGTTACACACATGAGGAAGACACCAGTGTCTATGTGTTGTTTAGGAAACCATGTTATCACTTCCTGTCTGCTGCTGCAGCTCCACCTCTCCAGTGAATAATGCTGAGGATGTGTTGTGCTGGTGTGAAGGGAAGCTGGGTAATGTCCGTAGCCCTCACGGGTGAGAAGTCTATTAGGTACATGGCACTCACACATATGTAGGTTTTTATATCAGAAAACACGTTTTGAGACTCGACACTGAATCTTTTAAGGCATTTTAACTACTCCAAGTACAACTTCATTGCAGTTTGGTGAGCGCCAACTATAGCATCTCCACTATAATGTACTGGATTGTAGGAAATTTCCATGTGTATTTTGTTACAAAGCAGCCCCAGGTTCTGTATAAATACTGTGAAAACACCACAATCCACAAGAATGCAGGCCGGCCGAATTCATACACTATGGATTAAAAAGAGCTGTCAGGACCTTTGTAATGCTTTGATGACACAACAAAACAGGCCCCGCCCTCTGCTCCGCCCACACCTGTGCGATGCTACTGATTTGGTTTTGATTGCGCCCTCTGATTAAACTCTCTAACCTTTTTAAACAATCTACCAATTGCTAGATTACTTTTATTATTGTTATCATTGAACATTTCTGTTTGATCAATCATGTGGTTTGATGAGTTACACCAGCTATTATTATGGCTGTGTGTGCGTGTGTGCGTGTGCACGTCTGGGGTCTGAGATCTCATAAGAATCTCTTGTGAGATTCTTTGGCGCTACACGGATTTTACCGCTGCAGTGGTGACAGTGGAAAAAAGCAAACGTTCTCACATTGTTAAATATAAAAAACATTAGTGGGAATAGATTCTTAAAACAAAACGTGGCATGAAGAGGCAACGCAGGGCAGCTGAGACACTGGTCTAATGACTGGAGGAAACTAAATGAAGCTAACTGTCTTGACCGCGCTGCATAAAGCGGCCTGGCCTTCGTGCAGCAAGCAGCACGTTACACTTTACAAGAAAAGGGGATGATAATGGTGTAAGTAGGTGTCAGAGAATATTCCATAAATAAACAGCGTGTGGAAACATTCCACACACACACACACACACACACACACACGTTAAACTAAGGCTCTTAAAACAACACTGTTGGAGTCGGCCCACAGGCGAAGCAAACCAGAATAGCTCACCCTCTCTCCTGTGACAAAGCACTTGAAAAGTAACATAATAGGGGCGAGCTCGCAGAGATAGAGCAGACTACACAGCCCCCCCGCCCACCCCCACCCCCACCCCTCTTCTCCTTGGAAGACGTTTTTCAGCCACTGGGCTCAGTCGGCGTCTTCTCACCCAGTGGCTGCTCCAAGGTACGAGAGTTAAATCTGGTTCTTATCTCGCAGAAAGTCAAATGTAACCAAACAAGCACGGGGAGAGAAAGTGGGCACCGGTCTGCACGTGTGCAGTCCCAATAGAAGCATGAAAAATAAGCAGACGGCGGGCTGACGACATCCCGAGCTCCCGCGGGAAATCCTGAAAAGGCCCAACCACTCCTGCTGGAGCCGCGGTGTCAAACTTAGGAAGAGGAACATCGATGAAATCACTTTCTTATAGTTTCTGTTCTGCCAGAGCAACCTTGAGGAAAAGAAAGACACTGATCACTGTTGTCTGGAGATGAAATGTGCCCATTGTTCTAGATCAGGTAAAACAAGTTTGTAGATGTTTGCATTGTTCACCGTTCAAAACAAGGTGCAGAGATGTTTTTAAATTGATAGTCAACATCTTTTATGTAATTATCTTGTTCTTAAGATAATGTGGTTTATAATAAACTATTGTGTTTGCTGTGGGGATCTTTATGCACAGTGTTTGTTGGCAACATATTTAACGTTTGTTTGTGGAAGAGTCATACTGACACTATTAAGGGAAACAATTATTAATCTATTGATTATTTTATATAAATAATTAAGTAATCATTTCAGCTCTGAATACACACAGTTTACAAAATAAATGATGCAACAATGAAGAATGTCTTTAGTTTTCCACTTCCTCATCTTTCTCTCTCTCTCTCTCTCTCTCTCTCTCTCTCTCTCTCTCTCTCTCACACACACACACACACACACACACACACACACACACACACACACACACACACACACACAGAGGCAGGCGTCAATGCTGCGACTTGTCACACTCCATTACAGATGCATCCAGCCTCTGTCGCCTCCTCAGCAGCTGGCAAAAGTCTTGTCCATTCATCACTACATCTCTTTTACTTTCCCTATTATTAGTGTTAATACAAGGCCAGAGGACATGGAGGGAAACAGGCCTGGCAGCGCTTATAAAGCCCAAATGTCAGCTGGTGACGTGCTGCCAGCTGCCGGCAGCTTTGATACGCCGGGGCTGGATGATGCTTATTTGATCGTTTCATTAGAAAATTTGGTCTAGGTGTCAAAGAGGTTCCCTATGTCTGTGCTGCAGCTATTAGGCTCAATTATAGCTGCCAGAGAGAGGGAGAACTGAGCTGGCTCTGTGCGCTGCATTCAGAGTGGCCTTAAAGAGCACAGAGAGAGTCACAGAAATTGCTATTCATAACACTTAATGGCTTATGAATTAAGTTGCATTAAGTTTTCCTTCTAATTATTCATAATCACACAAGCATACTAAAAAAAACAAAAAAAAAACAAAAAAAAAAAACAAGAGCACATCACATATTTGGTTTCACTGGACACATTTTCTTGCAGTTCAACTTTCACCTGAACATATTTGAACTTTGACAGCGGGCTTAATATTTATCCTGAAACTATTTACAGATGAACTGATCAGCCTCTGTTCCTCGGTGGTTGCTCATGGTTTTGCAAAAAAAAATAAAAATACAGGCATATTCCATACCATGCTACAAATACGATTGATTACTATACTATTACAAAAAAAAAACTATAATGTTTTTGTTGTGTAACTTAATGCAGTGTGTGCAGATTTGACTTTGTTTAGTTTGCGTTGCCTGCAGGAGATCCATCATATATATTATATATGATATATATAGAGATTTTTCAGAAACAGCACAAGCAGAAGAATTCACATCTCTGATCTCTGCTCTTGTTCTTTTGCAGATTTGTTTTTATCATTATTGCTCAAATGTCTCTACTCCACGCCATTACTATCAATTTCCCCCCTGAGTGCAGTAACAAAACATATCAAGTTTTTATGTGTGCCTTTGTTGTTACGTTGCAAATTTGAAATTAAAAAAGGTAGGTAAGTAGGAAAGGAAGATCATACGGAGCCTAAATGATGAGAGTGATTCAAACATTTTCAAACTGTTTAACAGCTTGGATCTGTTTTATTTAAATCTTCAAATCAAATTTAAAAGTTTTTAAACACTTTTAAAGAAGTCTGAAACTTAATCAGTAAGCAAGTTATTTGAAAATCTGTAAATGATTAAATGATTAAATAATTATTCATGAAAAAAAAAAAAAAAACAGTACATTTGTTACCAGCAGATAAAGAGACAACACAGACACACTGATAAACCCTGCATGTGGGTTTACACTATTTAGAATCTTTGCACCCGGAGGAACAACGGTTGGAGCCATTTTACCATTTCAATTGTCAATTTTCAAAATTGCATGCATGACGTATGTGAACATACATGCAGTTTCTCTTTTTCATTTTTTTGGAGCCACTTACAGATTAGATGTAATAGACGTGCCGGGAAATGTGCAGCTGAAGGAATGTCCACCACATGTTCGAAAATAAATAGACCTGTGAGAATTGAAACAAGCACTCATAAGGTTAATCAAACCTAATTTCTTCATGGTTTTTCTTCAGTTTCGGGCCGTCAGGATTTTTCCTGTCATTTTATTATTCTAGATTTCTTTCTGAGCAACAGTAATCCTGGCATAACTGGGCCCTGTCACACTAGATTAGCTGCCTGTGGACGTAGAACAGAGAGAGAGAGAGAGAGAGTGAGAGAGAGAGAGCGAGAGTGTTTCTCACCTTTTGCTTTAAAAAAGAACCTGAGCAACACGTGGGGAAATGAACTAATTAGAAAATGGAAGCGTGGCGGTTTTGTAATGGCCTTGAATTATGCAAAACACCTCTGTGCTAACGCTCTGCCTCTGAGGCTGGGAGCGCAGCGGAGAAAAAGTGCTCCTCTCTAACCGCCGCTGGGTCCAGAACAAAAGAAAGGAAAGGTTGACAGAGGAAGAGGAGGAAAGAAGAAAAAAGAAATGAGGTCTGGTCCTTTCCCTCTCTGTTTTTTCCTCACTCGGGTGGCGTCTCCGTTATGGCACGGAACAAGGCTGGAGGAGTGTTAAAGCTCTCAGGCTGCGGGGGGAAGAAATGACAGGATTCCCTCAAGCTCCCCTCTGTTCTTCTAATGGACTCCTCTGTCGACATGGCGGGGTTAGAAACATCATAAGTTCATATTCCCCACATGAGACTTTTTTTTCTCTTCGCCTTCCCCCCATTTAGCGGTGTCGCTTTTCAGATTCCTCAATGGCTCCATCTCTTTGACCCAAAGAATCAGAGTCCTATCAGTGAAATCAAAGGCGATTACACAGCTCACTAGTCATTTCGGATCTCTGTGGCTGTGGTAAGTATGTAACGCAGGCCGCAGCCCCAAAGTCTCTGTTTATTCAGCGAAAGTGCTCTGTAATTTATTTAAAATAATCTATTTTAACAAATAAAGAGGTCATTGAGTGAGTGCATTGCTGCAGGCACACATTTAAATACCTCTTTAAGAGTCTGACTGGCTGACAGGCTGCCGAGCTGGCTGGACCCAGAGGACGCAGAGGCAGGCCTCCGGCTCTCATTCACCAGAACCTGCAGAGCGGCATCACACGGCTGGCGAGGGAGAACGCCGATCGACACGATGAAGCCTTTTTTTTTTTGCACCCCCACCCTCTTCGTATCGGGACGTTTGATTCGGATCCAGAGGGCTTGTTTAAAGAGGGGGTGGGCTCAGGTCGTCGTGAATGTTTCAGGGGGGTGGGGGTCGGAGTAAATATGACAGATGGGATTACAAGGAAACCCTCTCAGCGATTTCGAAGGGCTTGAAATAGAGCTGGTTTTTCCTGCATACCAGCACATCTCCCCACTTCTTCTCTGCGGCGGCGTCAGAAGCTCAGGTGCACTGTATCTGCGCTGTGTCTGATGGGATCCGACTGCGCCACAGAGCCGTGCGGATCAAAGCGAGGCAGAGAGAGGAGGCGGGCCCGACTCTAAGAGGCCCAGTTATATAAATGGAGCCAAAGTACTTTGCTTTATTTGGACTTGTTTGGGCTTATTTGTTTGTACACCACACAGCTTCATACTTGGCGAGATGCAGGGCAAAGTTTTTCCTCCCACTTTAAAAACCGACTCTTTGCAACTTGATGCTGGATTTAAATACAACTTGTTTCCATCTCTTCATTTTTTTGCCCTTATGGTGATTATACTTTATTTAACAATAGTTTTCATCAAAGATGACGTCAGTTTTTAACTTTTTCCAATTCCATACTTTAGTGAGTCCGCCCTCAACTGCAAACACGGCTGAGTACCCCACATGTGAACCACATACATCCAGTAAACGTGTGAGGTTCAGGGGCTAACAAAGTGGCACATTTTTGTACATGTATATACACCGAGGGGGGGGAATGAAATAGACTGACATTTCACCAAACTTCTCTACAAAAACATCGGCAGCCCATGACTGGCATCTTGTGCAATAAGTGGTCGGTGTGCAGCGAGCCTCCTCTCTCCTGGCCAAGGAAAACCCGGTTTAGTGTGACCGCCGTTTCCGAGAGCAGCAGGAGAAAAGATGTTCTCCTTCCAGTGTTCGGCTCCATCGTTGACCAGCCCTATCGCTTTGCGATGCTAGACTTTGTTTTCTCGAGATTCCATCCGCTGTCACTCACATGAGCGACGCTGAGATCATCCGCCTGATCCCGACAGATAAGGTCTTTGCTAGCTTCTGAGCGGTGAATGGCTCCAACTGTCTTGGCCGACATTGTGGTTTGGGTCGCTGGGTCAGGGTTCGACTGATGGATTACTTTACTAATGATTTTGGCCGGAGAGTGGCCTTGTTTTAAAAGGCAGACTTTCGTCCAGTCAGTTTGAGTTTCACGCGATGTTATGGATTGGTGGAGTTGTGAGTAGATCTCTTCTTCAACGGCCAAAATCGAGCACTGATTATTTAATGTTCTTGTTTTACAAACCGGGCTTAATCTGCAGAGCAAAGAAACAAGACATTCAATCGGCACGTCTAATTTTAAGAGGTAGAGTCGGTTAGATTCCTGTTTCACAAATAAAAACCTGCCGGCCGAACGCTCCCTGCTTTCACTGTAACATAATATACTAATTCACGTCGGAGATGTTTGCATGTACTGTACCACCAGTGGAAGATGTCCTCCGTGATTGAGCCCACCCACACTGCAGTGTTGTGAGGGAGCGTGCCCCTTGCTTCCCATTGGGGGCAACAAGGTCCTGTGTCCACAACTCAAGCAGGGCTGTCACTCACAGCAGGGGAGAAAGGGTTCTGACTCGGGGTCAACACTTATGTTCTCCAGCTAAGAAAGCAAGGCTGGCTCTCAGAGGACAGGCAGCAGTTCAACACAGCGTGCTTTGTGTTGCATCTACACATGTCGGAGAGGAGGCGCTCAGAGATGAGCAGACAGGATGTTACAGAGAAAAGGATTCTGTTCCTTTGTGGGTCAAAGATACCAGCTTGATTTCATTTCATTGTTAAATATAGATTTAGCAATATTCAGGGTTGATTTATGCCTTAACAATCTACAGAGACTGATGTCCTGATTTCATCTTGAAGTCAGTGGCGGGCATCAAAATTCTACTTTCATGAAGAGAAGTGAGATGCTCTGAAGTCAGACAGGTTGCAGCTCTCCTCTGCACTTGCACTGATGATGTCACATCTGTCTCAGAATGTCTGGTGCCAATTTGTCCATCTTTGAACTTGTAATTGAGTTAGTCGGGATTAGCACACGCGACGGTCTTTATGAGTCTCAGGGAGAAAAAAAACGCCAAGCAGCGGATCGACACATGTTCAGGCCGGCGTCCCGTCTTAATGTCATTTGGCACATGCTGCAATGTGCTTCTTCTGGTGTAGGGTTTCTTTTAAGTGGCTAATGCCTGCGGTGGGTGAGCACCCATGGGGGGACAAGAGAGGTCAGTGTTTTGGGTGGAACGTGTGGAGAAGGTGTGGGGGATCTTCCTGTCATTCACCGCTCTTTCCTCTGAGCCCTGCTGACCTTTGCCCTCGGCGCAGACGAGCCAACAACATCAAGCCCGTCGACTGAGCGGAGCGGCATGACGCGTATAAATAAGCTTTGTTGGTTTGCACGTTCCCCCCTCTCGGGAGAAAATGATTCATTTTTGAAAAGGTGAGAATAAAGTGGATTTAAGACACATGGACGTGTTATAATTTGGTGACATTCAGTTTCTGTTTCATTGACTTAGAGACAACACAATTTAAAGAGGCTGGACACCATTTGCTCGTTTTGTGGCCACACGTCTGCCTCCCTGTTCTGGAGGTGAAGAATCCGCATCACGGTGGCAGGCGGCTCACATTAGTCAGCCGAGGTATGCGGGAAAGGTTAAGATAATGTCCAAAGTGGAAAAAATTGACTTCAGCCTGATCCCAAGCAGCAGGACGGTCAACTATTGGTCACCCAGGGCGTCCAATAGCTGCTGCTCTGAGCCTCCTCTTGGCTCCAAACTTTCCGTCTCGTGTCGTCCTCCTCTCCCTCCTCATATAACGACAGATGTAGCAGGAACCTTCAATCAGCATCATGATGACACAATCTCTCCGTTTTCATGCTCCTCAGTTTCTGTCCAATGTCCCACACATGCACACTTTGCCCGACTGGCAGACATGTGTTGATAATTATTGCCCGGTCTCAGCAGAGAACTTGTGATATTTAATATTTCCTCACCACTTGAACAAATAAGCTGTAATAACTGCAAGGTACTTGACCACAGGAGAAGAGATGTGCAGCATGAAGAGAAGCGTGTGCATTTTGGATAAACCTCGTTGTTTCCATTGCGTTTTACCCTCTGCATTTATATAAAATGTAAAAAAAAATATACTTGAAAACGCACCACCCATCAACCTCCACATACCATTAAAACCACCAGAACTTAAACAGTGGACAAACATTATAAATCACTGCTTAAAGGATATAAATAGTTATAAATACTCGCAAACACCACTCACACGTACTGAATACACACACTCACACACGTGGGCTCATGTACACACACTCAGGGCTGATGCGCTGAGGAGGTGTTGCAGAGCTGCAGAGCATCAAGAGACATTTACAAAACACTCATTAACCTCCTCTACAAAGCCGCCTTTGTGACCTGCCAGACCCTTGGCTACACACACACACACACACACTTGCACTATGTTAGTGAGGACACTCATTGACATAATACATTCCCTAGCCACTCTCCCTAACCTGAACCATCTAAACTAAGTGCCTGACTCTACTCTTGTTCTTACCATAAAACCAGGTCTGCAGGGTCTACGCTTTAAATGGGCCTCACAAACATATAAGTACAGGAACAGACACACACTGAGAAGGTGCATAAACACTAAATGGGATTAAAGAGTTGCAGCTACCTGGATATTTTTCCCCAAAAGGTTCAGTCAGGCCTTTTTAAGGAAAAGAAGCAAATACACAGATTAATATCTGACCGGAGCCTGCGGCCTTCATGCAGACACGTGAAAACACTTCAGCCTATTATTTTTAGTGAAATTCTATATTATTAAATTGGTTTCTGTGGAGAAAGTCGATGGCAAGAAACAAAGAATTGGCTTCACACCTCGGCCCTCGGAGATAACCGTGTCCCTGAGTCAACTGGACATGTTGGCTTTTTATTTCCTCATAAATTACATATAATGTGAATGTAACACAAACTACACTCTCAGGGCGCGGCGCACTCTGCAGAGGATGACAAAGAAAACAGTCTGAGTCAAGGCTGAAGCTAAAATTCTGCCATAAAATGAAAAAGAACAATTAGCGCCCTGAGGTGCTCCAGTGACTTGTAAAATGTGGTTGAAGTAAAACATATGATATTAAAGTCAAGTATGATTCATAATACGAAACGTACCTCTGCTTCCAGTACAAGCCAAGTTTCAACACTCCACGGTGGTGACATCAGATCCTGTGTAGAAGTGAAAGAGGCAGATTGTCAAGACTAAGAAGTAATCAAGTTATGTCTGTTTTTAGTTCCTTCAGTTCTGAGTTCCTGTTTTACTTTGAAAGCTGGTTTGTGTTTCCTTCCGTTGCTTTACTTCCTGTGTTTGATTTCCTGATTACGTTCACCTGTTCCCCATTAGCTGGGGCCTGTATATATAGTCCTCACATGCATGTCACGCTGCCAGATCGTCTCGCCTGCTACCTCGAGTATTTCAACCCTCTGTTTTCCATGCCCGTTCTTATTGTTACTTTCACTCTTTTTTAGACATTTTTGGTGAGCCTATTTCCCCTGTTTGGGTGATTTTGAGTTTTGAGTTCCTTTAAAATGCCTCCTGAGTTCTGCTTTTGGGTTCAGTTTTCGCCCAGATGTGACACAGATCATTTACAGGTACTTTGGGAGTTTTTGTACTTCATTTACTGAGCCAATCAGACCAGTGGTGACGAAGCAGATGATTACGAAAAAATTATTAAACTAGATGGTGATTCCTGGTATTTGTTAGGCCGACAAAATGATTGGATGTATTCATTGTTAAGTAATTTAGATAATCATGAGCGAACTTTGATGCAAAATGATGATAATAACTGTGAGAAGCTGGGATAAAACAAGATCAAATCAAAATTTCGAGACACAGTTGAGCCCAGCATGGGACTCAGTAGATTCTCGGCCGAAGCAGCAGCAGAAGCATTAATGAATTTACCACATGCACTTCTTCCTGTCTGCCCTCAGATCAAAGTGAGCAGCCTGCTCAGGTTTCACCAGCCTGGAGGACGAGGCACCACGGCCCGTCACGCTCCCAGCAGACGAGTGCGGACGCTCGGGGAGGGAGGTCAGCCACACACCGGGGGATTCCCGAGGACCACCGAGGTGATCTGCAGATGAAATGACAGGCCGCATTCTAATCCCACCTCCGTGCGGGCCGCCACACAGAGAGGGTGAAGGAGGACATCAGTGGCACGTCTCACTGCATGTTGGAGTTTGCTGTGAGGTGTGTGGTGATATCTTCATACACTTTGCCATTTACATTCAATACGCCCACTGTACTGAAATGAGCTGCAGAGAGGTTGGCGTCGCGGCGCTAACGCTTCTATAAAGGCATACTTGTTGAGTACGGCTTGAGGAAAACTTCTGCGGAGTCGAGATGCAAGAAGTAGAGAAACAACCTCCAATGATGGATGATAGAGGAATAAGTATCTGGGCTGGTGGAGGGAAACTTCTAATTACGAGAAGGGGGGCGCATGCTCATTCATCCCAAGTGGGGGGGGGGGCTCTCAGAGCCTCGGCCTCATGAATTGAATAGTGTGGTGAGGGGTTTAGGGATGGGCCTGAAGTGGCTTCTTTACCGACCACAATGAACAAGTCCTCTTGACTACTTTGACCACAGTCAATTGCCCCCTCTCCACGGGCCATGGTGACCATCACAGTCAAACCCTCGCAGCGAAACAGACCCAATCTGAATACACCTCCCCACTCCATTTATTGACTTATAAAAAAAAATAAAAAATCCCTGGTCAGTTTTTGCATCTCTAAAAGGAGCATGCTGGTTCCCCCCACACAGTGCTCCATTCATCATCGGCTGGTGTAGGGAGACCTACTGCTCTTACGTTTCCTGTAATTGGAGTGGCAGAGGTCCAGAGGTTGGCATTAATATTAAAAGATGAATTATTTTCTGACAGTCTCTCGCTCGCTGTTTGTGTCGTCAGTTGCGTTTCAGTACGAGGGCGTCTGCGTATGTCTTTGTTTGGTTACAAACCAATTTGTCACCTTTTATATTCCTGACTTCCTCTTAGGTCAAGAGGCCCCTGTGGCGCCCTAAATGTTCTCCACAAGCTTATGAGGCCTGGTGGTGAATCCGGTGCCTGTGAGGCATAACTCTCGCTGTCAAAACAAAGCGCGAAGCCGGGACTCACTGCCATGAAGTCCCACGCTGCCTGACTCTAAAAATCCAACACACACAAGGGGATTTTTTAACATTTACTGGCTAGAGTTTTCATAATGTGTCTGCATTGTTGGTTTTTATAACTTAAGTGGCCAAAAATGTGATGTTTTCAACATGAGATTAGGTTTAAGTTTGTATATGCTCAGCTTACATGGGCAGTAAGTGCAAACTCCAGAGGAGAAATCCATCTCATTATCGCCACAGGGCAACTCTTCTGCAGGAATTTGACGTTAAACCTAAAAATGAAAACCTGGAAAAGCTCCTTCACCTGCCCGACCACTTTCTCAGAGCAGGCAGTCTTCCAGCAGCTACATGTAGTCACTTCTCGGTTTGTGTTACAGTACATATTGACATTTGAAGTTAATCTTTTGAAATATTGGCCAATCATATATTTTGACAAGACAAATGTAAAACTCATTGAGCGTTTCTGTTTTTGGGGGAAATGAAAACACGACCTGATGGTCATTTACAGTAATGTTTTCTTCCAGAGTGCTTTGCTGAGTGTACACTCTGCGGACGTGAAAATGAACTCGAAAAAGAGAAGGAAAAAAAAAAAAAAAAAAAAAAAGACTAAAAAGGAGCTTTTGATGGAATGAAATGCACCCCGCTGTGAGCTGGACCTGACACATGTGATGTATAAATACACTTGTATCTCACGCCAGGATTTCAACAAACCACCGACTAAATGAGAGATTTTATGTCAAATTAGAATCTGCTCATAGATGTAGAGATATCAGACGTAAGGGTTATTAGAAGTGATGGGTCGTAAAGGATCTTAGTGTTGGTTTGATGGAGGTGTTGAATTGATTAGTTAGGAACAGGGTTCTCTCTATTGAGTCGCCTGAGGGAGTCAGTTTCCGTGGATAAATGTTTCATTCACATATCAACGGTTAACAATAGCTGGTACATTTTATAGTGAGCATGCTGTCAGGGTTTACGTTTGTAGCTTCATCCACGGTAATAAATCTTTGATAAATGAAGCGGCAGCGGCTGAAATCGTATGAATAATTGAGGATGTTTGTGTTTCTTTCGCACCCAAATTATACACTTGTGCATTAACATATTTGCAGAAAAAAAGTTCAGAAGCGGAGATAAAAGTCACATTCAAAGGGTTTTTTATTGGCAATGGGAATAAATACTCTTGACCATCGCTTGCATTAAGATGTTTTCTTTTTCAGTGCAGTCAATCATGTGCTCTGACATACAAAAATAGACCGGGACACTTAGCAAAGAAAACCTCATTTATAACACGCTTCGGTGAATACATTACACATATTTAAAAAACGCTCTTGGATGTTGTGGGAGGCTGCTTTGAGAGCCACTTGAGGTAATGTTTGCTTTAATTAATGAAATGGAAATTGCTATTAAAATTAACACTTCAATTATCTTTGGGAGTTGCGTGGGTGAAGTCCAAGGACCTCAGGAGAGAAAAGAGGTGGACAGCTGGGTGGAGAAGTACTCCCCATGAAAGGGAGTTGAGAGCGTTACTCTTCGTGGTGGGGTGCGTCAAGAAACTTTTTCTCGTTTACTTTTAGCCAGCTGCCTATTAAGAGTGATAGAACACAGGTTTCCTCTTCCATCATGCACTGTGAGTCTTGGATGCCGCACACAACATGAAATATTTGTGTGGGAACATCATCATGGTTCGGATATATTGGTGATGGCAACGGGGCATAAGGGCTTCCCTATTTGTGCCACAAGATGAGAGGGTGGTTCTTTCTCTGGCGCCAGAGGCCCTGTGAACCAGGAGCTGATTAAAACGGCGACCTCGTGTTTGTGCTGACAGTGGCCGGCTTTGAATCATGCCCTCAGTGTCGGAGACAATGATCGGCGGTTGGATCCACGCAGAGGAAACGATGAGACACTTGTTTGTGGTGTGTGGTTAAATTGGCCATTTGTCAGTTCACGTACATCAGGCATGTCGGAGCGCTTGTCACTGGTACCTCTTACGGTAAAAACAATGATTTTAAAAAACGGTTTCATTTACTTACATTTCAGCATTTAAAGGGCCAGATCATGCAGCAACTCGTGTGGATAGAAAACACTAGTTTTTAGTTGTGGAGCTGGAGGAGGCCAAATCCAGAGCTACAGGGGTACGGTCAAAGAATAAAACAGAAACCACCTTCAGACTTCATTTTTTTACCTTGTGAGTCACTTAAAACATTTCAGTGACTTTAAATGACTCTCACACATTATTTTCTGAGCACTTTAAGAACTCTAAGAACTACCCTGGCTTAAAAGTTTAGTTCTGACCTTGGAAACACCAATTGACAAAACAACGTCCCAACAAGGTCTGCTCAGTCGCTGCTCTGCGTTCTGTTCTGCTCCAATGTTTGATTGTCCCGACTGCTAGTAATTGTGCACGTAGTGACTGTCTTCTCTCAGATGCCAAGATAGAAGTGGTGTGAGGTCATTATACTGCCACATGAAGTCCTGAGAGACGAGCCTGGGGTGGTTGGGCGGACAAAGCTTGTGACTACCATGTTAGAGACTGTGGTTCCGCGACCACTCAGCATCGGTTTATTTTAAGCGTGAGGTCAACGTTTTATCTTAGAATCAACCAGGTTGCTCAACCAGAAGAAAACTGGACTCAGAGTACTGCTGTTCAAAAATACCCATCCACACAAATTAAGGACACTGTGCAGAGCAGTTTACATGTGAATGAATCCCGCTGACTCATTACGCATGACAATAAAAATCATGTCCTAAAACCTCGGCGACAACCGCAGTCATCTTCAGTCTCAAGATGGCGTATGATATTTATTAACCGCCATCATGGTTTCCATATGCCGCGTTCCGCCCCGTGCGAGGAAAGAGCAGACATCCAAAATCCCCTCCATGTTGTATTTGTTCTGGGCATGTTGCTGTCATCCCACATCAAGCAGCCCCCACCCCCCTCCCCCCCTCCCCCACACTTTCCCTAGTGCAATTCGTCATTCGTGGTGATCTGAGGAACGGTCACAGCAGATAAAACAAAGCAGAACTGCCAAAACATTCCAATTGTTCTCCAAAAGGGCCGATCATCTCCTACATTAACCCTCTGCGTAGCTCTGGAACGCGCATGATGTTGAGCATGCTCCAGAAAAAGGGCGTTCCTCGTCTGGGTGTCCGCTGGAGTGGGAATTCAGCCTTTCCCCACTCCATTTTGCGGTTATTTATCACCGCTGACGGTCGAGCCCGGGTCCACAGGAAGAGAAACGTAAGTGCAACAGGAAGAGGAGAAGGTGGACAGTCTGGTCCCCGGCATGTAAATCAAGCTTCTTTTTTTTATGAAGCTCGGCCACCCTGGAAGATGAAGTGCTCTTGTTGTGAGAGAAAACAGCGAAGCGGTACACATGTCATAACATTGACACCTAGGAGGGGGTCAGCTGGGATCCATCCTCAGGCCATGGCTCCCATGTGCCCCCTTGGCCTGAAACACCACCAGCCCCCTCCTCCATCCTCTGGAAACCCCTAAAAGTAACGTCTGTCCTCCCGAACACACTCTTACACCTCGCCCACTTTCATTTTCTCCGTCCACTGTCTCCCTCGGTGCAGATCTGCTTCAGCCGGCTGCTCACGGCATCTTTTAAGAGCAGAGCCGGGCTTCTGTTCACCAAAACACTTTCTCAAACAATAAACTGAGGGTGTAGGTGGTCCTGTCAGAGCGGCTGTCCTCATAGAATAACCAGCCACCTCAAGAATCTCCTCCTGGGCTGTCTGTCTGTGGACGGCCTGCACGCTCGTGCACGCACTCACATTGTTTTACTCTGTTTGTCAAAACCTCCTTAGATCGTTTGGCCACAAATGTCACAGCACAAATGAGTGTATATTACAATATTGATTTCCAATCTCGTTGCCAGAAACCCACCCTGGCACCTAGAAATTACAGAAACAGTCGCAGCTAATTTGTTTCGCCAGACACATGAAAGTCGAGGGCCTCCTCGTTTTAAAGTGTCCTCTTCGTGAAGCCCTTTATCACAGTTTCAGATTCCAAAAGAAGAAATATTAAAATATGAGCATTTTTCGGACACTTTCAGTTTCACCATTATGTAATAGAGTTGTTAGTGGGCTGTGTGTGTTGGGGGTGGGGGGGCAGGGGTGAGGTAGATTGATGTAGTGTGTAGAGGTGTTCATTGGGGGCATTTTGGCCATTTTTGCACGTAAACCTTGTTGTTTTGTTTCCCTGCAGAAATCCACTCAGGAATTCCTCCGGTGTGTGTTGAATGACCTAATGGTCACGTAAATAACACGCGTGTGCTGGTGGGAACACCTCGGTGTTTGTGTGGAAACAGTTTGTCACATTTCATTAGTTCACGGTGACCACTTCACATGGGGCCTATACCCACCCCAGTGTGGCAAATATCAAACACAGTCTTTATTAATTGACCTTTCCACTGTTGGTCACCCTCCTCCGCTGCTATTGGGCGGCTTTGTTGTCATCGCCATTTGCCACGGAGCCCGTGAGATTTAGGGCTGTTGTGGCTGATCTAATTGCAAGAGCACCAGAAGTATTTTGCAGGAAGCTCTGTGTTTACCCCGAGTGTGTGACAGGAGCCGAGGAGATGGCTGGCATAATGGCGTTTATTTACGTTCACACTCACTTACACTGCCCAGTGTCTGGCACTCTAACTAGCCAGGGGGACACGTTCCTGCTGGGAGACGTCATCGGAGCCTCTGCACAGAAAAACTGTGTTCAGCAGTCGTGGGGTCAGTCACAGGGATTATTCAAATTGAATGAGCAGGTTTTGTGAGATTTAAGTGCTGTGGTTCGCGGCCCTCGCCAAATGCACAACCTTGCCTGGATGTTTACCTCATGTGTAGAAGAAAATCTTTCTCACTATTTGAAAGAAAGGTATTATTGGATTGGACTCATTTTAGATTAGTGTTGTGTCAGTAAATTATTGAATCTTTAAGCCGTGGTAATTTTGTTCAGTAATAAATAACTGTTCTTATGATAACAACAGACACTGAGCTACAATAATACAATAAACAAGAGGGCTGAGAGGGCCGTGCTCCATGTTCCATGTGTACAATTTATTATGTTGGTAAACGCTGTTTACTGTAGGGTACAAGCTTGCAATCAGTAAAACTAATATTTTAAACGAGCCGTGAAACAAACTGGATTTTGCGGTGCATGATTAATTAACATGCTATTTGTATCTGTCTGAATGTTATGTTGCACTCGAGGAATTTTTACAGAATCACAGTCGTTGGAAATAGACTCACACAGTCGAGCAGTATTTGAATCTGCAGCGAGTATATTTGGAGTTGCTGTATATTTATGCTGGAGTGTTTAGCTTGGCTTTTTCTGTTGATAATTTATGACACATCTGGTGTCAATCTGCCATCACCTTCCTCATAAAAGGTCTTAAAATCATGAATATATTCTTTAGATGGCAAGAAATGCTCGTTAAGAGCCGGGCTTGATTTGTGGACTCTATCTTTTTCACAGTTGACTGGATATTTGGGTACGAATCAATGTGTCTCAGAGCCGGTAAGTGAATTTATATACTTGGGAGTGTCTCCACAGCCGGCGCGGTGGCCAAGTGTGGGACACACGCAGCACCACAACGGAAACCGGGGAAACAGCATTAATTGAGGAGGGGAAAACATCACATGTGAACTTCTTCTCCTGCAGTAATTCAGCATCATGAAACTCTATACTTCCCCTTTCCAAGCAAAACTATGTGAGGCAAGTGCTCACCAACTGCAAGGTCACAAAATGGAAGATGAAATATTTATTCCAGTGCAGCCTTACTCAACTTTATCATCCATTATCCTTCTATGTGTTGTCAAAAAGTTATATTCCCTACTTTAGCTATATGATATTATGTTAGCATTTTAGCGCTCGTGGGGGAATAAGAAGTAGCACTTGTTTGAATTATGGTTGCAGCACAAAACAATTATGGATTTTGCGGATGTTTTCTCACCAGTGTGGCCTACGCGCTCATCACAGGAGGAAAATAGAAGTGTTGGTGCTGTGACACTTCAGTCACTTTTCTGCATCGACACTGAAAAAAAGACCCAGTCAAGTCATTTTCTCCCGTGTTGCTCTGGTGTGGCGTAAGCTGGACATGCTAGCAGCTTGCAGAAAGGTTTCAGTCAGAATAACCTCCATGGAAGCGACTGAGCGAGGAGGCTGGAAAGAGGGCCGGCCGCTGAATGTTTCATTATATCTAATGTTGCCTTCCCTGAAGTGCGCTCCAAAGTAAGCGAGCTGCGTGAGCCGGAGCTCGAAACGCTCAACCCCCTTGTGACCACTTGGAGCAAAGCAACTCTCCACTTTCTTATTTTCACCCTCAAATGAGAGCCTCTGCATGGATTATGTGCCCGAACACAGTGGAGCTTTTTATTTCACTTGATTTTCGCTCGCATGCTTGAAAGCGCAGGGTTGCTCTCGCTGAAAAGGGGTCTTGACAGGATTAGAATGTGGGGCAATATTTTTAGGACGATAACCAGGCAAAGTGTGACAAATATTTTTTTAAGGGACCTGCGGCCATCACAAACATACTTAAGGTGAATGTTTTGAGAGATGATATGATAGGAGTTTTTTTTTTTTTTTCCTCAGGAATGTGTTGTTTGCATGGAAGTAGACCCTCAAACTGCAATCTGCTCAAGAAATGACGCAATTGACAGGATTAGAATGTGGGGCAATATTTTTAGGACGATAACCAGGCAAAGTGTGACAAATATTTTTTTAAGGGACCCGCGGCCATCACAAACATACTTAAGGTGAATGTTTTGAGAGATGATATGATAGGAGTTTTTTTTTTTTTTTTTTCCTCAGGAATGTGTTGTTTGCATGGAAGTAGACCCTCAAACTGCAATCTGCTCAAGAAATGACGCAACACCTCGATAAATATTTTGACTGACAATGAAATACAGGCAGAACATTCCCGATTAAATGTGTGAGATAGGCTGTTGTGTCAGAGTCCTATTCCTGCCTCCAAAAATCAAAATCAAGACTGAGCTTAATTGCCTCTATCATTTGACTAAATGGTTAATGACAGTGATTTAATACACACAGAGCTGTTAGGGTGTGCAGACCCACTAACAGCTGTATGTGTGTCGCGGTGCTCAGGCGGCTGCAGGGTCTTTGATTTCGCTGCTCCGGCATGTGCGAGGACTTAGCGGGCCGGGCTCCCAGACATCTGTTGAATATTAGGGGCAATAACAGCTGGGCGGACCTCAAACATGGTCACCCACTTCACCTCACCGTGTCTCTGAGGATAACCCCAGCTGCCTCACACTCCAGATGACAAGTGCCCGTTCACCAGGCCCGCTGAGATCACGGGCCTGCCGACGAGCCGAGCACCCTCACTTCCAAACAGTCCCCCAGAAGGCCTCTCCGCTCCTTCCCCGACTTTCCCTCTCTGAGCGTGTCCCGCTGTGCATGGGAACAAAGTGGGTGGTATAGAGTGATTTCACCACGATAATATCACACCACGTTTGATTTCCAGTAACGTGTCTGCTTGTTGTTGAAATAAATTCTGGCTCTGCGGTGGTTGTCTGTCAACTGTTCTCCCGCGGCTTTAGTTTTTTTTTTTTTTTTCGAGCGAGAACGAGAGAAAGAGAGGAAGAGTTTCGGTCATGGAGGCAGATGTTGAGGTCACACGCCTTTGTAAATGAAGAAATATTTTTCCACCTCCAGTCGAGCCTGTTCCGACATATTGTTGCAATGAGACGATGTAACTTGACACTTGAGCCAACGCATGCTGCACCATTAATTGTTCTAGTTTGACCACTGGTCTAAGGTAGCTACTGTTAGGAAACGAAGATGCTCTGCAGCTATAGAGGGAAGGGTTGTTATCATCAAAGCTCCCCTCTGTGCCACTGTTGCTGCTCTTTCATGCTCTTACGGGGGCTTTTTTTTTTTTTGCAAAAGCAATTTTTCTGATAATACAAACCTGAATCAAATGCACTTTGTTATGGAAAATATAATGATGAACATTAGCATGATATTTCTGGATCAGTTTGCAGTTTCAACTTGCTTTGCTGCGACAGCTCTTCTATAACATCTCTTTAAGTTCACCAGTTCGCCATGTGTTATTTACTTACAGACAAAATGCTCAATTTTTTTTTTTTTGTCCCCCAAAAAAACACATTTTACTTCAAATGAAACTCCACTGAGGCCATGGATCTGTGAAGTACATAAAGAAATGATCATATTCCTCACATTCATTGGAAAATGGGCTTCCATCTATATATCTGGAACATCAAACTCTTTATGTTGAAGGCAACATTACTCAATACTGAACTAATAATAACACGCATACATTTGTAAACTTGATATTTTCCCCTCACTCTCTGAAAAAACTACTGCTCCATGTTTGTTAAAATGTGTTAAAACTGTCTGTGAATATCCTAGCAAACACAATACTTTCAGGCATGTGCACTTTTATTCAGTCAAAATCTCCGAAGTCACAATTTTTAAGTTTAATATTTGATCTGCTATATTATTTGCAGATGAGGCCACGTGAACCTGTGTCCCCAGACATAAATAAACATGCCACATGAACTAAAGTCATGTTGCAGCAGCACATTCACACATTACTAGAGGCTTTACCAGCTCAGTGCTGCTCAGCTTTCAGTAAATCACTGGTTAGATTCTGGGAAGTTGGAAATGACTTGAACTTAGTTTAGGATTTATGAATCGCCGGTGCCACCCCCTTCTGACATTTTTAAACACTTACATCTCACTACCACCTTGCAAAGTTGCCCAAAGCAGCTTTAAAAACCATTTATAAATTCATATTAGTAACTAAATCAATAAACACATTCATATATAACTACAGTCGCTCGCTGGCATACACACTGAACTGCACTGAGTCCAACGTTTTAAGACGTCCCCCTCGCTGCATTCTGGGTGTCATTATGGAGTCGCATTTTATGACCTTGTGATTAGTGTTTTTATGGTGGTAGGGAGGTCTGCAGATGGTCTATGTAAACTTGTCACACTGAGGGGCTCTTGTGGGGCGACGAGGAGGAGAAGGAGAGCTCTGTTAAAGCTGCTGGAGGATATTCGGAGACGGAGTGCCCTCCTCTGGAAGCTGTTACACGCTACACTGTGGGGGACGTACAGTCCAGCAGCACTGCTTTGGGTCAAGGGGAGACTGAGGTGCACAAATTGGTGGAGAGCGAACATTTACTCTGAAAATACTGCGTTCTTATTTACAGATAGCGTGGATATTCAATAGGCAGAGCGGTGCGATTCGGGTCTTCGTCACCATTTGAAATGATTCCTCAAAACTTTTGTGACAAACTGTAAGGTTTAACCGGTTTTTGTTTCATTCATGTTTACTGTCATGCTGGTTTATTTTGTTTGAAGTAAGTTTGCAGTTAAGTAAAGAGACTATCCAGAGAAGGGCTCCAGCATGTGAGTAAAATTAGAATTATCACAATTATTACAGAAGTCTGAGATGCTTTTATTTAACTTTTCATATGTCAGATCTTCAGGCTATAACTTGTATTTCAAGTTTTACTTGTCTGGCCTTTGGTTTGGGTTTGGTTTGTCCAGGTGTTGAGAGTTGTCACATCAACACAGTGGACATAAATAATGTGATCACACCACCTTGTTCCAGAAATCCAGTCTGGAAAATCCACCTTTGCTGTAGAAATTGTTCTATGAGTATCTATGAGTGATTTCTATGCATCACATTTTCCATATTTGAGGGGCAGTTGATACCATTATTTACTTTGTCCACATTTTAGTTTCTAAACCAGGTTCGGATAATTTAGGATTCATCCATCCAGTTTATTGAAACTGTGATAACGCCAGATGCGTGTGTGTGTGTGTATGTGTGTGTGTGTGTTCCCTGAGCTGATGATGACTGTTTTAAATAATGTGGCTGCTCTAGCGTCTGGAGTGACAGAGGTCCTGTTGTCATGGAAACACTGATGACCCTAACATCCTGCAGAGTAAACTATCATTAACAAGACATGTGTTAACTGTTTTACACATTTTGAAACTTCCAGTTGTCTGCTGCACACATGCATCGAGCCCTGCAGTGGGACGATGGAGACGATAAAAAGTGTGAGCCTTTTTTTTTTTTTTTTTTGCCAGAGACAATTTCTCAGAAAACCATTTTGCTGTATTTTTTAATTTTCCCTATAACTCAATTGGGCAAATGTAAAATATGTAAATGTTTATCAAGCTTTGGAAAATAACTTTTAGAAACGTAACTTACCAACGTGTTGCATTTTATTCTGGGCCTTGTTTTCACATCTGCTTTTAGGAGCGCAGTGGTCGTATGAGTTCATAAAACTGTTAAAGTACTGATCTGCTGAATCGGATTTCATTTTACAAACCATTACTCTCAGCTCCTGCTGCTTCATCCGCGGCCTGAGAAAAAACATGTCAATGAAGATGTAATGAAGTCTGAGAAGCGGAGGGGACATGTACTTTTGAATGGAAAATATGTAACAAGTACCATGAAAATGCTCCATTATGAGCTATATTGGGAGTGAAAGACATTTCTGGATGGAGTTACTTTAAATGACGCACGCACACACGGAGGATTAATGTGACTTCAAACGTGTTTTTCTCCGTAATGCATCATTATGAAGCAGTGAATCTGTCAGCGACGGGAATCCGTGCGCTCTGGTCACCGAGCCGGCCCCTGCAATTACTGCACGAGTCCTTTCACCGTGGGTGGAGAAAAGACTGACCAGAAAACTCAGACAACAGGTGTTTAACTGCAGCTTCTGACCACATTTACATGGACTCTTGACATGCCAATGTTGTTTTAGTTAATTCTGATGAAAGGTTTGGTTGCCGTGTTGAAAAATATGATTTTATATATGTAAGTTTTATCCAGTTCTTTCATCTTGTTTATTTATCTGGACAAAGGCCAATGATACCAGAGGACAAAAAGCTGTTTTTCCACTTGGGAATTTGACTCCAGACTATTTCTTGGCTGAGATCAGAACTTGTCTGCAACTTGTATTTTTGTTGTTGTTGTTTTTGGTTTTCTACAGATTATAACATTGGGAGGTAGTGGGTGAGTTTTATTGGACAGATGTAGAGTAGCTGTTTCGACTTCACGGGATAGGAGTAAACAGACTTCTCCATTAATCCATAAATAAATTAATACAATTGAACGCATGAATTTAATTGCACAGAATCTTTGTGTTAAACTGTAGGAATAACCACAGTTTAGGATGAATCAGCCTCTTTTGGTTTCTACCTGACAAGAGACCCAGATCCAGGCCTCCGCACCACCGCAGTGTTTGGTGAAATGCCTCTGCATTTAGAGAAGGTGGGGTTATTAAGAAACCCGTCCATGTGCTTCTGTCTTCTGTTCATTTACTGAGCCACTGTGGGATTTGAACTCACCAGCACTCCACTGTGGCCACATCTGAGCCGGGCTCCCTCTGTTACCCACTTAGTGCTTGAACGAAGCCTGCTCTGCTTGTCCAGCAGCTCTCAGACTGCCAATCACAGCAGCAGCTCTCACTGTGTCCAAACTAATTAAAAACATAATTAATCTTTGTTAAAAAAAAAAAAAAAAAAGCTCCATTAAGCGTTTTGTTTCGCATTCTGCGTGTTTCCCTCTGATTTTTACGATTCCCCCTCTGCGGTAACCTTCCTGCAAGAAAGACATCTTTAATTTGTTTGGATTGAACTGAAAGGGAGGGATATTACATCTATATTTAACTCTGCGCTGCCTCCACTTGGACAAGCCGGTGGAGACTAGCTTATTTTTTCAGGTGCTTGTACTTTGGAGAACGGTGAGCCACAGCCTTGGAGATTTCCACTCCGCGGAGCGAGCGCGGACTTCTGGGAATACGCCGTGCGTCTGCGGGGGTTGCAGCGACGGACAGCGGATAATGATGTAACAATTCATCACGACATGGTCCGTTAATGTTGTTGGGGCGGGCATGGAGGCTGGCGGTTTGAATACAAACACAAACACACAGGGTCTCCTCTGTGACTCATTAACACATACGGGGTCATCGGGTCAGGAGTGAACATTGCCGTGGATCTACTTCCTGTTAATGCAGACGCCCTGTCACGTCCCCTCACTGTCATTCTTTATAACTGATAAATAACGGTGACTGAGGATTTTCTTTCGCCATTGTAAACTTGTGATCTTTTCTGTACCATAAAAAAATAGAATTGCACTCAGTCAATTTGATCTGGGGTTTAATTTAAGTTGTACATTAAAGACACTACATCTCTACAGTGGACTCAATCACTGATATATCTGATAAGACAGATATCATCTTATTACTTTTTGATTTTTTTTAAGTACATAGAACCATCACTGATCATTGAGCTGCTCTCCCTTCGCATTGAGGATGAGGAGGAGGCAGATTAATGGTATTAATGGTAGGGATGTTGAGTCCTGCATAAAGGATGCAGAATATCATGCACTTATCATGGTATGTCCAAATGAAGCCACTGAAACCAGCAACCACCAGTTGTCACTTGAACTGTTTCATGAAAGAAGGACTGGGAGACAGAGAGGAAGAAAGAGAGAAAAGACGTTACAGTGACAATGTGACAGATTGTGAATGGAGCCGACAGATGGATGGACAGACAGGAGTAGAGGTGAAACGGTGTTTCAGGCAGAGAGAGAGAGAGTGAGAGCTACGGCGTGGCAGCGTGTTTGTACAGCTGAGAACAAGCTGAAGAAGCCCAGGCCCCTCTCTCACACTCCATTAGGCCTTAAGCTCCACGGAGAGCTGCACTCAACACATAAACAGCCTCCTGGAAAAGCTCGGGGATGTATGGGAGAGGCAGGGGGACGCCAGGCTGGACTGCAAGAAACAACAACTGCCCTCTCACATCAGCACACGGCCGCCAAATTACAGAGGGACGCAGGAGATGGAGACAGAGACGGCTGGCAGAGGACCAGGGGATTCATTTGTGAGAGAGACAGAGACTGAAGAGTGTGAACAGAACCAAAGACACAGGCTGAGACAATTAGTGAAATGAAGATCAAGTTTATTGATCAATGCATATACTTTCATTAGATGCTTCAGGTAGTCATTTGTCGGCAAAGTTTTCTTGATGAAAACCTGTGGGACTGTGGGTAGTAACCGTAGCTATGAAGACGAAGGTGACAGTAGTGGAGAGTTTGTTCGTGATGCTGCAGATAATATAAGAAAACAGGAGAAGGATTCCAAAGGAACATGTCTGTGATGGTGTTTTAATGACTTGTTCATTAAAACACCATCACGCAATGTGAGTGGAGGTAAACAAGCCTCTTGTTTCTCTGGATATCGGCCACTCTGTGCAGTCAGACTTTAAGTCTTTGGGGGTTCTGTGAGATTTAAGTCAACGCTGACATATGCCCAAAGGACAATAGCTGAACGCTCCCGCTCCTTCTGGAGAGACGCGAGGGTGCAGAGAGAGACTCAACACCCGCCGATGGGAGCGTCATTGTTTTGGAGATCTTCAGGGGGGTTTTATGTACTCAGCTGCTCCCTGGCTGCAGCATAGTATCGTTCCTGGATCCCGGTTACACACCGTTAACTGCATGATCGGGTCTCCCCCCCCACACACACACACGCAGGCACACATGTAGTATGTTGTTGGGGGCATATGTACTCAGCTGTCAGATATTACATCTAGAGCTGAGATAAATAAAAACCCTAAGCCTGTTAATAGTATCATTCTAGATGATACTTAATGCTAAAGCCCCCCCCCCCCGCTCACTACAGAAGGAGCCGGAGGAACAGGTCGACAATGGTCAGTTGTTTAAAATCATAAACAGACCAAGTGCCTCTTTCACCGCACTGGGTATCGTATGTTAAAGCAATCCATTAAGAAACTGGCAGCCTCTCAATCGTACACCAGCGTCACATCTGCTGGAGGAGATGAGTCTATCTATCACTGGATGGAGGCGCTGTGCATACGGGACCCGTATTGACACCCAAAAAAATTGGCTGATTTGTCATTGGCGTACGTGCAGGTAACAGCAGCCGAGTCAAACACTGCCGCCCTTTGACTTCTCTCATATTGTAGCCGGTTTGATAAATGTTGACCTTGAAGCTCAGCAAATACATATATGTCATAAAGGGAGGCAGCATGCGAGGTATGTGTGCACCGAAAGACACCTGAGACGCACCTGCACATTTTTTCCCCCAATAAATCTGAAAATCCGTCAGACACACTGAGATATCAGAGTTTTGTTTACTCCTCTGAGAGAAAAGGGCGTTTTGACCGGACACTGTGAAATGAAGACGCCGGTGACCTCGCAGCTGACCCTCCTCCTCTCCTGACGCACAAACCCTCAGGACGCCTCCGCAGCTCGAGTCAGGCACTTCCAGCCAGACATGCGATGTGCCGCAGCGTCACTGGAGTGCGACGGCCAGAGAGATGACTGTTTTCCAGCGGCGTCTGTGGAGTTTTTTAGGACGCTGCAGCGGGGACCACACAGGAGAAATGGCTGCTCTCCACCGGCGGACTGATGATTAAGCGGGACGCAGTGTATTTTCCTACGGCTCCATAAAGACGGAGGCTGGGAGAGCCGTAAAAGACGGCGCAGAACGACGGCCGGGCTGGAAATAAATAAAGCAGAGGAGGAGAAGAGAAGCGAACACTTTGCTTCTCACCAATAAAGTCTAAAGCCTGGCCTCCATATGTCAAAGTATATTCATCATCCTGTGGTGACTGGAGCTGAGAGGGCTTGAAAGTGAATCACAGAGTTCAGCCCTTAGTGTTCGATGTGACTGACATCAATGCTTGGAGAAATACAGGCTTATGCTCAAAGGATTATGAACTTTCCTTTACATATTCCAGCAATGATAGAGTGTTGCGAGATATAATGCGCCCCTATGAGGCAGCTCCTTCCAGTTCTTCTCCAGATTAATGGGCCGTGTTGGGAAAAGTGTGCAGCGAGGCGTGGAGCATAAATAAGGTCTTTAAGTAGGCAGAGGTATGACGGCTCTGTCTACACAGACAAAGACCGAGCGGTGATTTACTGGTTCTACATTACAGCACGGCTCACGCAGATAAAAGGCAAACGCGAAGAATGCGGTTTCCATGAATGCAAGTGATCTTCCACTCTTACATAAACCCTGAGCGCTGTCAGTGGAAAAGTTTCGAGTCAAAGTCGCTGCAGCACCCGGAGAAGCTGATGGGTGTTTTCCTTTTTCTTTTTGTGTTTTCTGACGCTCACAGCGAGAGCACAGGTAATGAATCCTGTGAAGTGGCGGCTTTGTTGACTGGAGGATGGAGACGATCTGGGTCAGAGCTGGATTCAGGTGTAACTCAATCTGAACCCGTATTTTCACTTTCAATTTCAGTGCAGCTGTGCAACTTAAGACAGCTGCAACAAAAAAAAAGACCTTTAGCAGGATCAACTCTTCCCCTATGGAGCACACAATCCACTCATCATCTGGCAAACTTACAGTTATAACTTACAGTTACACATGAGAGTCCCTGGACTACTGTAATATAATATAACTGCTGGTTGAAGGAAAGTGTTGGATTTGAGAAATTACAAAACATTATTTAATATTCCTCTTCCTATTTCTAAATTAAGACAAATCGTCCATTTAAACTGTGAAAATAGCTTGCATTTTATTCTTTCCTTTTCCTAATCATATTTGCACCTTTTAGGTACAAATACACTATCACTTATTATAATGTATGTGTGCTACATGAAACTTAAAAGAACATTTAGAATATGTGACATATAAATGAACCTTTTAATTTTCTGTATTTTCATAAAAGCTTAACATCCATTTCTCTATCATCACCGATTGTTTTTTATGCATTATTCTCATGTCTTTTCATTCGTCATGTTTTTAAATGACCTTTTTGAAAGTTGCTTTAAAAATAAACTCACATTTCCTAATTGTGATTATAGACGTTAACATCTCAGAATGTCAACGCAAGAACTGTAATAATCCAAAGGTATTTATTTAAATGAGAGAATGTGAATGAGGTCTTAAAGAGGCAAAGAGAGCTCTGCAGGTAGAGATAATAAAACTCCTCCATACGTGTGTTTCACGTGTGATTCCTGCAGGAGGAGGGAGCTCAGAGCAGCATAACGAGCAGGTCTCATTTTAAGTGGACCTGAAACAGTGAGAGCAGATGTTCCCTCAACAGCTGCTGCTGAGCACCCCGGAGGCGTTAAGAGGCGGCGGGGCCGCTGTATTGTAACATACCGCAGTGGACAGGAGTCAGTGCACTTGATCCATGAATTTAAGTACTGAACAGTGAATATACCACCCAGTGAATACCACACACAGCTCACACACACCGACATGCCTTCACCAGCAGAGTGATAACAGATGGAGACACAGAGGTGCTAAACTCGTGTAACCCTTCGCACAAAAGACGAGAAGAGGAGCCGCTAAGTGACCTAATCCTTTCTTCATGTTGTAAATATATCACAGCCCACATGTGAGGCTGGTTTTTACAAATCGTTTTCAGCACCTTATGAGGCCTGTGATGGAAATAAAACAACCATTTCTTGTTTTGTTGAGAGGACGATTATCAGCAGGAAGCTTCTGTCGTCAGTTCATCAAAGACCTTAGTTTATTTACTTTTTTAAAGGCACTATTTTATAATCGATAAAAACAATAAACACATTATATTATGCAAATAATACTTTGAAATATGTTTCTGAGCCAGTGTTTTCATAGTTTGATATCAGGGTATCATAGGCCACAGCCCACCTACATGTTAGCAGCATTTCTTCAAACTGTCAAAGGGACATTGTGAAATATGTCCAGATGTCATAAACATTCAGCTTCCCCAAAAAGTGTTTTTTCTTACAGTCTATTTTCTAAATTGTGCTGTCCTTCGTGTTCACAGTCGGCTGGCTCGAAAATTCACTTCTGAATTGTTGTTTTCCTTTGAATCACCTCTGATTTTCAAAGGCCTTTAGACTCAGCACCTTGGACGCAGCCAGGTTACCTACTTCCTGTATTCATGCCAAACTTAACCAGCTGCTGTTTCAGCTTTATGTTCACCACACTGACATGTCCGTGTTATCAATCTCCTCTTATAACTAAAACTACGTGTGTGTGCCTTTCTTTTCTGAGGTAAACTATCAGCTGAAGCAGCAACAGCCTCTCCAGAGTGATATCACATAACACTGAATATCTGCTTTTATTTCAAGTCAAACTTTGCTATAGTTCTTGGCAGCGAAACTCAGCACATGAACCCTGCTCTCCATTCTATTTTCAGGCCATGTTAAGGAGTCAGTCATCAGCAGCACAGAAGAAGAGATGTGCCAAGTGAAGCAGGTCCTGATTTGAGTGATCAACCGATACAACCGCGGAGGTCCAAACAACTCTGCGTGCTGACGGATCACTTAAGAGAGTGCCATGATAAATGAACGACATGACGGACGCTGTTAAACTTCACAGTGATTGGTAGCAGATCGAATCCGCCGTTGGAACGACCCCGCTCTTTCTGGAGGGACAAATATTTTCTTTGCAAAGTGGAATGTTACAGCGCAGCAGCGTCGACTGTGTTTTCTTTAGAGAGGTCTTTGTTAGCAGAACAAGACGCGGTGAATGCCGAGCGTGCTCAAAGGGAATATGCACTTATGGAGAAAGGTCTGAATTCTCAAAAAAAAAAAAAAGCAGATATCCTTTTTTGAAAAATGCTGTTTTGATAAAGTGAGAGTTGGAAGAAAATATTGTCAATCACTGTGTGTGATTTGATGTTTGCCCTGTGAGTTTTGCCACCAAAATCCTAGGGCCGGCCCTGACTACCATTGCCTTTTATTTTTCACCTTCAAGCAGGATCCAGTGTCTGTCTGGGGACCGTTCTAAAGGAGAGGGGCCTGCAGCACACACAGAGGTGCATTTCAGCATACAGGGTGTATTTATATCATCCATTTATAAAGAGCTGAAACTCCTCCAACTTACAGCGTTTTAAAGTGTCTCCACATAAAACCTGTCTTAATAGCAGGTTACTTTTATTACTTTAAAGAGGGAAATTAGGAAAAGTGTGCAAGCTGGTATTTCCTCCATGGCATATACTCTAATAGGGTTTGTACAATTGTATACAACGCCCCCCTGCTGTTCTCGTCTGAGGTGAAAGTCCCTCACTGGTTGGTCTAATTTTAATTGCCTTGTAATTCAGTCCTGTGGGTTTACTTACATGACGTGTAATAGAGAGGAGTGTGTGCGTCAGGGAATAACTCTTAAATAAGGTGCCATACACACACACACACACACACACACACACACACACGCTCCCGCCACAAGAGGGAGCCACAGGATTCAGATTCAAATCTCACACACAAGTCCCATAAAGTGCATTTATTAAACAACACAGTGAGGTGCCCACCTTCTTTGTTTTACCCCTCCTAATGGACTCTCAAAGGTGACCTAACCTGATTGGTAGGTCTATTTAGAGCAAAAGGTTCAGGGGTGGGACTTTGCGATATTTACATATATTTTTAAAATGTTGTTATTATTTTGACATATGGTCAAAAGTTCAAGTTTCAATATACATGATTCAATCTAGATGAATTTAATGAAAAGAAAATAAGAATTTAAAATCAATTCAAGCTTATTTACTGACACCAGCTTACTGCGGAACGAAAGGACCGACACATGTTTCCTACGGAGCCACTTCTCATGCGTGCTACATAGCAACTAGCTCCCAGCAGTCTCAGTAGTGCTTGATGAGGTGTGGAGGAGGAGATAGGAGATGTGGTCCTTTTTCGCCAGGGATCCTGTAAAAGACTTCGCTTATGAACTTCTTCCAGATACCCAGGAGCAGTCTGGAATATGGACTTTACATCGCGGGAAGCGGAAGGTAAAAAGGCGCAGACCGCTGCGGTGCCTCCGCTAGCGGTTAGCTTCAGCTCATCTCATCATAGAGGCCTGTCAGTCAGTTAGCTCGTAATTGGGTTGTTCTGTGTCGCACAGATATGCCCGTGTGCGTCTCCTCTGTCTGGCTGTGTGGATGTCAGCCTCGCGGTGTGCATGGCCAGTTTTCAGGCTTTGTTTACCCACACGCACAGACACGTATTTGTCGCCACGTCACCCGGTTTAAACCGAGTTCACGCGTCTTATCCAAGCCTGCCTCAGAATGAAGCTTCAGCTCAACAGATGACACCGCTTATCGACGACTGACAACACCTCACACAACCCGCTGTCATGGCCTTCACTCACGAAGAATGAATCTAGACAAGCGTCCTCACAGGGATGCACAATGACGGCTAAATGTCAACTTCCTGTTTCCGTCAACCTGTTTAAAAATGACGTCGTGACACAAGAGCGTTGGCTTTACATTTGATTATTGACCATGAATGTTAAAAATACATAGATTATAAATTCATTTACCCCACCCTCTCTCCACAGGCCAGTGGAGAACCCGTGTCTGTGTTTGTGTACGACGTAGCTCAGGGCTCAGAGCCGCAGACGCAGCTGGCCAAGGCTGCCTACAAGCGGATGAAGACCCTGCGACACCCCAACATCCTGGCCTATGTGGATGGATTAGAGGTTTGTGTGTTATTGTATGTTCATCTGCGTTCATGTGCAGAGATCGTTACACAGAAAGTTAAACGCGCTCAACGTTATCTACTCACCACAATGACGATGGAGGGGTGAGTGAAGTGTTCGCTAAATGCCTCCATTCTCTTTCAAGTGTCTGCAGGTCCTGACATTCATATTTGACTTGAAACAAGGCCATCCGTGTTTAAGTCTACTATTCTACTACTGGAAGTGATGATGCTCGCAGGCGTAGAGACATAAACAAGCCCTTACAGTTTGTGTGTGTCTTTTCAACTTGCAATTCTGTATGTAAATGCGCCCAAGAGGAGGCTATCAGAGGACATTAGGTCTAAAGATGGTGAAAATTACATTGTTTCCATTTTAATTCTGGGACATATGTATACTTAGATAACCCCACATGATCATTAAGGTATAGAAGGTATTGTATTATTTTTTGCAACTGAAGAAGTGGCCATCAGTTACTGCTGTGTTTACCCCTGAATCTCCAGAAGTGTTTCTTGTACTCAATCACTTCACCCACCCCTCCTTTGGACATAGTGGCTAGTGGATAATGACTTAATCGCAATTCTCCAATGAACTGTCCCTTTGAGTGTAGCAGTTGTGTCTCATCTCAATCATCTGCTTTTTTCTGCATGTTTGCAGATAGAGGTGAGTGTGAATATTCCACTGGCCTCCAATAGTTGTGCCTTATAATATTTGCAGATTCTTTTAGTGTTCACTCAGCTTTTGAGCTCAACTGAAATTGGATCATATATTATATCAGAGTATACATTATATATAAGAACTGGCAGTCTGTCTATCGACACAATGATTGGACAAGAGCAATACAGAGCCTAAAACTGAGTAGCAACAAAGATGTTTCCCAAACCCTTAACATAGAAGGATTCCTCACAAGTACTTCTGATTCTTAATGTGTGTACTGTACACGGCTGTTGTTTTTCACTTCACTGTAGTAGAATAATAATTTGTATTGCATTTATGATAGAAACCTTTTAAAATGAAATAAAGGTTTGACCATGAGGGTGGTGTATTAAAATGACTATTGAATCCGAGTTACTCTCCTCTGTGGTTGTTACAGACAGAGAAGAGCCTTTACCTGGTTACTGAACAGGTGACGCCCCTGGCAGTCCACCTAAAAGCCCAGGCAGAGAAGGGCGGTGCTGGGGAACTGGAGATCTCCTGGGGACTGCACCAGATAGTGGTAAGGAAGGGACTTTAGTGCCAGTTTTCATGTTCAGATGAGCTGTCACTGTCTGTATCTGAGCCTCGCTGTTTATCTGATACTCTACTGTTGCACATCCCACAGAAAGCTCTTAGTTTCCTGGTCAACGACTGCCACCTGCTTCATAACAACTTGGGTGTGTGGTCTGTTTTTGTGGATCGTGCCGGAGAGTGGAAACTAGGGGCCCTCGAGCATGTGGCACCTGAGCAGGGCGACCCAAGCGGCGTCTCTCTTCCTGCACCAAAGGCTGTTTACCCTGACATGGAGAAATATGACCCACCAGAGATGTCCAACAGCACTGGAGAGAAATGGTAAAAGAGCATTCTCACTTATCTCTAAATGAGAAGGGCTTGTAAGAATAACAATATGTTACACCAGAATCAAAAGACAGGAGTAATGCATAAACATTTGCAGAGAGTGTAGACGTGGCAAACGTGGTTCAGGACCACGTGAAGATCAGTGAGTGAAGTGTTGATAACATGATTGTGTCCCTGGTGGTCAATGCCTTTTGTTATGCACTACATTCCTGTCTTGCAGGGCAGGGGAGGTGTGGCGTTTAGGCTGCCTGATCTGGGAAGTATTCAATGGGCCACTGCCTCGCACTTCCTCCCTTCGTTCACTTGGAAAGGTACATGGCAGTTGTTATGAGAAGCATGAAATATCTTTGTAGATGCTAATCATTGTTTGTGGTGTCCACAGAGTTGAGTCCTCTCTCTTGTCCCCTTCGTGCCTACAGATCCCAAAGGCCTTGGTACCTCATTACTGTGAGCTGGTGGGGGCCAACCCCCGGGCTCGGCCCAATCCATCCCGGTTTCTTCAGAATTGTAGAGCCACTGGAGGATTCCTCAGCAATAGCTTCGTGGAAAGCAACCTTTTCCTGGAGGAGATTCAGGTGGACAGATTTGAACACATGACCTTAGAGCAGTCACACCGCATGTCTCTGTTCTAAGCATCAAATCTAAACATTTAAAAGAATAAAACTTAATAAATTAGAATAAAACTTTCATAGCAGAAGATATTATATATAATATAATTAATCAATTATAACAGCAGTATAATTCAAAGTACAAAATTCCCCTCTGTAGATCAAGGAGCCAGCTGAGAAGCAGCAGTTCTTCCAGGATCTGAGTGACAATCTGGACTCCTTCCCCGAAGACTTCTGTAAACACAAGGTTCTTCCTCAGCTGCTCACTGCCTTTGAGTTTGGCAGTGCAGGCGCAGTCGTGCTAACGCCTCTCTTCAAGGTAAATCCTGACTTAACGCTGACACCTTGACACCGTGAAATATTAATTGTTTTACCAGAGAATGTTCACACACGTCAGAATATTTCTAAAGTTAAGTGTTTAAAAAGTTATTCTTGCAAAGGAGCAGAAGGTTAGAAATATTTAGTTATATGTGGTGGTCTTTTTAGCTTCCATTTTTAGGTTTTTAATTTCTTTCTGGTCTTATCTGTCTTTTCGCACCAGGTGGGGAAGTTCCTCTCGGCAGAAGAATACCAACAGAAGATAATCCCTGTCATAGTGAAGATGTTTTCCTCCACAGACCGGGCCATGAGAATACGACTGCTGCAACAGGTGTGTATCAGAATGTGGATACAGAATAATGTTTTTGAAATGGACTCTCATAATGTTCCTCCCTCCTGTCCTCTCAGATGGAGCAGTTCATTCAGTATCTGAATGAGGCAGCAGTCAACTCCCAGATTTTTCCTCACATTATTCACGGCTTCACAGACACAAACCCGGCCATCAGAGAACAGACTGTTAAGGTAGTTTGCACAGCACAACCATGCAAAAGGAACTGCATCCTCCTGGATGTTTTCTGCCTGCTGTAGCCACCGCTCTCCCTTCTTTTTCGTTCCACACCAGTCGATGCTGTTGCTGGCTCCCAAACTGAATGAAACCAACCTGAACCAGGAGCTCATGCGTCACTTTGCCCGCCTTCAGGCCAGAGATGAACAAGGCCCAATCCGTTGCAACACCACTGTCTGTCTGGGCAAGATCGCCTCCTACCTCAACGCTGGGGTAAAACACACCCATACTGTCATTGAGTTCATTTATATCACAAAACACATCAGTAAAGAATCTTTTCAAAAGGAAATGGTAATCCTTCCATTTACAGACTCGGCAGCGTGTTCTAGTTTCTGCCTTTTCACGAGCCACGAAAGACCCCTTCCCGGCCTCGCGTTCTGCTGGCGTCCTGGGCTTCGCCGCCACACACAACTACTACAGTGTAACAGAGATCGCTGCTCGCATCCTCCCCACCCTCTGTGCCATTACTGTTGACCCTGATAAGAGCGTCAGGGACCAGGTAAACATCATATTACTCAGCACTGAATCAGTATTACCAGTGATTGTTTGTATTCTTTGTATCTCTCTGCTTACGATGTGCTATCGTCTTTCTTTGTCAGGCCTTCAAAGCCATCAAGAGTTTCCTTTCCAAGCTGGAGACTGTGTCAGAAGATCCTACCAAGCTGGCTGAGTTAGGTCTGTAGTCTGAGCGACAAGTTTTGTTCCTACGATTCAGCAAGAAAAACATATGATGATATGGTGATTTATATATGTTTTTCTATTTGTCCTGCAGAAAAGGATGTAGCGTCATGTGCTCAGCCTGCAGGCGCCTCCTCGACCTGGACCGGCTGGGCCGTAACTGGCATGTCCTCGCTGACTTCTAAACTGATCCGCAACGCTCCAGGGACTGAAGGGGATGCAGCAGCTGAGGGCAGCAGGGCCAGCCCAACTACCACCACAGATGCTGCTCCTGCACCTGGTAGAGTTTCAGACCTGATTAACTAATTGCCCAGGACAAAATGATCTGGCTGTGTGTACTTGTCCTGAACCAGCAAAGTCATTGATAGGACACCTGATCATTTGTCCCATGGTTTTATTTTTTTATAGGAGAGGATGCTAAAACTCCAAAAGCCTCTCTGAGTCACCATGCTGCCGCTAGTCATTCCAACCAATCACAGACTCTTGAAGTAACAGACAAAGATGATGAGCCAGTAGGAGACCGCTGGGATGATGAGGAAGATTGGGGAAGTTTGGAGGTGGGATTCCACCACATTTCACGAAAATGAAAAAAAAAATACATTTAGATGCATAGATGTGAGATTATGATGTTATCTAACTGAATTTCCAATCACATGGATTGTTTACTTTTTTCAAGGAACCAGAGAAAGCCCAGACAGAGCCCGACGAGTGGAACACTGACTGGTCATCATCCAAAAAGAAGGCTGGTGACCGACAAGTATGAGTCCTTGAACCTGGATACACCACAAAATATACTCACCTGACTCTAGTCACTTAATGTAGTCTGTGTTGTTTGTGTTCTCTATATGGTTTAAATCTACATCCGAATTGTTTCATTATCTCCTTATTATCTAGGTGGGCCGGTCGACCGCCTCTGTGACGGTGAAGAAGCAGAGCTCAGATTGGAGCAGCTCAGGTTGGGATGCTGACGACAGCTGGTCCAATGAGAAGGAAGGCCCTGGACAGAGCTCTGCTGGCGAGGACGGCTGGGGCAACGACTGGGGGGAGGAGGAAACAGATACAACTTTGGCCAATGAGACGCTCGCCCTGCCAGAAGGGGTGCGGTTAGCAAGCGATTATAACTGGGACAGCAACAGCGCATCAAAGGGAGCCAGTCACAACGACCTGTTTGCCAGCGTGTCCCAAAGAAACGCAGCCAGCGCTTCTGTTGCCACGGTGAGGATGGAGGAGACGCAAAGACAAGAACAAAAGGCAGACAGAGTTTGTGCCATGTAAAATACTGACAGTTGTCCTGTTCAAAAAAAGTGAACTGGTCTAAGTAGATTCACACATGCAACATGCAGGTATAGAGGAGAAGGCAAACAAATCTAAATGTTTTTTTTTCTGTAATAGCAAAGTGAAGGAAAGCAGATAAATTGCAAGATAAAACCAAATTCAGAAGATGTAAGTAAGATAAACTGAGGATTTTCTGAGGGTATGGTGATTTCAGTTCAGTGTTTTCCTCCGGTCAGGCTGGAGATGGCTGGGCTACAGAAGCAACAGGAGACTGGGGATCTGAGGAGACATGGGAGTCAGTGGATGGAACCCAGGGTAAGTTTCCAAGCCCACCTTTCCTATATTCACACTACTTTTGCCTAACTATTCTTGGTAGATGAAAATGACTGTGTCTGTCCCTTGAATTGACTTTTTTTGGTGGGGGGGGGTTGCTACCTAGGTCTGAGCAAAGCCGAGCTGTCCAAGAAGAAAAGGGAGGAGAGGAGGAAAGAGCTGGAGGCGAAACGGGCAGAGCGCAAAGCTGCTAAAGGTCCCCTCAAATTAGGCGCACGCAAGCTGGATTGACGGGTCTGCAGAGCGAGTGAGAGATGAGTGTGGCGACGGAGAGGGAGGAGCATGGATTGCTGAGTGATCACTGATCCTAGAGCGATTGGTGCTTGACATTCCATAAGTCAAGGACCAGAAAGAAGTCAGCTGTGGAATCAGTGAAAAGCTGCTGTAATGGAGGTATGAGGTTTAGAAATGGGGAAAGTTAAACCCGTGAGGTCGATGTTTCCCAACCTTGAAGAAATGACAGATGACGGGTGAAAACCTTTTGCTTTATGAATACAGATTTGGTGATGGAGGAAACCCAGAGAGACAATACAGCACAGAGCAGTATTTCCTTACAGCAGAAGTAATCCAACAACAATGTCCACTGTTTTTTTTTTTGTTCTTAACTCCTACAGATGTAAATTAATTGTATATAAATTGTGCATCTTGTCTTAAAATGACACAAAGAAACACACTTTTTTAAAACAGAGCAATATATATCGTATATATAAATATATAACAAAATTTCAGAAGCAAACATATGGTACTGAAATGTGCACACAGACACATCACACACATACACAGTGGATATGAATGTTTTAGTTCAGCTTTCACTTTATTACAGATTGGAGACATGGCAAACAATCCATGCATGCATGTTCATTTGTGTTGCCTAACAAAATGGACTTATTGGTGTGCACACACAACATTGTATTTTTCTGAACTGACAACTGGGTCTTCTGACTGGTTTCAGATCCGAGACAATGGACCTCAGGCTGCAGGCTGTAGGAAGTCATTGTTGAGTAGAACCTGGTGTTGAGGGAAAATACATTTGTTTCCACACGCCATTCCCCGTGTCTCTCATTAGGTCGGGTGTAGCGGTGGAGGGTAATAACATGAAATGAGTTTTATTTTGGAGGTCTTTTAGCTGTGTAATCCCACAGCTCTCACTTGGGGATTATGTGAGAATGTTAAGATTTGGCGCGGCAGTAATTTGAGTCAGTACTTGGTGTGGGTTTGCTGAAGGAGAAACTTGTTTTACTCTTTATTTGTGCCTTTATTTACTCACAGGTCTGCTCTGCCCATCCCAGAACATTTCAGATGTTGACCTGAAATGGCGGCAGATTCTGTCTTTCCAACAAATTTTCCACTGTTTGATATGCAGTTAGGTCTGCCGTCATTTACAATACAACATACTGTCTAGAAAATCCCGCTGACACAATCAGTCACCATCACCACCAGATCTAACGCCATGGATTGGGCTGGTCAGGTCAGAAACTATGCTGCATTATTCAGACAGCAGACACTGGTTTACAGAGAATCTCAATCATGTGGCATGTAAGCTGTTATTAAATAAAAAGAACAAACATGAACGTACGCTTCTTGTTTACACTGAACATTGGACATTCTTTCCTTTTCTGAGCTACTATGTTTTACATTTTCAATTAGTCGCATAATCTGAGCTTGTCAAATATTAGGTCATTTAAGTTAAGTCCTCATGCACTGAAGCTTCAGTATTAATAGTTAAAAAGAAGTCACTATATAATAACAGTATATAATTAAACATTTGCATTTCTACTTTAATTAAATGGGACAACATCAAAACAGACATGAAGGCACTGTGCAACGCAAGGTCAAACGTACTACTGTAGAGAAATACGAGAGTACATAAAATGACACTTGTGATTGTATTAATCATGACAAGGTGACAAAGTCACATAGTTGAATCAGGATATGAGATTAAAAATGTATTTCCTTTTTCATCATGTTGTGCAATTTTATATATTTGTCTTCAGATACCATCAACCACATTTAGATATGAGATAACCACTATTACAAATTCTTTAATACTTTTTAGCAAACATCTTTGAAAATACAACCCTAATATGAAGAAACCCCCCCTCCCCCCCAACAACTAGCATTTACCCCTTGCATTTACTCCCTAGGGACAAAGCATGGAAAGTTAAACTAACATGGTGGAGAAAGTGATAAATGCTTAAGTTTGATGTGATTACATCAAGTTAGATTTGGTATGGTGTTTATCAAGGCACTGGTTCTGATACAGGCAGCTTGGGACTTCAGCTTCAGTTACTGTGTGTTCCTGTCTTGAGTTCTGTTGCCTCTCATAAAAGCCACGATGCCTAAAACTGCTGCCACTCCGGCCATTGCTCCTCCTGCAGTAATGGCAACTGATTTTGCTTTATTCACCTGTAGAGACAAACATGCATTGTTTATGAAGAAGTGAGTTTTTCTTGACATGCTTGACCACAAATAAAAACAGCCACTCACTGAAAACGAATTAATAATAATAATATAATTTTTAAAAATCCCTCACCATAACAGCTGTTGGCATTTGTTCAAAATCATTGTCTAATTTTGAAAAAGATATCCACTGCTGGAGTACTAAAAAGCCTCCAGTCATTCTCCAGAGGATCTGTGTGATCTGTGTGTGAACACAGACGCTGCTCTACACATTGGAGAAACCAACGATGCTGTATTGATTGTACCCACCTGACGGGACTCATGCTTGCCGTAGCGGAGGTTGTTGACAAAGTGCTCGCAGTTCATGCTGAAGACGGAGTACGGAACCACCTTGCCCACCCAACCCATGGCCTCATTCACAATAGTAGAAGCTGGACGGGGATGGTAATTTTTGTCCAGGTCGTTATTGACTTGCCAATAGTCTGCTCCCACTACGCTCCACAGCAACTCTTTCTTCACCAAGGCCCTGTCAGATACTACAGACATCAAGCTGCCATAGCCTATCCCCGGGCCCTCACCTGTAAATAAAGAGGAATCAGTCCACAATTATTGATTAATTATGAGATCATGGTGATTTATGTGCTGCACTGATTTGGATTTGGTTGTGTGGGATGACTCACAGGGTGGTGCCAAGTGAACAACATAGCCATCGCCAATGTACACAGCCCAGTGCTGGTATGTGCCACGAGAGATTTCAATCAAGTCCCCAGGTTTCAGTTTCTCAATATCCTTAAAATACAAGACACATGGAAACATGTTGGACTTTGCAGAAACGGCAGCAGATTTGATCTGACTGGACTAAACAGTAAAATACTGTGTTTATATATTAAATGTGCTCAAATGAACTTTTGAAGTAATAATTTCCAAACCAGAGTCGGGGCCATTTTGTCTTGGGACAGAGTTTCAACTTCAGCTCCTGCAGAAAGACACTTTGTCAGGCCAGGGACTTGGAAACGAAACCGAAACGTGCATCAGCAAAGAAAGATCAAAGTACAGAGATAAGTATCGGAATTCAAAACTCGGCGCAGCCTGCAAAGTAAATGTAACCAACAGCTCTCTGCGAGAGTTTCAACAAAATGTGAACCTTAATCACCTTCATGAAATAATTAGTTTAAAACAGACCTATAATGATAAATACAGTAATAATCATTATTATGATCATAATAATAATGAGCGACGCTGGCGAGGCATTTTTACATATTTACAGAAAGTGGAGTAGATTAAATGCTGTAGCTACCATTTCAGAAGCTTCAGCGAACAGTGTGAACTGCGTGCTGCTAGCTGCTCGAGTCAAAGGTTTGTCATAATAACAGCGTGTTCCTTACTTTACGTTGAACCCCGCGGTGTGTTGACAACTACAGACCGATCGACCTCTTTCACCTTCGGTCGCTGGTTCCTGCCCCCGGTCAGCTTCACCGGCCACGTCACACTCAGCGGCGACGACACCAGCACCGGCCCCAGACTGGAGCCGACCAGCTGATTGTTGCTCTGTTAATCTGGACCTCCACAATAAGAGCTCCTCCTTCCACGACGTCATCCTCGTGCAGCCAGCTGCTCCCCGAGGCTCGTCAACTCGTCAAAACGTGAAGTCTGAGTTTTCAGAACACGTTAACATTTCGTTCAATCAACTCTGAGTCAGGGAACCCTGATGTAAGTTCGTGCATGAGGATATTAAATGCCCTCATCAAAGGATGAGAGGAACACAGAGAACATGATTCACCATGGCAACGGGTTACACAACCCCTTGCTCCACCCACTTCTCCCCAGTGCAGTTGGCAATATATTAATGATCGTATATGCAGAAAATCAGGGTTAGTATCGTGCCTGGGTAGCTGAGTTACGCTGAACTGGCTTTGTGAAACCGAAAATCTTCATCTCAGGCTTAAATAAGTGTTTTCACTAAACCTGCTTTCTGGTTAAAACCAATGTTGTGGTGTGACACAACCGTGTCCTTTACAATAAAAGCAGTTCTTTCATTCTCTAATTCTCATTTGTCCTGCTCCTCTTTACCATCAGCATTACAATTATTATTGTGATTGTTATCATCAAAAATAAGAATGATTATTATTTTAAGGCATACATGGTAAAAAGTAAGGCGGTCTGAAACAACAGTTAAGTCACCACCACTAGGTGTCGCCAGTGACGCCACTCGCCTGTGTCGGGTATCTAATGTTGGCGACGAAGAAGACTCATCTTCCGGCTTTGTTGTGCCTTCTCGCTGTGTCAGTGCTCTGCTATTGGACAGAAAAACTAAGAAAAACAGCCTCGGTTGTTCGCGTCGAAGTCAAAGGAGGATTTAATGTGACGCTCGAAAGTGAAAAGACCAAGCGATGTCTGTAGTGTTCGACGGGAGTCCCCTGAAAGCGATGCAGAGCTCACTCACTCACAGCCCGCAGAGCGCCCTGAGGTGAGCACACTCCTCTCACCCCTCTCTCTCACTCCCCTCTCTCTCCCTGCTGCTTCGGACGTGTCTCCGCCTGCACGTCGGGCTGTGGAGACAGGATGGACACTGCTCTTCAGATTGTACACTAAGTCTTATGAACGGTTATAAAATAAGAAAAGCTGCATTACCATCATGAAGACCACGTTTTTGAAAAAACAAATATGACAAATGTGTAGGTTTGATATTGTTAAGGGTATGAATTATCGCTTTCAGTTATATAGAAAGTTACTAACTACAACTAGTTACTGTAACTTTTCTGGTTTAAATAATTATCTGTGTAAAATGTCAAAAAATATTGACTGACATATGTCACATCACAGATCCCTCAAACTGAATACTCACAAACCACATTATTGATTCGATAAAGATAGAAAATCTCAGAGGAAACGTGAAAATATGATGATTTGAAAAGGTATGGACAGCTGTGTCAACGAAAATAATTGTTTGTTTACTTTTAGCTTGTTAACTATACAAACACAACTCTGTTCACTCCCTTCCCCCCCCCCCTCATCATTTCTGTGTTTCCTCTAGTGCCCAGGAACTTTCTCAGGAAATCAAGTCCTTCATCAGTGGCGTCGACACCGTTCAGGGCCGCAAGCTCAGTGTCAGGGAACATGCCCGCTGTGCTGTACGACTGCTGCGCTCTGTCCCGGCCTGTCGAGGGGCCGTCTTGGAGCATCTGAGGGGCGTGTACGATGAGCATGTTTCTGCCTTCCTGCACAACTTGGAGACTGGGGGGGAGGCGAGCTCTGGAGTCAGTTCCAATCTGGAGGACATCATACAGGTGGGATACACTCAACATATCAAATAAAGAAACGGGACACAACGCAAATCCTATATAGTCATGTGCAAAACAAGGGAGTAGAATTAGGGGTCAATTTTGTCACTTAAAAAACATTACTTAAAATATGATGAATGTATGAATTTCTTGAGAAATTCTCTCTGTTTGTCTGTAGGAGGTCCATGGCGTTCTATTGGAGTTCATCCGGCTCAACCCCCGGGCCTGGGCCCCCCTGGTGTCTGCCTGGGCTGTGGACTTGTTGGGGCAGCTGAGCAGCAAGCACGCTGGCCGCAGAGTGGCCCCCCACTCCTCCAGCCTCAACGAGCTGCTCCAGCTCTGGATGTCTTGTGCTGCCACCCGGTCCCTCATGGAGGCCTACTCGCAGTGTTTGGCCGCCATGCTGGCATGGTGCCCTGACGCCTGTGTGGATGCGTTGCTGGACACCTCGGTTCAGCACTCCCCGCATTTTGACTGGGTGGTGGCACACATTGGGTCTGCCTTCCCCGGTACCATCATCAGTCGAGTCCTGGCATGTGGACTCAAGGACTTCTGCTCTCATGGCGCCAAGGACCAAGGCTTGATGGTGATGGGAGTAGATAAAGGCAACAGAGTGCCTAAGATTGGCTCTGTGGTGGGAATCCTAGGGCACCTTGCAGCACACCACTCAGACAGCATCAGGAAGGAGCTGCTCAGGATGTTTCAGGAGAGCCTGAGTCCATCAAGCCCCCTTTCTCCCACTGCATCCTCCACCTCCTGGGAGAGTTCCCCTCAGCTCCGTCGAGCTGCAGTGCCGTTTCTGCTGCAGCTGGCTGCAATGTCCCCCAACCTCTTTGGTGCTGTGTCTGCAGAGCTGGTAGAGCTGTTACGCCCCCCTGTGCTGCTCCAGTTGCAGGCCCTGTTGCAGGGCCTCCCCAGAGAGGAACTGGATAACATGCTAGGTCTTGCTGTCCATCTCATTAGCCAGAGTCCGTCAGGAGGAGCCCGGGTCCTCCGATTTTTGGCCGACACAGCAACTCCAGCCTCTGTCATTATTTCTGGCCCAACACCCTCCCCTCATGAAGGAGTCAGAGAAGGTTGTGATCGCCTCCTCCAGATGCTGCTTCTGCATCTGCACAAACTGGTTTTCAACCGCTCAGATGGAGCAGAAGGCAAACACCATCACTCAGCTTCAGCTCAACCTCAGAGGGTCATCCCCTTCTTGGAGGAGTTGCAGTCTCATGTGGGCGAGCTCTGTGCTGAGACGCTGCGACTGGAGAGAAAACGTCACCTCTGGCTTCACCAGCTTCTTTGTCTTCTTTCAGTCTGTGGGGGTCCCAGTGTAGCCACCGAGGCCCTTTGCCAACTACTCACACAGGCCCGTAACCCAGAAGAGCTGGCTCTGGCCTGGCAGCTTCACACCACACTCTCCTCCTGCATGGCAGGACTCATTCCAGCTGCAGTGACTCGCTGTGTGGCCCAGATCCACACACACACCCTGGGGCCCCGGCAGCTGAGGCAGCTCCTGCTTAACCTGGCTGCAGCCATCCAGAGTCAGGATGAGGAGAGAAGAGGATCAGCAGGCGCTCAGTCCTCAATGGCAATCCAGGTGGGCTCAGCGGTCTCCGTACACCTCCATGATTTCGGCCCGCTCCTTCTCCATGGTGACCCGGCGGTATCGCATGCCACAGTGCGCCTCTTATCCTGTAGCCCCCTCCCTCGCACCTCCTCACCAGCACACCTGCTCCTGCTGTCCCGTGCTGCTGTCACTCATTTCTTTCTGGCACTGCGGAGAAGAGGAGAAGGTGGTACGGTGGGAAGAGATGTTGGACAGGCTGGAGAGGCCGTGAACTGTTCGGTTCTGCTCCTGTCCCGTTTAGCGGCGTACTCTCCGCTCACTCTGAAGGCAGTGCTTCAGCAGCTGGTCGAGGGAGCGCTACATAAAGGCAACGCTGAGCTGTTTGGAGGACAGATTGCTGACATGTCTGGTGCCCCTTTGCCTGCCCCCTCTGTGTCCCCCGACGTCGGAGCTTCCCTGTTAGACATCAACTGTCGGTTTGGGACCACCGTCAACTTTTCTGGTAGTGTGTGGTCTGTGTTTCATGCTGGGGTAATTGGCAAGGGGTTGAAGGTCCGGACTGAAACTAACTTGCCTGACCCATCTAGGGTCATCCAGGTGAGTTTGACAATTTTTTTGTTATTAACTTTTGTTTCACAGTGCAGATATATTGATTTTATGTGATTCCCACATTTCAAAAGTCATTGACAATGATCAAAAATACAATTTAAATTCAAGCAATCGCTTATTTCTATTTGAATTGAATGTTTATTTTTGGGGGCATGTGATGAAGCAGAAAAGACTAAAAATATGTCATTTCCTCTCTCTGTAGAATGTCCTGACTCTTCTGAGCGTTGTAGTCCAGTGTTGCAGCTCCTATGGTCTCAATGGATCTCTCAACGGTTCACGACCACCATCTGACCCTGAGGAGCCGTCGCCCATCAATGCTGAGGCAGCCAAAGTTGTAGCAATCACACTAGTCGAAAATGTCTGTCCAGATGTGGCCAATGGGGAGCTGTCCTGGCCCCCAGAGGAGCATGCCCGCACCACAGTGGAGCGAGACATCCACATTCGACGCTGCTTTGAGGCCCACCCAGTGATTTTCCCTCTACTACAGGTGGTGGCAGCTGGACGCCCCGCTCTCTGTTACTGCTCAGCTGTGCTCAGAGGCCTCCTGGCCACTCTGCTGGCCCACTGGGAGGCATCCCGGGAGATGTCCTCCACAGACTCCCCATGGCACCTCCAGGCCTCCTGCCTCCTGGTGTCCTGCATGGGAGAAGGCCAGCTCTTGCCCCCTGTGCTGGCCAATGTCCACGAAGCCTTCCCCCACCTCACTCCCTTTGAGGTGCGGCTGCTGCTGTTGGCAGTGTGGGAGTATGTGAGAGGCAATGGACCAATGCCCCAGAAGTTTGTCTTCAACTCAGAGAAGGGCCTGTTCTGTAGGGATTTCTCACGGGACGGCGATGTGGCGAGATATGTGGCGCCGATTCACAGCGTTCTGCATAAAAACATTGATAGATTAGGGCACCTGTGCTGGCGTTTCCAGCTCTAAAGAGTAGTCGGGAGCAAACTGTGAAGAATAATGTGTTACAAGAGTGGACTGCAGAGTTGCTACCACCTTACTTCAGTTTCATACAGAGTAGAAGTAGCGGTGCGTGTGTGTGTTCCTTTTGTACCATATTTTTTTGACTTTTTTAACAAGATATTATTGTGAGAAAGAGACAGGGTCTAGCAACATGCTCTGTTTGCTGTATTTATACACAATGTGATCGACATAAAAAGCCTTCATTTTGGTTTCAACAATACAATGTAATTGAGCAAAATTTTATAGTTTTGTATAATTGTCCATTTCTATAAAGGCCACAGCCACTGCTTGCATCTCTTGTTGTATGTGCAAAATGTTATTTCAACCACTTTTCAAAATAAATGCGTTCCTGTAACATGCTATGTAATAATTATAACCTGATTTGTATAGCATTTATCAAAACAGGGTTAGAAAGTGCTTCAAGCAAATTAAAGTCCATGGCAAGATGATCTAAGCATTTTCGTTGATGGTAAATGGGTAATTTATAATGATGTAGGTGTCAGTGTCTTTTATTACCACATTCTTTGACTTACATAAATCCTCTAAACCAGTGGGTTTCAGCCATTTTTACATTGCAAAAAACCTAATCCCTCACCTTTTTAATCCCTATAATCTCAGATGCACTGCATCAAGTGTTTATCTTAATTATTTTATTACTTATCTTATACAGTAGAAGGTACTAGCTCATATAGTGTGGTGTAAAGCACTGTATTACTTTTATTAAGAAGTGTTATAGAAATGAAGTTATTATCATTATTTGATAGGAATCAAAAACATGGGGAGGGGTTGAGATTAATTGTTGAATCAATTTCAGGCCAAAATGTAAATGGTTTTGATTTTTTGTAGATTTTTAAATGGGACATTCTGATCCACTCTGTCTCAAATCAGAAGGAGCAAGAAGTTCATTGCCATCATAGTGCACTGTCATTGATTGATAGTAAAAATATCTAAAAAATAAAAATAAATCTCAGTTTGTCATTCACCAATCAAACCAACAACACCACTATTCTAAACTTCTGTTTTGTGAACACTGGCTGCTGGGGGACAGTGGTTTGTGTGACGTGGTTACTGAAGTCTGTTCAAAGTGATTTCTGCACTTGAACGTTGCATTGTAGAGAGGAGGTCCACTCTGTTGACTGTGTGCATTTCACTGACTGGAGGGCGGAGATGACGTGTCATCCAGTCATACGAAGTTCACGCATAGCCTTTATCAATAGATTTTCAAAGATAACACCAAGATTACAATTAATAAAAACACAAATCCGATAAGGGTCAAGGAGCCGTGTCATCGTTTTGTTTGATAGTGCTTTAATGGTATAAATAACAAGATCCGTAGTGACGACTCGACTTTTTAACGATCTTTGATACGGACTGGGCGGAGCCAAGCGCGAAGCATAATCAAGATGGCCTCCTTCACTGAGAGGTAAGACAAAGCAGTTCCGCTCTTTCATCGAGAATTTATCGCTTGTTTGATAGGTTATCAGCTCAGGGGAAGCCGGTGATTGACGCTCCGGGTTCACACTCGGCAAATGTGTCAGCAAATGGAACATTTCGGGGTTTAACGGCCGCTGGGGCGAGAGATGATAGAGGAAAGTCTAGATCCCCTTCAATTGAATTAGCGGCTTGACAGACAGCTAGCATGACCATGATCCTGAAGCATCCAGAGGGCGAAACAACCGCAACCCCTGCGACTCCGGGATCAACGTGCCTACCTATAAAACACCAACACTACACTGCTGCTTCATTCACTATGTATACTTCCGTTTTGTTGTAATATTCGTACCGTTAGGATTTAATGCGAGCTAGCTTACGTTAGCCGAGACGTTAGCTAATGCTGTCTCCTGGCATCATTACGAGCGCATCACTTCGCCCCGGCTTTGACAGGAGAGCGAGGGCTGGGGGTAATCGGCAGGTTTATTGTCGACCATGAGAAACTCTGGATCCTGGTGCAAATGTTTGTAGATGCGCAGTTAATCTGTAGCAGGTCGACGATACGGGAAAATGGTTGTTTGCCGCTTCTGACATGTTCTGGCGCTGTCTCTCGGTTGAAGACATTTTGAATTCAGAAAGATCAAAGTTCGTGTGTGTTTACCCCTGTGTATATGTCGTAGTTGTACACGGCCATTGCACAACCAAATGTGAATCATTGAATTGCAGAGGTGACCTGGTTGCAGCCTACTCGTCTTTTAATGTGAGCTTGTCTCCCTCGTGTTATTTTGCAGGATGGCGTGTGTCTTGGTGCTGTGGCTGGCTGTGTGCCTCAGTGGGACGTGGGCTGTGGACAGGGGCAACTTCAAGACCTGTGACCAGAGTGCCTTCTGCAAGTGAGTGCAAGATGGGGAGAAGGACAGAACGTTGCAAACACTCTAGTTGCTTGATTGAAAATAAACAAATAAAACAACGCAGTGACAAGGCTCTGCCCTCAATGTTTAACAGGCGTCAGAGAGCAATGAAGCCTGGTGAGTCTCCCTATCGAGCCCTGCTGGAGACCATGGAGCTGACTAACACCAGGCTCACTCTGCAGCTCATCAATGACAACAACAAGGTAAGTCTCACTCTCAAAGGCAGCTAACATTGAATGGATGTTGATTTCCTTTAAGATAAGGTACTGACTTCGTAACATATTTTGTGCTGTGTCGTCTTATGTGCGTTTAGCTCATCAACTACCTTTCTAGGCATCATATAGCTTAATTAAGTTATTTAGCTGATTTTGTCACATGGGGAACCAATGCAACCAAAGAAATGTATATCTGGGGATTGTTATTAAGGTACACAAGGAGATCGTAATTTCTCAGGAGACTCAAAAAATGGTCCATAGTGTTAGCAGTATGTTATCAACAATTTCAAATAATCAAAAAGTATGTTGCATTATTCAACATTCAACACAATGCAGTGTGATCAAAATATTTTTAAAGCTGAATGTTGATACAGTCTATTGCAAAACTGCTCTTCTGATGTTTTTTCAGTGTTGAGGTGATAATAAACCTGGGTGGCCATTTGTCAGCCCCTGCATTGGTGTTCCTCTCTTCACCATCCTCACTTCTCCCCCACTCTGTTTGGCTCTCAGGTGCGTCTGTTGCTGGAGCTCTATCGTCTCCAAGGAAACATAACGAGGGTGAAGATAAACGAGCTGAAGCCACTGAAGCCTCGCTACGAGGTCCCAGACGTGCTCATCAGGGAGCCGCCTACGGAGCCGTAAGTCTCCCGTTGGATCCGTTGGGTGACTGTGGTGTGGGTGGGTGGTGGTGGGTTTCATATTGGAAGTCTGAAGGCAAAGTTAACAATCTGTAGCAGTTCCTGTCATTTCCAGTTTTATTCAGCTACAACCCACACTTTTCAACTCCCTGTGGCTTTCTGGGGAATTAAATAATAAAATGAAACATGATGGAATTCCATTAGGCTGCCTCAGTGTAAGACAGTGATGAAAATGGTTTCTGTTTCTTTTCACTGTTGTTACAATCAAAACTAATCCTCTCTTGACCCTAACTTCTTCCCTCCGTCCTCTCTCCACCTCAGCCTGTCTCTCTTGTCTCAGGACGAGAATGGGGTGGTGCTGTCCCTCGGGGCGGAGTCTCAGAGGGTCATCGTTAGTGCCCAGCCTTTCCGACTGGACATCATGGAGGGACGCGAAGTGTTGATGTCGTTGAACTCACGCGGTCTGCTGGCCTTCGAGCACCTGAGGATGCGCAAGGACACGTGAGAAACCACGCATGCACACACATTTTCAAATACTAGCCCTCTCGTTTTAATCCACATTCTCACTCAGTGGATAATTTCTATTTTTGTTCCCATTAAATGGTTTATTTTTGAGTATTGTCTCTGACTCGTTGTTCTGTCCTCTTCTCCCTATCATCCTAGTTTCTCCTATAAAGTAACTAGCACAGTGGCTAGCGTGTGGGATAATATCAAGAGGGTATTCACTAGGTAAAGATCCTTAAAGATTTGTCAGTGTGTATTCTGTTCATTGTGCCAATGTTGCCAGTAGTGACATAAAATATAGGGACTCCCATCACACTGAGTTCTGTATTTACCCTCCAATGAGTGTGAGTGCAATGTGAAAGAGAGAGGTGTGGTTGAGTGAGCGCTTGTCAGTGTTTGATTTGATCCAGGATTTAGTTGATTAGTGCAGCCCTGAGTTTTGTCCTTTTTTTTTTTTTCTTCCTCACAGATCAATTAAATGATGACAAGCAAATCATATTGATTTCATCCATTTGTTGATTTTACTTTTGATTTTATTAAACAAAGAAAAAAACATTCACACAGACGTGAGGCTGCAGTGTGTGCTTTAGCTGAGGCTTTGATTTAACTGTCGGATTAACAAAATCTCACACGCACCTTGTATTACTTCAGCAGCTTGTCTGATAAACCGTCTAACACTGCACCTGTAGAACTTTAAAACTGAGTTACGCTTGCACATTTAACAGAGAGCGCTAAGTGCTATAGCTGAATAACTGAATAATGCGAGTGCTAAGTGTTTTTATAGACTTTTTCCCACTTTTTCACTTTATTCTCAGGCATTGCTTTTGACTTCCCAGCATCTCTATTTTTGCATTTTTATTGGGTGGCAAGCATCTTTACAATGGGGCCATCTGACCTTTTGGAGAGCAGTACTTACTTTGAGCTGTAACAATCTTAATCTTTTGTCGCTACTGCCTAATGTATCTGCGCAGTCACTTTTGTGTGACTCCCAAAAATATGCACAGTCCGAGGCTTGAGCAAAGGGTCTTTGGTCCCACACCATGGCCTGGGGTGCAGCTTGTGATGTTGTTTTTTGTAAGCAGTTTTAGGTGTTACAACCTGCAGCTTCTAGAATTCCTGCCTCATAAGGCCAAGCTTAAAATAGCCATAAGACAGGGAGTTGTCCAGTCTCCTTTGTCATTAAAGTTTACTCATTCAAGGCCTTGTAGTGTACTTGATAGCTTTAAGTTTTGAGTCAGACAGCAGACACCAACTGCCCTCTTTATTTCCTTACCTTTTATCATAGTTTGTTCTCACTCCCATAAATTGCCACTTGATTATTCTAGCTTTTTTTGTCAGAGGGGCTCATCTGTCTTTGCCTTCCTCCCTCCTCACTTCTCTTATTCTCTGTGCCATGGAGCAGTCAGGCAGAGCCAGAGGCTGAGAAGAAAGAAGAGTCTGATCCGGGGAACCAGGCCGAGGTACTTTGCAATTTATTTTCCTTTTCTCTCATCCCTTATTTAGTCGACACAGATTCTTCCCTGTATCACCTCCTCACTCTTCTTGTATAAGCAACCATTCTTGCTGCCTGTTTTCCAGACAGCAAAAGAAGATGAAGAAAAGGCAGAAGATGGGATGTGGGAGGAAACATTTAAGTCGCACTCGGACAGCAAACCTAATGGTAAGTCATAGTAATATCAATGCTTTGGATTGTTTAGTTTTGGCAACATCTTTTCTTGGACCAATTGATATTTTATTTTTACTTTGAATTAACATAAATGGTTGTTGTGATCCTACAGGTCCATCTGCTATTAGTTTAGACTTCTCATTGCCGGGGGTGGAGCATGTCTATGGCATCCCAGAACACGCTGACTCCCTCAGGCTCAAAACAACAGAGTGAGTAACGGCAATAAAATGGAGATTACGATTTTTTTGCATATTACATTTTTATATGCAAAGTGATCTTAACTGACCATGTTTGTTCCAGTAATGGAGATCCATATCGGCTCTACAACCTGGATGTGTTCCAGTATGAGCTGTATAATCCTATGGCCCTGTACGGTGCCGTCCCTGTTATGTTAGCTCACAATGCCCAGCGGACCACGGGCATCTTCTGGCTCAATGCTGCTGAAACCTGGGTGGACATCAGCTCAAACACAGCTGGAAAGGTATGTCTGTACCACTGCATATACCTTCTCTTACAGCCATGGACCCTTTTAGGAAGAAAGGAACCTTAACTTTGAATGCAGGAACTTGGAAGGTGGTTCCTGGGTCAGTTTGTGTATAACACTCTTTTTTTTAAATTTATCTGGTTTCTTCTCTCCTCAGACTGTGTTTGGGAAAATGCTTGATTATGTTCAGGGATCCAGTGAGACACCGCAGACCGATGTGCGTTGGATCTCTGAAAGTGGCATCATTGATGTCTTCATTATGCTCGGCCCAACACCAAAAGACGTTTTCTCTCAATATGCCTCCCTGACAGGTAGGAAGAAGAAGAATATTTTTATTAGCTTTTCTAAAAAACTCAGTTTAGTCAAGTAATTAAATGTAAAGCAATGTTTCACAACCTTTAACTAGTTTTGAAATATCATATTTTGTTCTTGTGACCCTTCAGGAACCCAGTCCTTCCCTCCCCTGACTGCTCTGGGCTACCACCAGTGCCGATGGAACTACAATGACCAGGAAGATGTGCAGGCCGTAGACGCAGGCTTTGACGAGCACGACATCCCCTATGACTTCATTTGGCTTGATATTGAGCACACAGATGGGAAGCGCTACTTCACGTGGGATCCACACAAGTTTGCGACTCCGAAGGAAATGCTGCAGGGCATTATGGACAAGAAACGCAAGGTACAGACGATGAATAATCCAGCATCGCTTTACAGCTCTGTGATGTTAACTCATGACCTTCTGCTCCATCTGTTTTTTATAATGATTTCTTCTCACTAGATGGTGGCCATTGTGGACCCTCATATCAAAGTAGATAGCAACTACAAGATCCATAATGAAATACGCTCTCGGGGTTTCTATATCAAGAATAAAGATGGTGGTGACTATGAGGGCTGGTGCTGGCCTGGTAAGAGACTGACTGGGCTGCAGCAAACAACTGAAAATCCATATTACATTGTCTGTCTGTTCTCTGGGAAACGTGTCATTACATCTATCCTCTTTCTTCCTGGGATGGATGATGTCCATTAGGTAGCGCCGGTTATCCAGATTTCACCCGTGCAGATATGAGGGCCTGGTGGGCCAGCATGTTTGCCTACGACCAGTATGAGGTGAGTCTGGAAACCACTTCTTGTACCACCACTGGTAATCTGTGTAGCAGCTTTTTTTCCTTTTTTTTTAAAAAAAAAAAAAAAAAAAAAAAAAAAAAATATTCAAAAGGAGTGGTGGTCATGAAACTGGAGAGTTTTATTTAAACTTTCAAATATCTTATGCAAGTTTCACTTTTTCTGTGTTCAGTGTTTTTAATTGCCACAATTGACTGAATGTTTCGGGAAATATTTTTTTAATTCTCAATTTTTCCATTTCTGTGGCCCAGACTTACCAAATCTGTTATGTATTTCAAATGACACTTTATAATATGCTTAGTCTGACCTTGAGACATCTAAAATCCACGTCTCTGTCCCCCTATAGGGTTCCATGGAGAACCTGTACACATGGAATGACATGAATGAGCCGTCGGTCTTCAACGGGCCTGAGGTCACCATGCACAAGGATGCAATGCACGGAGCCTGGGAGCATCGGGATGTGCACAACATCTATGGCTTCTATGTGGTGAGAGCACACAGTTCATGTCAATTCATGCCAAGTTAGACTTGAGAGTTCATGAGTCAGTATAAATGCATATCATTGTATCAGCAAATCTGTGCCATTTTTAATGTAGTCCCATACATTGATCATAAACCGCTATTACACAGACTAATAATATGCTCTAATATTCAGCACCTCCGAAAATGAACCACTCTGCTCCTCTGATTATCATAATTATTATCCTGCAGCAAATGGCCACAGCGGAGGGTCTGATCCAGAGGTCGGGAGGCGTTGAACGGCCCTTTGTCCTGACCAGAGCTTTCTTTGCTGGGTCACAGCGCTATGGTGAGTCCTTTGCTGCGTTTTTCTCATGAATCTACACCCGACTTCATGTTACTTAACCTATCAGCTCATGCTGACTTGCTCATGCTTTTGCTGTTTAGAGTTCTTAGTTTACATTTGGTGTTTGCCAAAATAAACTGCACTTTGAGATTTGTCCAGATTCAGCAGTCAAAGTGCTTAAAGGGATAGTTCACTGACAAATTAATATCTTGGAAACGTGCAGATATAATCCCAGTAACAAATTTGGGCCAGGGGCTATTTAATCCAGTGAGTTCCCTATTTATTAATCTAAATTCAAACTCCCTCTCTTTGTGTCTGCAGGTGCTGTTTGGACAGGAGATAATGCTGCTGAGTGGGACCATCTCAAGATCTCTATCCCCATGTGTCTGAGTCTGGGCCTGGTTGGAATCTCTTTCTGTGGTGGTGAGTATTATCCCACTTTGTTTGCTGCTACACTGGGAAGTGGGGAAGCGTCGTGCCTCCACACATGGGGCACTTGCTAGTTTAACCCTTGTTAGTGTTAGGTAAGCTAAAAAAATATTTGGACAACAATTGGATATTTACGAGCAGTTTCTGACCGGATTGGTTGTTTTAATTATGAAATGTGCTTCTTAAAACAGAAGAGAGCCTTTGTTTCCTCAAGATGTGAGGCTTCATATTTCATGCCCAGCTCTGTGCTCTGTCTCATAGCTGACGTCGGTGGCTTCTTCAAGTCACCAAGCACTGAGCTGCTGGTGCGTTGGTACCAGACGGGGGCGTATCAGCCATTCTTCAGGGCCCACGCTCACCTGGACACTCCTCGTCGTGAGCCCTGGCTGTTTGGTCCAGAGAACACAGCACTGATTCGGGATGCAGTGCGCCAGCGCTACACCCTCCTGCCCTACTGGTACCTGCAGTTCTACCATGCACACCACACTGGACAACCTGTCATGAGGTGAGGATGGGAAGACTGAGTGTCTGTTTTTTATTTATTTGCTCTTGCTTTTTGATGTGGCCTCACATGACTGGTCAATAAAAATGACTGATCAAAAAGCAAATGATTTTGCTCAGTATTCCAGTACACATGAATTCAAATTTATTGCAAATTTCAATAATTTACATTGTGTGTAACATTGTGTGACAACAAGTGTTTGACCATGTCACTCTCCCCCACAGAACATAGAAATATAAATGTATTGATTTTACTCTGCTCACTTGTGCATCTCTGTTGCAGACCCCTGTGGGTGGAGTATCCTCAGGATCCCGCTACCTTCGCTCTGGATGATGAATTCCTGATCGGTGAGGCACAAAACTAAACTCAAGAGATTGTCCTTGAAAAAGTTTTGCTGGAAATTAAACTGATTATTAAACCCTTTTTAGGGAGAGACTTGTTGGTGCACCCAGTTACTGAGGAGGGAGCCAGGGGAGTCACTGCCTACCTGCCTGGTAAAGACGAGGTAAGAGGAGTGTAAACATCTTGAATTTACTGTGAACCTTGTGTTCAAAAGTCCAAATGGTTCATGTCTGTGATACAACCATGGATTAATATGTTCTTAACTTTTCATCTGGGCCTCTGTTTGTTCCTCAGGTCTGGTTTGATGTCAACACCTTCCAGAAGCACAACGGGGCCCAGAACCTTTACATTCCTGTCACCATGAGTTCTGTAAGATGGACACAAACATCTGCTGTTGGGGATATTTTACATAACTTTTTACAAATTCCTACATTTCATATTCGCATGTTTTCCTCAACTTTTCAGTTTTTAAAATGAAGTTCTCTGTCTTTTCCCAGATCCCTGTTTTCCAGCGTGGTGGCTCCATTATTGCCAGGAAGCTTCGAGTTCGCAGATCCTCCTCCTGCACGGAGCACGATCCATACACTCTATATGTGGCTCTCAACCCCCAGGTAATTCAAGTGTTGACACACTTGCAGTCATTTACTGTTATTGTGACACGCCAAGTGGCAAATTTTCATCCTTGACATTTTTGTCTGACAGAGAACTGCAGAGGGTGAGCTCTACATTGACGATGGTCACACATTTAACTATGAAAAGAAGGAGTTCATCCACAGGAGGCTCTCCTTCGTCAACAACGTTCTCTCTTCTGTGTGAGTGATGAGTACTCTCCTGTTTCTTCTGAGCTTGCAACGGCTTACTTTTTCCAACAAACACAAAATGATAAGAGATGAAACTCAGAAGGACAACCTCATTGGTGGAGGTCCTAAGAATGTGTTTATGTATGTGTGAGACTATGTAGTATTTGCATTATAGGTGTCTTTTATGGAACTTCTGTATTGTAATTTAACTTAAAGCCACATCTCCTGTTCTGCAGTGATCTGGCTCCAGATGCCCAGTTTACAACCCTGTCCTGGACTGAACGTGTCATCATACTGGGAGCCAGTAAGCCCAGCAAGGTTACCCTGAAAACTGCTGGTGAGTACTACATGCTGCACTTCTCACATGTTGTGTTTGAGGTTCATTCATAGAGATCCCATTGTAATCTCACAAGAGCAATTTTAAGTTGTTCCAAATCATTTTTCTAAAAGGGTTTTCAAGTCCAAAACACATTTGCACAAATATCAATTTTTGCTAAAGTTAATAGTTCGTGGAAATAATTAACATCTAACAACATCTGGTTTTATTGGTTAGAATTTTTCTCCCTCAATGTGTGTGCTGTCTTTAATTCTGTCTCCTTTTCCCTTTTCAGATGGTCATGAGAGCCAGATTGAGTTTGAGTTTGATGCGTCCATGTCTGTGCTGACGCTCCGCAAGCCTGGCATGAATTTGGGGGCAGACTGGACCATGGCACTTCAGTGACCATGGAGACGGGCAAGGAGGAGGAGGAGGAGGAGGAGGAGAAAATGGCTTAACAAAAGGAGAGAGGAGGGAGGGAGGGCACTAACACCCAAGACTAACTCAGCCAAAACAACAAAATAAGACTCATGGAAATAAAGGACAGCTACAACACATTGATTATACAGTTTTTAATGGACTCTAATCACACACAAGCCCATGCAGAGCTGTTAGTTGTACTCAGCCATGTCTCTCTGTTCTGTCGCACTGTAATGACTTGCAGCAATGGTTATTACTAGATACAGTTAAATTGTTAGTGAGATTTTTCAGAAACATAACACTGAGCAACTCACTTCACGTCAATGTAACAAACAAAGCAAACAATCACACACCTTTTGCTACGTTGACTTCTTTGTTTCCCATTGAGTCGGCCTCAGAAGAAGAGTCATTGTTGGAGGAATTGTTTGCCTTTTTAAAATGAAGGTTTACACTGAAAGCACTTGCTCCACCTGCTGGCCATCCCCTCTATCTGCTTCTGACTTGATTACTGCTCAACCACTCATTCCATTCCTCTATTTTTAAGCCGAGCACTTCAATCAAAGCCATAAGGGCTTGAGCTTCTTTACCCAAACCATATCCCAGTCAGTTCCTCTTTCCTGTTTAGCCTCTACCTGATTTCTTAAATGATACATCTGTGTGCATGGAAGTGACTCATAATGGCTTCACAATGGAAGTAGTCTTGTCAGTCAGCTGCTGCAGAGATTTTCAAAGAGCTTGACTGTGTGAATCACTTTAGGGGACTGAACCACTGATGGTGTGGCTCGTCCTGTTGATTTGCTTTCTCTGTTCTATCGATTTCCTTTTTTTCAGCATTGTTTACTAGATTGTTTAATGCACTTGAACAAGAGAGAACATTAAATTTGTTTAGATTTTCATGTGTTATTTGATGTTAGGACTGTCCAGCGTTGCTACTGCATCATTTGCATCTTAATGAGCAGGTGACATTATATTCTTGAAAGCTATTTAATCGGCAATCATCAATTTAAAGCCTTCTGTTTGAAACCTGATCCTGAATGCACACTGACTCAAACATTCAAATTATTTTTTTGAGACTCTGGTTTATGTCCCATCTTGTCAAGACATTTGTCCTTTTTTGGGGGTTTTGTTGTTTCTGAGTTTCTAACAAGGTTACAGTTGCTGATGGCTCAAACTGGTGGAAATGAACGTGAAGGAACAGATTTCAGTTGTCAAAGTTGTCAGATGTACTTTAAAAGATGAGACCAAGTGAAAATAAAGATGACCAAATGTGAAAGAAGTCTCTAATTTTGGCTGACTTCACTTACTCACTTTATTAACTGAAATACTACTATTAAGTAAGTGTAGAACATTGAACAGTATATAAATACTGGATTATAATAGCTGGTAAATGAATCTGTACAAAGAGGAGGGAGGCACCAATACCCAAGACTAACTTAAGCAAAACAAGATAACACTCATGGAAATAAAGACTTTTTAATTGACTAATCACAAACAAGCCCATGTAGCGCTGTTAGTCGCACTGAGCCTGTCTGTCGCTGTTAGTGAGAATTTTCAGCAGTCATACACTTTTTTATGTTGACTTCTTTGTTTTCCATGTAGTCGGCCTCCGAAGAAGAATCATGTGTAAAGAGTTAGATCAATCAACTCTGTGAAGCCCTCATCAATGGAACGCAGATAACAGGATTCACCATGGCAACACGTGAAACAAAGGCTAGCTCCTCCTACTTCTCCCCAGTCGAGTTTCACTATTAATGCAGAAAGTTTACACATTTTAATAAATAAATAAAAACCAACACTGCATCAGCAGCAAAACAGCGAGAGCTCGAGTCAATGCGCGCGTATTAATTGGAGAAAAAGAAAACCCGGAGTTTCCCTCATCGCAGGGTTAACTTTTCACCAAACCTGCTGTTTGAAAAGGGCCCCAGGTGTCGTAGCAACGACGGCCTGCAGATGGCAGTGATTCCTATCGAAGACTTGGGCTTCCATGAAATACAAGACGAAGAAGACAGAATCCGGAAAATATGACAAGATGGCGGAAAGTGAAAACAACCACGATAGCAGGCTGCTGTCACAGTCAGACACCGTGCCCCCGAATTTACCCGAGCTACTCGATCGTGGGTGGAAGATCTATGAAGAGGTGGATAGTACCGACCTTCCTCTGGGCTCCAGCAGCATCCAGGTGGGAGTGAAACGCGGCATCGGTATGCTCGAAGAAGCGTCCGGAATGGTGGCTCAGCTCGACCTGTTCAGTCGTAACGAGGAGCTGGAGGAGGTCTCCACGGCGGACCTGAAGTATCTCCTGCTGCCCGCTCTCCTCGGAGCTCTGACCATGAAGCAGACCAACAGAGACAAACGGCTCCACATAGTCCAGACAGCCCGGGTTTACTTTATGGACTTTCTACAGAGATGTAAAGATTATAATATATCACGCTTTAAAATGCCAACGACGGCGGAGAGAGAACCTAGTTGTGGCGACACTCCTGAAAATGGATCCGCCGCGGCCAAGGTGAGGAGTTACCCAGCACAGTGAACCACATGATGCCATTGCTAAGTCTAAACACTTAAGAAGTGGAATTTGGCTTTAGTTTTCTAAAACGAAATAATATATTCAATTGGATTGACCAAATTGAGTCTATTGAGCATACTGCATCGCTCTTTGCACAAAAACTGACAATCTCATTCGTTATTAGTTAATTGTGTCGACCGTGGATCCAGTTGTTGTTTCTGAACATTTCAAAGAGTAAGTTTTAAAGCAGGGTTTATGTATGTAGTATCAAAGTGTTGGAAACGGATGAAGAAACTAGATTTTTGTGAGGAAATGTTGTTTACACATCAGTGGACCAGAAGTGACAGAGATACTGACTGTGGGTCACCACACCTCTCTCTGTCTCTCGCACACTCTTGTTCTCTCTTACTCTTCCTATTAACCATTTTTAATCATCATACCCATAATAACTTTGAGTCCAGCATACTGCCCACCCATTAGATGATTATCTCACACACACTCATGAAATATGTCATAACAGAGAGAAAGGAGGAGCACCCTGAATTTACATTTCAGTTTAAGAGTAACTAAGAAGAAATATTGAAAATAATAATATTATAGTCTGGACATTGAAATTTGCTTCTTGTTCCAGTCGGCCCCCTGCCCACCAGACCTGGTTGCCATGGCAGCACAGAGACAAACTAAGATCGAGCGGTACCGTCAGAAGAAGGAGCTGGAAACCAGACTGTCAACTGTTAAAAGAGCGATAGATAACGGACAGGATGATGATGAAGTCAACAGAGATTTTTACCTTCTGAACATCCGGAGATGGGTGACTGTGTGTCTGGAGGAAATCGAGAGTATTGATCAGGAGTTAGAGATACTCAACAAGATGGATGTTCTGAAGCAGAGTGCTGCCATGCAACCAAGTCAGCCAGTCAGGCCTCCCATGAAACCATTCATCCTTACCAAGGATTCTGTACAGGTGAGTCCTGTCTGTCTCTTTGTCTGGTTTATATGCCTAAACTTCTTTTCAGCCTTAGTTCAGTACTTTGTAAAAGTGCATTGGAAAATTACTGCCAACAAGGAGAGCTGACAGAGGGCATCCACATCCACTCCTCTATTAGATTAGAGGAAGGCTAGCTTCATGTTGCATTAACTGATGTATGTTGTACAGTCACTAACTTGTGAAATCAAAGTGGAATGACAATTTAGAACAAACGCAAATGAGTCACTTGTGTTGGAAGATGGCAGGTGTCACATCAGTATTACATTTGTCTCCTCCACAGGCTAAGGTTTTCGGGCCAGGCTACCCAAGCCTTCCCACTATGACAGTAGATGACTGGTATGAACAGCACAGGAAACATGGAGTCATGCCTGATCAAGGAATAGCCAAGAGGGTCGCTGTAGATGATGACACAATGGTGGATGAAGAAGAAGAAAAAGAGAAAAAAGCTGAACAGGATAATGAAGAGGCTCTGCTGAAAGCCAGAAAGTGGGATGACTGGAAAGACACTCATCGCAGGGGTTATGGAAATCGCCACAACATGGGCTAACTGCTGCCAGCAGTGTTTGTCCATCAGGCCAACACAGTGGACAGGGCACAGTTTGGTGAATTTGTAGCTATGCGAATGAATCTCGAAAGAATTGCCTGACCACTCTCGCTGACTTCTCTGACTGGTTTTTATGCAGGAAGACAGCACAGCTGATATCATTGTGTTAACTTTGCAGTCATTTACAGCTAAGCAGTGCTCTGTGGTGCCATTTGTTCCACCCACTCATAATAAGCCAATTGCGATGCTTATGTATTCCCCTGAAAATGTCACTGGAGAATAAAGAATGATCAAACCACTCATGCCATCAAAACACCACCAACTTTTCTTTGATCTTGTAACACACATTATTTGTCATATGCAAAAGTCTCTATTTATTTGGAGCTTTTATAGTTTTGATGACCCCTCAAAGTGCTTTACACTACAGTTTGCCACCCAGTCACACACATTCATACAGGGTATCTATGAAGGCCATCTCAGTATCTTGTCCTTCGGCATGCAGATTAGAGAGACTGGGGATGGAACTGGAGATCTTCTGTTGGGAGGTAAACCACTCAATTCCTCAGCCACCCAGTCTATTACTTTTACTATAACTATTATTTCATCTGTTTCAATAAACCAAGCAGGCTTCTTCTCTGAACAATGTGGAATTGCAAAGAAGGTATCCTGTTACATTTTCTTCTTTAGTCAGGGAATGCAGTAGAAAATTCTGTTAAATTAAGTTGAGTAATGTTTGTAATGTAATGTAATGTTTTAATATTACACCCTCAAACAACATTAAAGTAATTATAACTATTGGGTACCATTTGCATATTCTCCTATGCATGCATTGTATCCTTTTTTCTATCTTCTTTATAAAGTAACCTGAAATTACAACACAATTACAGGTAAAGTAGCCCCTCAAATTGGTATCAAGTAATTGAGCAAATGTAATTAGTTACATCACCAGTAAAATCAACAGCAATAATAACATGTTGCTAAATGATTCAATTCCAGTTCTTTTCTCCTATATATAAAATGCAGTATATTATTATTTCACCTTTTAATGATGGCCTAATAGTTCTTCCGGGTCCACATGCGAGATGAAAAAAAAAATCGAAACCGGAAGTCCCATCGCACCGTACTCCAGCTGCTTGACTAATGGCCCTGTGAGGAGTGCAGTTGCCAGCTAACCTTGTGGGCTAGTCCTTGACGAGGTAAGGAGCTGTCCGTGTGCTGCGGTGGGTAGAGTATCCACAGTGAGTTGTGTCCGTCTGTGTCAGTCCTCTGAGACCAGCCGTAGTGAATCAGCAAAGCTGTGCTAACTAAGCTAATGCTATCTGAACTTCAACCTCCGACAACCGGTGAGTGATTGAAATCAACGCTGAGGGCTGTCAGGGTTTTCATATGCCTCCAGAGAGGTGTCAGAAGGGCATCACTGTATACATCCTCCCCTTGGGCTTGTTCACAGTTCAGTACTCGTCATGTTGTCCTCAGTCCAACCTTCAAAGCTAACTGTAGCCCTTTAGTCATTTATTAACCAGCTTCGCCCAGCATGTAAGTTAGAAACGATCCTACTTCCCCTCTATTCTTGGCATTACGGGACATGTGCTCATTGATTACACGAGGCGTCAGAGGTTCGTACTCAGGGTGCAGTAAGACTTCCATTAACTTTGCATTGGTCCTGAAGAAACTCAAAGCTCAGCACAGAGACCGTTCAAGGGATTCTGTAGCCTAAAATCGTAGTGGCTGCAGGTCCCAATAAATGTGATGCAAGGACAAATTAGTCATAAAGTTTGACTCAACAATTTCAATAACTTGAGACATTTTTTTTTCTAATTACTGTAAACACTTGCCAACAGTTTTTATGAATTAAACTAGCTTGTGGTAGGTGTTCTCAGATCAACAATAACTGTGGTTAGAGATTAATAACCAGTTGAAATAAGGGGCAGCACAGTGGTGCAGTGGTTAGCACAACTGCCTGACAATAACAAGGGTTCGATTCCAGGAGTGCCTCTCTGTGTGGTGTTTGCATGGGTACACTGGATATTCTGATATCATCCCACAGTCCAAAGACATGCATGTTAGGTTTGCGATGAATTCACGACTTGTCCAGGGTGTACCCGGCCTCTCGCGCAATGACAGCTTGGATAGGCATCCAGAACCCCCCGCGACCCTGTGATGGACACACGTTGAAGATGAATGAATGAATTACTTGACAAACACAGAAATGCCTTGACTGAGAAGCTGAGGCGTTCTAATGCAAGTCTCGAGTAGGAGTGGTCAGATGTAGTTTCCTGAGGGGCCACATGAGAAACACCACATTTTGTCACACCTATAATTTACCACCACAGTAATGATTAATGTTATTATTAGTATATTATACACTTACTACTATATATTATATATATTAACCTTGGCTCATCTCACCAAACCATAGTCCCGTCTTCTCCATTTATTATTTTGTGTCCGTAAAATGCAAAAAGTTTTTCTTGAGGGTTTATTCTAAAATGTAGGGTAATAATACCAAATAATTTAATTTATAATCTTAAATCTTTGTTGAATAATAGATACATATTATTTCTTTGCAATCATGCAAGTCAGCTCTTAAAGTATCAAGTAGCTGTAACCACCATTCAAATAATTTTGGTATAAATTGTAAACATAACCTGTACATTTTTGCCAGTTCTCTTCTGAAATAGAGATAAGACTGGCATAGGTAACTGTCTTTGTCCATAACTGTAAACTTTTCCAGGTGCTGCGTCTGGATGTCTGATGTTTAGGCCTACCTGAGGCTGACCTGTGATCATTTTGATGACCTACTAACTTCGTTGGCTGCTAGGTGAGTTTCACTCTCAATGCTGATTGGCTTTCGCAGCATTGGTTCATGCAAATCTTTCACCCAAGGTCAAATAGCTCGACTCAAGCAGCTAGAGAAAAATAATGATCGTATTGCATGATCAACAGCACCATTTTAGAAGAAATACTGTCAAAGCAAAACACTAAAGCTATAAGGTGCATCTTTTTTCTAGTCTACACAAACACAAGTATACCACAAGACTTAAGGAAGATGACGCAGCATGAGGTGCAGCAGCTCTTTTCTTTTTCCAATTTTCGGTCTGTGAAAATCCTCTATGGGAAATCCCTTCAGACATGCACCAGGGTATTTCCTTCCAGATCTTGGATTGGAGAGATTGTTATGGAGAAAATACCTTTGAATTGTTTGCATAGTAAAAATGTTTACACGTTGCCAATGAAGGATGTCTTTCTTTGCAGATGCTGGTCCATGGGTGTGAGCCGTCTGGATGTATTTTATAGAAGGCTCCTCCTCACCAAACTCTTTATTGGTGGATGGGGAAAGCCAGAAGACCTCAAAAGGTATGGCAAACAGACACATCAGCAGAATGTTAGCATGGCACATTGGCTGTAATCAAACATGACATCATATATAGAAAATATAGGAGAAAGAAGGAATCTGACCCACCTCTTCTAATTCTTCCTGTAGATCTCAAAGTACTACTTCGCAATCAAGTACTCCATGCGGAGACAACCCATGCTCTAACTTCTGTTATTACAATTGTCCCTCTTGTTTATGTTTTACAGAATCTTTGAGTTCCGTAAGGTTATCGGAGACAGAGAGAAGTGCAAGTCTCTTGTGCCTGAAGACTATCCAGTTTACATAAGCAAGGTTTTTCATCTTTTATCTCTTTATTTCTTCACAATATACAGTAACTGCTATTTGTATCCTCACAGTTGCTTCCTTTTCTTTGTGTCCAGACAGAGGAGCACTCTGACTGTTATATCCATGATGGGTTCTTCATCTCTCCTCTGGAGCACTGGGTTCCTGGAGTTCTGCCACCAGAATCTCTCAAAGCCAGGTAGACAAAAGACCTACTAAATTTCTACTTGGGTTTTAACGTGGTTATGCGTCTGCACCTGCCACAGCCATTTTTTTTCTTCATACTAAACCAAACATTTTTACACTTCTTAAAATGGAAAACCATATAAGGCCTCTAACTCAATGCTTTGTGCTGTATTTTTCTGTGTTCAGTTTTCAGTTTATAGTTCCTAAGAGATGGCAGAAGAACAGACCAGTATGTATCCACTTGGCCGGGACTGGAGATCATGTAAGCCTTTTAACCTTTTTCATCTCGAAAAGCTACAATCCCAAAGCCCTGTTTCAAACCTGGTATGTGATGAAATATGACAGACTGTCGTATTTGAAGTATTAAGGTTATGTTAATGCTAAGTATATGAGTTTTCACAGGCAGCCCCCCAAGTAATAAGAATCATGTGTATTGTGTGTAGTTTTTCTGGCGTCGACGGACCCTGATGGCGAGGCCCATGATCAAAGAGGCAGGAATGGCTTCCTTGCTTCTGGAGAACCCATATTATATCCTTCTGTTATCTTACATTTCCCCCTTATTTATTTTCTTTTTTTTGAATTTACTATTAAAACAAAAAATAAAAAATTTCATCTTACACTACCAGTCAAAAGTTTGGACACAGCTTCTCACTATAAGGAGTCAAGACTATGAATGAAAACATGGAATTATGTAGTAAACAAAAAGTGTGAAAAAAGGCTATGATTTAAATATAAGGTGTTGAATGTCTTTATCTTCATATAATGAATGCTATCTGCAAACAATCTTTTATTCCTTGACTATCTTTTTACATGGCTCTCGTAAACCTAAGGACCAACTGTAAGTTAACTCCCTCTCAATCAGTTACCCTTTTTACTGTTTGCTGGCCTTTTATATTAGAGGTTCACATATATCTGTATGTCTTAATGGAAAATATGGAGTAAAATCTGAAAGAGTCAGAAGTCACGAAGACATTTTTTTTTACTTGACTGAAACCCTTGATATCCCAAAGTGGCAAATTTGTATGTTTATACAGCAATACAACATAATTTTGGAGCAGCAGCATTGAACAACAGCTGTGTACATTGTTTGCAAACACTGCTGCCCCCTGACCTATAGCTCCTTATGGTCAGGTGTGGATAGCTCTTTCCTCATGCATTCCCCCTCAAGCTAAGGCTCAGGTAGCTTTTTAGTCACTCATTAAAAACAGCGTACAGCTCATGCAAAAGGTGATATCATCTTAGCAAGCAACATTAATCATGCACAGTTTACCTAATAGCCAGTATCACACCTGTTCAAAACCTGAGATCATAGAAAAAGACATAAATCTTGCTGTGTAGTATGTTGTATGTCAGGGGGAGGGTCCCGCTCTCTACGTGTGAGCCGCATCATATTTTTGCGACACTGCTTGAACGTCCTGTATATAATGTGGTTAAATGTTCTGTAATATCCAACTGTCAGTGATGCGTTCAAGTTGTTTGGGACTGAGACAGATATGTGGTTGGATGAGAAACGTCGGGGGAGGAGCGTGAGGAAGCGAGTGATTGAGGATGGATTGAGAGCTGACCTAACACTGTGTTGTTTTGGTGTGGTTATGGCCGACAGTAACCCTTTATGTTTCTCCAGTAACACTACAGTTTGCTATCTCCTCGTCTATGTCTTCTATATGTCCCAACGAACGCTTCAACATCACTGGCTGGACGGTGTTAGTCATTGTTTTATCCATTACCACTTGTCACCTGCCACTCACTAAGTTGCATTGCAAAATAGTACAGAATTAAATCGTAGAGGAAATCGTAGAGATGCCCAAGCCCTCAATGAGGTTGTGTGCTGACCTTGGCATGTTAGAGTTTTAGAGTCCTATCTGGATGGAAGAGTATTTCTCATACAGACTGACCACTCTTCATTTCCCTGCAGTGGAGCAGAGCTTTAATGATGTACAGTGCATCCGGAAAGTATTCACAGCGCTTCACTTTTTCCACATTTTGCTACTTTACAGCCTTATTCCAAAATTGATTCAATTCATTCTTTTACCAAAAAATTCTACACACAACACCCCATAATGACAACGTGAAATTTTATTTTTTGAGATTTTTGGAAATTTATTAAAAATAAAAAACTAAGAAACCACATGTACATTGGTAAAAGAATGAATTGAATCCATTTTGAAATAAGGCTGTAAAGTAGCAAAATGTGGAAAAAGTGAAGCGCTGTGAATACTTTCCGGATGCACTGTACCTGCTCAGACTCTTAAATTCAGGTGTTGACTGGTCTACTTATGCACAGGATTGTACGCATGCCTAGGCAATAATTTAGCTACACTGTCAACCACCCAGTAGGCTAAGACCTGCTTCCCAGTGTTTAGTTGGAATGTTTCATCCAATTTCTGTTTGGTTCTCCCAGATTACAGTGAATAAACATTAAAATGACCGCACAACTGTAACATATGGTATCACTTTTAAGTTAGATTGTTTGTATGACATTGGGCTGACCAGTGTCTCAGGTATGTTATTCTTCAGATTGAACACGGAGTGAGCCCACCTCTTTGAGGTACACTGTATTAGCTTCCAAAACGTACACTCCTGCTTCAAACTCCAATGCATCTTGTAGAGGATGCATCAAGTAGGGACTCATATATTCCACCAGCGTGTGTTGCTGATCGATCTCCAGGAGACTGTCTTGACCAGCTTGCACGACTTGGGCCACATGGGAATTTGCTGCATTTTCTAGTCCAATGATACCTTTGAACTGCTATGACTTTAGGAAGATTTCAGGTGCCGTCCTCTGTGAAGCATCAAATTACTCAGAGTATTTCAGTGTAAAGTGAACAAGGACTTTATTTGTGAGTAATTTAGGTGGTCCAGTCTAAAGAATGTTTCAGACCTGTTTGTCATGGGAGGGGCATTGATCCTGGAGTCAACAGTGCTTCTCCACTGGCTGGAGAGAGGAGGATACTGGCCACTGGGAATGACTGGCATCTCTATGGGAGGATATGTGAGTCTTCAGAACATTACACATTTTGTCTTTTGCATTATGTATCCCTTTTTAATCACATCATCTTCGCAACTAACCAACAAGCTTGTCCTCCTGGAACCTCATAGTCACCAACACTTTATCTGACGTTTAAAACTGACAAATCCTGTGCAGTGGTTTGATCAAAAATATAGGAGAACCCTACAAGAGAGCCATATGTGAGGGATCCCTCTCCCAGGACCAACAGAAGTACAATAGATGTCACATATAATGGAGAACGTCACGTAATATCAAATAGTTGAGCCATTACTGTATTGGTTAGAGTAGTTTGTAGTATGATGGAAGGTAAATGAATTGAGGAATTATTGTCAGTAGTATCTGAGTAAATATTTTACGTCAGTCCAATCCAACCAGTCAGAATTGAATGATTGGATTGTGCTTATTTGAATGAGTGCTGCTGTGGATCTGCTCAAACTTGCACCATGGTTCAGCGGCCATTAACCTTTGGTAAGCCATTGGTCACAGTTGTGAGGCCTCTCCTCCAGGTAGTCTCTTGTGGCACTGAGTCTCTCTAGACTTGATGCAGGCATGCAGTTATTGTGGTGGTTTGTTGTCGTTGACCCATGTTGATTAATTAGGTTATATACTCTACTGTGTTATAAAAAAAACTCCAGTAAAAATTGGCATTGGTTGATGTTGGAGGAATTTGTTAAAGAAACAAGCATTTCTTGCATTATTCTCAATAGCTGGCTGATGATTTGGCAAAAGAATTAGTAAGAATTGGTAAGTTACATAACTTATCTGTAAACATGATATTTTAGCTAGAACTTGAGTAGATAAGCATAATGCATGGCATCTTCCCATACAACACAAAAAATAGTTAATTTGGGGATTGGGAATTTAAAAAAATTGAAACTATTTTACAAATATGTTACATGCGTGTCCACATACAAAAACCATATCATACCAAATCCCACCAAGATCATTTTTTTATCTTTGTTTACAGATGGCATCCCTGGCAGTGACCAACTGGCCAAAGCCCATTCCTCTGATTCCCTGTTTGTCTTGGTCCACTGCCTCAAGTGTCTTTACCACGGTAACACACTCTTTGTATGTGACAGAAGAAGTTTTCAGAGCATGCAATTAAACTGCAGCTTGATTAGATACAAAGTGAAAACTGCAGAATAATAAAGTATTTAGATACAAAGTGCCCATTCTGCATTACTATAGTATTTGTTCATATTAAAGAGCCAGCAGTGAATTCTGAGTAAAGTGTCTGTGTGTGTTTTTGTGCAGGGTGTATTGAGTAAAGCAGTGAACTGGACAGAGCTGGAGAAACAATATGCCATTAACTCAGTGTATGAAGAGGAGATCATTCACCTGTTGGAGTACTGTGGGGTATGTTACCCTTCACCTACTTCTACTCTCTTTACTCTTACTCTCCACTACTAGGATTATACAACTGGCTATAAGTTTACATATGATTTACAACAAAAATGATATTAACTTGCAAATAAAGGATTGCTTATTTTAGTTTTGCAAGCATGCAGCTTAATATTTTCCTTTGTTGCATGTCAATATAAAATATAACACAAAGTATAAAAGAGAAATCTATTGTGCTTTGTTTTTTGGTCAGAAATATTTAAGCTGTGGGTGGTCCGGGTCAAGGTTCAAGGGTTTTACATTTAGCTGTTGCGGGCAATAAAATGCTTGATTCCCAGTCAGGATGCTCTCTATGGTGCAGCTGTAAAAGCTGCAGAGAATCCTTGGGTCCATGTTGAGCCTCTGCAGCATGTGGAGGATGAAGAACTGTTGTCTGGTCATTGTTGTTATAGAGTCTGTGTGGTAATTCCAGGTCAGGTCATCACTGATGTTAACCCCTAGGAACCTGAGGATGCTGACACTCCACCATAGTCATTTTGATGGGGTGGGGGGTGCTATCATTTTACAGGCATTTGTCATAATTCAAGAAACACACACTTGAGCATGATCATTAATTGCAATTTATCTGTGTTTTTGTCTTTGTCTATGTCTGTCAGGCTGATTCTTTAAGGATGGGTACAGGCCTTCTTCAGAATTCGGACACTTTAGAGCAGCTACTGGGTCTGTCTAGTGTTAAAAGAGAGTCAGTGGGCCAATACTCCAAAACTGAACAGAAAATTGAGGTTGACCCAGGTCTGTCAATCGGTGGAGGCCCTGAAGGGGACAGAGTTGGAGATAGACACAATCTGTTATCGTCTGTGAACAGCGGGGGACAAGGTTTCATCTCAAGGTAAATGGTTGTTGTTATGAATCAAATCTACTTATGTAGGTAGGTGTAACTTCCTTTTTTCCTTAAGTTTTATCATTTATCTATTTTTCTTATCCCATTATTTTTTCCTAGAAGTCTAGATGCAAAGAGCACTCAGCATGGGAAGAAGGGTGATTCAGCCAAATGCTCTCGGCCATCTTTGCATAGAGAATCAATAAGCTTCATGAAGGGCGTTATGGATGAATGTACACACATGGCCAACTTCTCTGGTAGGTTTCATAGTGTAGATGGCAGCATTTTTGATTTGTCTCCCTGCAGACAGAGGAAAGAACAAAGCCAAAAGCACTTTTGGTCAAGATCTTATCTAATCTTCAAGGAAAGTTTCCAACATTCTGTGAAATTGGAATGTCATGAAGACTGAGGACATTTGAAATCATAAGGGTGCTGCCCATTGTTTGTCTAGTATAACTAATTGAATGTTAAGCGAATGTTTGAATAGTCCCAAGATTATTTTCACTCAATGAATAGAGGTATGTCTAACATATTTAAATGATGACCAGTGACAGGCCAAAAGAGGGGTCCTAGGTGTGTGGTTATGTGTCCCAACAGAAAATAAATGGTACGTGTTCTTCGCTCTGTCCTAGTCCCTGTAGACACTGGTCTCATCATCGTAGTCCAGGCAAAAGAGGATGCCTACGTCCCTCGTACAGGAGTCGTCAGTCTGCAGGAGATCTGGCCTGGATGTGAAGTCCGATATCTAAATGGAGGACACATCAGTGCATACCTGTTTAAACAGAACGTCTTCAGGTAATCCACTTACTAAAATGCTGTAGAAAAATTCTATGAGTGTGTGGGATGGCACACTCATATAATGTCATCATTATCATATTGTACAATGACGTTGGGAAACATATTTTTATGTAGTTCCTGAAACAAGTAGTACTTTAATGTGAAGCTGCTTCAGTGTGAAGCTGCTTTTCAGTTTCTGTTGTCAAACAATAGAACAAGTGTGACACAGTGACTATAAATGATTGCATGTGTTTTCCAGACAGGCGATATATGATGCATTCAACAGATTCTGTCTGAAGTATCCCAACTAGCCATGGCCAGCAGAAGTTCATTCCACCCAGTAACAACACCAGGATCAGCATTTCCACAGAAGCTCACTACTTTCAACGATATGTACCTGAGCTTCACAGTCAGTCATTACACAGAGCTGAGGTTACATCAGCTAAGCTCACTTTTGGTTGTTTTCATTTCCAGTGTCTGCAGAGGGAACGGTTTGTGCCTTGTTGTTCCTAAACTATTGAAATTGTGACAGTATAATATAATATTGTAGCAAGTGCCTGAATGCGGTTGTCTAAGGAACTTTCACTTTGTGGTGATGGACAATAAACCCAGTGGTTTTCCCTGGCTCACTGGTCCACACTAGCCTTCTGGACGTGTCCGTCCTTGTGTTGGCTCACATGGATAATTCACATGGAGAAGGTGAGACAAACACAACTAATGGTCCTCTTTAATTCAGCAAACCTCCACACACCTTTGAGCACTAAATACAGATTACAGATTGATTAATACATTTTTAATAAATTCAAAATGTCAATAAAATACCAGTGAAAATATAGAACTCATACTCTTGTTAAGAATTACATTGAAGAGTCTGCTCATTGTATACCATTCTTACTGTCTATTATCAAATACAGTCATAAATGATTCACATTAATGTACATATGAGGTGCTTAAATTAATTTTTTTTGTGTTTGGTTTTTACAGTTCAATTTCAGCTAATGTACCTTCATTAATTACCTCTCCATGATGGCATTATGTTTTTTTAGGTTGTCTGATTGTTGTGAAAAGTGTTTAGTGGACTCAAAAACTTCACCCACCCCATCAGTATAATGGTGAGTAGAGAATGAGGGAAATTTATATGAACTATCCCTTTAAGGCCCCTACAGGAAGTCTTTAACTGGTTATGAAACTGTCTCATTTAATATTATGTCATTAAATGGGATCAGGGAGAAACATTGGCTTTTTCTTATGAAATGTTTGGTGGTGGACTTTTTATAGTGCACATCTGCCACCTATCGTATTTCCAACAGTCCGGCTTGGAAAAAATGTATGTATATATTTCCACCGGCATGAGTTTCGGTTTCAACACTTCGATATTCCAGAGATCCCACATCCCCCAGACACTACCTGCATGACCAACCCACCAGCAATAAGATGCAGGGAAAGTGAGCCTGGCAACACACTGGACTCAAGGCTAATCTGTATACACAAGTGGTGCAGTGTTCCTCGTGTATTTTAGAAATAAGGTTGATTTCATCAGGGTGAGAACCACGCCTCAACAAGTGACTACTATCACAGACATAACTGACTGATCTGTTTACATAACAGATTTCACAGGGAACTCTGGGATGAGCAGAGGAGCTGGTGTGTGTGTGTGTCTTATTTTACAAACAGCTGATGCATTGCCACAGACAGGTGCAGACTGTTTGTTCTTACCAGGGAATTTACATTTATGTAAATGATTTGAGCAAACGATCCCCTGCAACCTATGGCTTCAGCAGTGAGTGAGGAACAGCTGGCAGTTAACCCAGCTGGTGTGATCATGTGTAAGACACTCATACAGCAACAGAAAGACATATTACCTCATCTGTTGAATAGGATTTAGACCTGTCCAGTGCTGGTCCTTTAAAAACCCTTATAAATTGATCCAGTCTCTGTCACAGAATTGAATGATCTGTAGTGTGAAATGCACCACTCAAGTTTTTATCTGATGCCATTAAGAGGTCATTAGTAACTATTAACAATTCTGTTTCTGTACAATTACAGACTTCAAATCTTGAGTGAAAGTCTTTAAACAAACCATTGATGTGCAAATAATTGAATGAATGGTTATTGACAGATTTTTCAAGGATTTTAGGAATGAATGGGAGGTTTGATATGGGTCTAATCAGCTTAAACACCCGGGACAAAAAATTACTGCGCATTCATTTATTTGATCCCCTTTTTGTTTTTCTTCTGTCTTCCCCATTCTTTCAGTTGTTCAAAAACAAAGGCTTCTTGAAAGATCATTGTGTCTGTTGCCTGTGTAATTTCTAGTTGCCAATAAAAAGTTTATTTATAAAAAAAACCCTTTGAGGAAAAACTTTTAAACACTATGAATTGCTCTCTTCCTTGTACATTCGTTTTATGTTACAATATTAACAGCCTGTGTTTTGTGCCACTGAAACACATCTTGTGTTGTCACTTAGCACGATGGCTCCATGTAGCCTCCTTTTGATGCGTCACGTTTTTTTTGTGCAAAGGAAACCAAACTCACATTGAAGTGAACGTTTCCCATCAACTTTTACGGAGAGCGGCTGTGAGAGGAGTTCGTAACTTTTCCACCGGAGTCCTTGTTTACATGCGTGAGGTGGAGCCGGATGTGACGTCGGCGCCTCGGCGTACAGCAGCTGATCGGAGCGCTTCACGTCACTGTTCTTATTATTTTTACAGGGACAGATAGAGATTCGCGGCTCGCGTTTGTGGGACACTGCAGCGCGTGTGTACGAGACTCGATGTGCACGAGGCCCGTCCGCTGCCGATTTGCCGCAGACCTAGATGCTATGCTAAGCTAAGTGGCTAACCGTGGCCGTCAACAGGATAGATGAGCCCGAAGCCCAGGTAGTAGTTTAGGAAGCGTCCCCAGCACCATGGCAGTGTGAGCCGCTCAGGGCCGTTGACAGAGCCAGGCTGACCACTCTTGTGTTTCTACAACCCAGTGCAGCTCTGATCTGATCTTGACTCCACCTGGAATATGTGGCTCAAACTGTTCTTCCTGCTGCTCTACTTCATTGTGCTCTTCATGCTGGCCAGGATCTTTGAGGCGGTGGTCTGGTACGAAACCGGGATGTTCGCAACCCAGCTGGTCGACCCAGTGACTCTCAGTTATGAGAGACTGAAGACCATCTTGGAGTGTCGGGGGCTGGGCTACTCCGGACTGGTAGAGAAGGAGGACGTCAGTGAGCTGGTGGAGAAGTCAGGTATTGGCCAGGGCCGCCATACACCTCCCAGCAGATGCATCAGTCAGTCCGTCGTGTTCCCCCCTCGCAAAACAATATCTTCTGTTATTGCTGAAGCAAAAGACCACACACGCTTTGGGTCCAGGTTTTCTGAAAGCAACGATTAGCTCTTTGGCTTTGTCATAGCGACATGTGAGTGTTTTGGGATGTTATGCAATGCTTCATGGCAGTGAACGGCTGTGCCACATATTTATACTTAACCTTCCTCATGAGAAGTCAGTTTTACTTCTCTGTGTCTTCAAAGCAGCGAATGAGATATTTCTGCAACAGATGGAAGTTGAAAGTGAGAGAAAAGAGAGAAAGAAGGACCATGTGAGGATGGATGATGTGGACAAGAGGACAGCTTTTTTTGAATTTAGTATTGAAAAAGAATATAATGTTGGTGCAGTATTTAGCTGAGTACATGCATACAGGTGCTATTAACAGTTGAATGTGATGTTCTTGTGTTTGCTCTGCCAGAACAAATAGGTTGGCATAATAGTCTGATCTGTTTTTGGAGAGAGCATCCTTTATGTGATTATTTATTGCCATCAGTCACTCATCTTCAACCGCTTGTCCATTACTGGGACGGGGTGGGGGGGTACACCCTGGGCAGTGTAACTGAGCGCAGTCAAGAGGTCTCTGTAATGAGATGTTGCGGAAGCAACAAAAAGTTAGGAAAACATGAATGATGAATGTTATTAAACCATGTTTGGTTTCGGTATTCTACTGAATCAATGTTGAAAGCAGAATTCTTTGCAGTGCCTTTTAGCTTTGTCATAAATGGGTATATAATCATAAGCCTTCCCCCCACAGGAGAGTTGACACAAGGGGAGATGTACTCAGCCATCAAGAAAGAGAAGGAGCGGACGGACCCAGGAGACTCCAGCAACACACACTTCAGTGGAGAGATGCACTTCTATGAATTAGTGGAAGACACTAAAGATGGGATCTGGCTGGTTCAGGTAAAAGTAATCTGTGAAAATATTCATTCCATGTTCATTGACAGATTTGTCTTTTTTTAACTCAATTCTCTTACGTGCCCAATTGAACCTGCAGGTCATTGCCCAGGACCGAGAGGCTCTGCTCAGCACGTCCAACTGGGGTAAGATGGTGCAGAAAGTCTCTCAGTTTGGAATCAGAACTGGAACCTTCAACTGCTCGAATGACAACAGGTGAAAATGCTCATTTCTAGTAATATTTCCTAGTGGAAGACAAATAAGATGAATAAAATAAGGCTGGAACCCACAGGGTCCCTGTGATTAACTGGTGCACACAGATGACTCATCACAAATTGAAATCGAAATCAATCAATCTAAAAATATGTATTGTAGCTTAGGGCAGTCCTTTTAATTCCACTTCAATCAACCTGCCTCTGCGTATAAATCAAGCACACAGAGCGGCCCACTCAATGCATGAGGGATCAAATGAGGGCAGGAGATTATGAATTTTATTTTGAGTAGCTACATAAGGTGTGTCTGATGATCCCTCTGAATTCTGTCCCCCAGGTCATGTATCAAGCGCGGCTGGCATCGCTCCACGCTCATCATGTCTGTGCCCCAGACCTCAGCGTCGAAGGGTAAAGTCATGCTAAAAGAATACAATGGCCATCATGTTGAGACTGAACACATCTTCCGCTGGATGACCTCACATGTGGCTCACCGGATCAAAATCCTGCATCAGCCTGAGCAGCTGGTAGAAGAGTGGCGCTTTGACCCCGCCCATCCTGTCAAGATGTTTCTGTTCGCCCATCTTTCCCAGCCCCCTGCCTTTTTCTCTTCGCTGTCCATCAAGTTCACCGGCAGGATTGAGTTTGTCTTCGTGGATGTACGCCACTGGAACAATGACAGCAGCCTTATAGAGATCGGTGTGACACACAGCCCTGCCTACATCCTCAAGATGCCTGAGGGCATCTATCGCTACGGCAGCAGGTGAGAGTTGCAAGGAGACGTGAAAGTTATTATTTGTCCAAAAAACACTAATGTCTTTGGATGGTCTGTTTCTCCTTTCGTCTCCCTGTTCCCTCTCTTTTTAAATTCCCTTATCCTGTCATCCACCTCTCTGTAGCATGGGGGAGTTCCTGTCCTTGGCTGCCATGGACACTTTCCTGCGTACAGTCCAGCCAGAGGTCAACGACCTGTTTATACTCAGTCTGGTCCTCATCAATTTGCTGGCTTGGATGGATCTATTCATCACACAGGTCATAGGGTTTTTTTTCATTATCTGTATCAGATCCTCATCTGTTTGCATATAGATTTAGGAACAATGTCTTTATTGTCCATACATTACATTACATGTACTTCAGTGTAAAGTAAACCTTCAAGTAAAGTAAAGAATATACAGTTGTTCATGTTATCTAAGTTATGGCTCGGAATGTTTCTTTCACCACTGAACAGCTGGAGAGCTTGAGAGGGGATAGAGAGATAGTTGGTTCTGCATTAACTGTCCAATTCTTTTCATTACAATGTCTGTCTTCAACAGGGAGCAACAGTCAAACGATTTGTAGTTCTGATCCGAACTCTTGGAACCTACAACTCCATACTGCTGGTGTCCTGGCTTCCTGTTCTGGTAAGAATCGACTATGCCACAAAGTTGTGACATTCTTTATTTAATATCTACCACTGACTGATCTCCCTGTCCAGGCTCTGCTCCAGTTACCCTATCTGGACACTGTGTATGGCTACAGTTTGAAGCTTCTTCGTTATGCTGACACCACCACACTGGCCAGCCTGGTGCGAGCTGACTGGACCTTTTACTCATCCCACCCAGCCCTCTTCCTGTCCACCTACCTGGCCCACGGCCTGCTGGTCGACTACTTTGAGAAGAAACGCCGCTGTGATGTCAGGAACCGTGAGGACAGCACCACCAACCTGGAGTGGCTGGCCAGCCTGTGGGAATGGTATACTTCGTTTCTGCTTCGCCCGATAGCATCGCTTCAGCAGGTCCCATCGGACCTCTCAGACTGGGAAGACGATCCAAACTTCTTGTTTGAGCATTTGTCTTTCCCGAATCTCTGGCTCCACCCGTTAATAAATGTGGACTACATTCAAGCCCTGCCAACGTGGAGGTTCAGTACAGTGAGTCCGTGCTGGGGGGTTGGCTCTGCTGAACAGCAGCAGGAAGAGCTGGAAAGATTACTTGCAGACACAGAGGATTCTTCTCCCACAGCTCCCAGCACACCTCCACATGAGAGCACAAGGTACAGGAGGCCACTGAGCTGTCAGGACAGCAGCAGCCAGCTATGCGTGCGTAGCAACGTGGACCCTAGTAGCAAACACGGATGTGCGTGCGCCAGGGCAACAGATGGTCACCCAGCACCTCAGGCTGTCTCTAACCAGCATCTCTGCCAGTGGCCAGGGTGGCCCTGTGATATGCTGCATTGCTCAGAGTGCGTGGTGTGTCTTGAGAACTTTGTGAGCGAGGAGCTGTTGATGGGTCTTCCGTGTGGCCACGCCTTCCACCAGCAGTGCATTGTTGTGTGGCTGGCAACGGGCCGTCACTGCTGCCCAGTGTGCCGCTGGCCCAGCTTTCGGAAGAAGCTGCAGAGAGGCGCGTGCGGCTCTGCTGAAAACACTCTGCAGGACTGATGGTCAGGTGTCATTGAGCCCTGCTCGTCTCCTGGGCCTCTCCCAACTCCCACTGCTCACAGGTAGCTTGTCACCATCACGGCTTACTTGGATTTAGGTTTAGGGGTTGGGGCGGTGTTGAATGGAAGTGATGAGGGCTCTTGTTGTCATGAACCATCAATCATCTTTTTCTGTTGCTGTTTTCTAAGGTAATGTGCTGGCCATCATGGCAGACAGACGCATATACTGTACACAGTCATTCTCTGTATAGAGAGTATCGTGATTCACACACTAATTCAAGGTTTAGTCTTTGTAAACTGTTCAGTGCAATAAAAATAAATACTAATGTTTCCTATTCTGTTTTCAGCACTGTGAGGACAGTTAAGAGTCTGTTCTACATAGAAACCATCAGAGTGACTACAGGCATTAAACTACTTATCAAGCAAACTGCCTTAACACTGTCTTCTCTATCCTTCATCAAAAAAAGACTCTGTAAAAAAGAGTACAAAGTACTGTCTCCCCAACAACTCTTTTTATTTTAACTATGCCTTATCACATTTCATAGTTTCATAGTTTGTATCTCTCGGTTGAAATGATTTTGAGCTGTGATTCATCACTGAGAAGCCAAGCTAAACGTTTTTTACAGTTACCCCAATTAGTTAAATATAAATCTATCTATTTATAGGCTTAACCAGGTTGCACACACCGGTAGACGTGTGTATAGTGGTGCTCACATACCCACCCTTGGTTCCGTCAAGTTGTAGCTCATTACTCATAGTGACAAAGCCTAACAGAAATATAACCCAGTCAGCAGTTCCCCTTAAATAGTATAGTTTAGCTTCTATCAGCTCATACCAAACTCAGTAACTTGCTACAACTTGCAGATACAAGTTACAAACATAGATCATCACAAGGGGCATGTCATGGTGGCTAGTTGATTCTTCCTGTTACATTAAGTAGACACGTTGACAATATCATTTGTCATGTCATTTGCAATGGAACATTTTACTGGGGAATGAAAAGGAGCTAGGGAAAGAAACCCTCAGTCGCTGTGCATTCATGCTTTTACTTTTTATTTCACAAATCTCCATGCTGACTCACACAGAGAGCACAGTCAAGCCCTTGTTGCATAATGCAATCACTGGAAGCCCATTGTCGTGTCAGATTCTTGTGGAAAACAAAGAGAAGAAGGGCCTGGTCACGCATTATGCAAAGTGAATATTGTCGGTTAAAAGTTCACCCTTCACTCATATTTGGATGGTTTTGTAGTTCCTTACTTAAGAACTATATTTTTAAGGTTTGTGTTGCTGTATAACTTGCTGATATTTGAATATGACTGGGGTCTCCTGCTTCCGCTACCTCTGGAAAGTATGGAACTATGGAACCAGAATCTCTGTATTGTATAGCCTGAGTTTTATTAAATATTTTATTTTAGAAACTGCCCTCTGCTTTGCTAATTACCTCATATTTTGAGCACTTACTGTTTGGCTCTTGGCAGACTTACCCTGCAGTCTCAAAAAAAACCCAGATCTAAAAGGCCCAAAAATGTAATTTATCAATTTTAAGGTACGTAAGTGTAAACTTTCTGCTCATTCCTGTCCTCTTGCTGTGTCTGAAGGGTAGGATAAGAAACATAGAGCTGTAACACTCACTCAAAATAAAAAGTGTTACAGGACTTTGTGGCGTTGTTCTTCTGGCTTGTCTGGTCTCTAAAGAATAAAAGGTACGATGGATACATCAGAGCACAGAGCAGCAAACCAGGGATTCTGTCAATATTTTTTTGTTTGAAGAGTACGGGTGTAAAAGAACTTATAAAATGTTTGTTAGAAATAACCAACATGGTCTATGTATTAAATGTATTTTATGTTTTATTGGAAGGAAAATTAATAAATGCTCAAGACTGTGTCTCTTTGAAAAACCATTTAGACCTTAAAGGTCTAACTAACAATTAGTTTGGCTAAAACATGCTAATCAGTTAGATGTTATTTCTTGATCCAGGTGCATACATACGAGGCTGCCATCATGTGGTGCTAACAAAATGTTGCAGGTGCATACCGAGAGACTGGAGGGGCGCCATCCATGGTCAAAGCAGGACACACGCATCCTGTTTGGCTCTTCAAAATAAAATACATCACGCTATCTTATGTTGTACTCCCAAAGAGTACAGAATAACAGAGCAAGTTAATTATTTACACTGTCTCTCTGTGTTTTCAATATGTGTGTGTGTGTGAGTGTGTGCACGCGCAGAAGCCAATTCCGATTGTGTTTTTGTACTAAAGTTATTCATCTGTGAACTGTAAGAACAGTTTAATATTTATTGAGCTGTGGTGAGCCCTGATACCAGTAGATGGCAGTATGACTAAAGTGCCTGTAAACTAGTGACAAAGCAGAAATGTCTTATGTTGGTCTCAGTTTTAACATACTAACAAATAACCAAGACATTTGTATAGGTTATAAATCAAAGATCAGTTCTGTTTAGAAAATGTTTGCATTTGATAGATCCTGTTTTATCGTGTTATTTCATCTTCTTGAGATGAAGAAATAAAAATAGGGTAAAAGTGTTCACATGCACAATAATCACACCAAACCATTATTGGTTGAGGATATGTTGAAAAAAAAAATGCCCCTCATCACATTTCCGAGCAACAAAGAACTAGAATCTGATTGGAGCATAATTGTTGCTTACATGTGGCAGTCACCAAAGAGAAGAACCCAGAAAGTGACTAACATTCAATGTCACCTCAAATGGCAAACACAGGAGAGGACAGTGTCCTCCCTGGGAACCCATTCCCAGGAAAGTGTGAACAAATATCTAGTGTTTTGATCAATACATTCCCAGAGGTAAACAGAGCAGCACCAACACAAGGCAGGTAAACAAGACATGTTAATAGGTTCACTTTCTCAGTACCATGTGGTTCATAGATATCCATAAACAGACGAAAGGTAATGAGATAGAACTTTGGTTTGTGTGTGTGTGTTTGTGTGTGGGATCTCAATAAACCGAATAGTTATGTTAAACATACAACACACACATACCTAACCCTCATCACATACACTCTCTGGTGTATCATGCATCCTCGACACGATCCAATACATCATGCCCAAACATGACATCACAGGTTTGAATGCTGATGCTCTATTACTGCCCTGTCCAGCTCTCCTTGTGTAACAGCTGATCACCTGGTAACTCGATCATGCTATTTTGTGTGTGTGTGTGTGTGTGTGTGTGTGCAGTTGTGTACAGTGCAGCTATTTTCAATTCACCATCCTTCTGACCTGATGATGTCATGTGGAGGTAGTTGTGGTTTAAGTTTGGACAGAGTGCAAGAATCATTTCTCTTTTTATTGAGGTGATAAATAACTAATTACGTAAAGTTGGATAAGGCTCTATTTATATTATTACATTTACATATTGTGGTTTTAAGATGATGTATCTTTTTGTATGTGTGTGTATGTGAAAGATGCAGAAGGTATATGCTATCATTTAATTGGTGTCCTTTTATATTAAATGGCATTCACTCATCCAAACCCCTAACATGCAGTTATAGCTAATTCTATTTCTACACCTAAAACCAAGTGAAAATATAAAGCCAAAAGCAAACAATGTGATCACTTGTAGGTCTTAGGTTCAAATTCGTCAGGCACACACGCACAATGGTAGCTTTAGGTTTCTGGTTTCGTTTCCAGCATCAGCTGCACAGAAAGGGGACGGGCGGGGAGGGGGGGTGGAGGAGAAAGAGGAAGTGAAAATGAAATCCAGTCCAAAGATCCTCTTTGTTTTCTACTGAACAGAGTCAGGTGGATGGTTGCAGGATCTCTGGTGGTTCTCACTTTTTGTGCCACAGCAGCAACATAATCACAAAATAACCAGCATCATCACATTCAGACATTCAAGTAGACTGTTAAGCTGAACTATCTCTAATATGAACAATGAGTGCAGTTTGGGATATTTGGGATATTTATGTCTTCTGTCTTCTGCTGGTCTTACACTGGCACAAGCGTGACAGAATCTGTCCTGGGACGACAAATGAAGACGGTTTCTTTCTATGGTCATTGTTAGTCTTTGTTTGAGATGGATAGGTCCATATTAGTTTAGAATGATGTCGTATGGTTTGGTCTGATTTCTTTCATTGAGAATTTGAACACTATCATCTGCTTCCTTTGATTTTATATTCGTGCATGTGTTATGTTGTTGCTGTTGGTTTGAATGGCGGCTGGCGTCCTGTTTATAGTTGCATTGGTGCCACCTCGTTTTCGTGTATGTGTAATGTTTCCTGCACTTGTTTTTATTCGTGAATCACTTTGTAACCGCTGATTTCAAAATGGGCTTTAGAAAAATACATACAATAATTAAAACAAAGGACTGTAGCTGGCATACAGCATGAGGAAATGAGTTCGGCTTGTTTTCACGGTCACAGGAAAGAGGAACGGAGTGAGTCCTCTTCGCATTTGAACTCCTCTGCTGAAGCGCGCACGCGGCCGCAGACACTTCCGCGACGGCGCTCGAGAGCAGGAGGGGGATTTCCAGCGCGAGCCCCCACTTCCCCTCAGCAGCGGCTGTTTTGCTTTCGCTCTGCGGAGAAACAGAAAAGAACCGCGGGCACACTTTTGTTTTCCAATTTTTGTGAAAGTCAGTGACAGAAGTTGAGCTGTGTGGCTCGGGCTGGTGCCGTCGGTGTGTCAGCGGGACCCCGGAGCTACAGGCCGTTCTCTCCGAACAGGTACCGTCTCATTTCCGCATATTAACGCCGTTGAGTTCGCGGACATGACGGCTCCCCCTCGCTCTGCGTGCGCAAGTGAAAGTGCGACTAGTTGTGTTGACTCGGTGCTCGGGTGTGTTTTCACTTTTGCCTCGGTTGTTGTTTCTTTTTAGGAGCGACAGCACCCGGCGGGTGAACTTCGACTACTACACCGCTCTTTAAACGCAGACTAAGCCTGTTTAATGTGCTATGGCCCGAAGTGCCGTGAGAGCCACTGCAGCTTTTGAGCGTAATCCACAGTTTGTTGTTTGTGGAAGTTATTAACTCTTACAGGCCTTAATGTCATTTATCTACGGGTTGAAGGATGCGTTGCAGTTGCATAAATTATATTAAAAGGAATTATATTTCTTCATACAGTGTCTTTCCAAGTAACCATAAGACAGACGACAAATAAAACATTTGGTTAGCTATCTGTGACAGCAATCCAAAATGACATTCCACACGTGAACACAATAACTTTGAAACTAACTTTGAAAATATAAGTTCCTCTTATCAGAACGCAACAAATTATATTTAAGTTAAAATTGTTTTTACTTGTTTAAAGCAGGACAACAGAACATCTATGACAACAAATAAAATAAAACAATATTTTATTGAAAATCGAATACACAACCACTACAATACAACATCCTAAATCAAGGTCAGTAATTTTATTAATACAGTATATTTTAAAAGTGATGGCAAAGAAACAGGAACATAAGAAACCCAAGTAATTACAATAACAAAGCAAAAGCCATTTGAGTGTTGATTTAAAAACAGATGAAGGAAGACTGTTCCAGAGCGATTGAAGCATGCACATGATTTACTGACCTGTTGATTAATTTCAACCCTTAAACATTAGTTAATGATGTGTTCTATAATGATAAACAATCAGCCCTGTGGTCATCCTGCCTGTGTGTGATGTTGTATTCAGTAGATGGAAGTTTCAAACCTGCGCTTCATAAAACAGGATGATAATTTGTCACCCTGTTAGACCTGTTTGGACTCAGACGTCATGTCAGCAGGCATCGTGTTGGCACACTGCAATCTTCACCCCCCCTAGTGTAGGAGGGGTGGGGGAAGCAGCATGCTGCATTCTTTATCTTATTTTGCTTCTCTCTTTTCCTTCTGCTAAAATATTTTATTTGAAATGTTTCCTAAATACATCTTATATGATAAGAGCGGGCTAAAGGGCTGCAATTACAGACATGATTGCATAATATCATTTTGGAGGCGTTCAACACTTGGCTACGCTCTCAAAGCCTGGCTGTGACCTTTTCATATTTTCACTGTCTCTACTTACCACTTTTTCTATGGTAACAACTAATACATTATGTGGAACCTCTAAATACTATACCGTAGTTATTATTCTTACACATGCCCTTATAAATTATTATTATTATAAGTATTCAGCTATTGTAATCATTCAGTAATCACAATTACACATTTGTGTTTTGATAGGCCAAAATGCCAGTGGAGAGAATGAGGATGCGACCGTGGCTGGAAGAGCAGATAAACTCATGTCAGATACCAGGACTGAAATGGGTTAATAAGGTAAGAGAGCACACACACACGAAAAATATTCACAGAGAACTAAAGCTGTAAACTGTCAGGAAACGCACTACAGATATTAAGGTAGGCACATATTTTCCCAGAAATTATATAACATTTAAATCAGAAGTCACCAAATATCTAATATTTCCAATGTGTTAAAATGTGTGCCCAATAACCTCTGGAGTGAATCAAACAAACATAAAGTAAACTTCAGAACTGGTTTACTTGTTGCAACTGAATGCTCCTCAGCTCACCCTCTCCTTCAGCGGTGATCAATAATAAATGAGGATAAAATAATAATAATAATAATAAATAGAATAAGGTGCTTGGAGGAGAATCAAATCACTAGTATTTATACATATATATAAATTTCCTATTTATTGGAATATTACACACTGAACTGAACAGAAGGTTAGTGCAGGTCAGTAGCAGTGTGGTGGGAGGACACCCAGGCAGAGACTCTGGCACAGTACAGACTGCTGCTTCTGCTCTGATCCTGAGCGGTGCTAATCATTTTACAACAGTGGTGCATAGTGGAAACCCTGTTATCAACCCTTATCACCTCCCTAGTTTCCACTGTTTTAAAATAATTTGTGTGTGAGTGAGAAGAGTTTGGTGTGGCGATCCATCATGAAGAAGTGTTACAAGGACAATCTGAGTCATAACCTGAGCATATGTAAATGTTTACAGGAAAAAAGAATCTTCCAGATCCCATGGATGCATGCTGCACGCCATGGCTGGGACCTGGAGAAGGACGCACCGCTCTTTATGAAATGGGCCATACATACTGGTAATAATAATAAGAGTTACCTCAGTCCTTCTACTTTTCAGTGGGTTTTTCAAATCATAGTAAGCTCAATTTGCATCCTGTTTTCATGTCAGAAATCACATTGTAATGACTTGCCATTCTCAAATAGATGTCAGGACTGATAATGCTTTAACTGAATAGTTCATAACTGGTTCACATTCACGTCATGGTTGACAGCACGATAAGTTGCAGTTCTACATAAAATCCTCCTAATGATATTAGTCTTTTTTACTCATTGTCTTTATAATGACAACAACAAGAATTATGCTGTTTTTGTTTTTGCTCAGGTAAATACCAGCCAGAAATAGACCGCCCAGATCCAAAGACGTGGAAGGCGAATTTCCGCTGTGCCATGAACAGTCTGCCAGACATCGAGGAAGTGAAGGATAAAAGCATTAAAAAGGGAACTAATGCCTTCAGAGTTTATAAGATGCTCTCCTCCACAGAGAGAGGTATGAAGAAAGGTGAGCGCTGCTAACTTTCTATCCTAAAATGGATATATATATATATATATATATATACACACACACACACATATATATATATATATATATATATATATATATATATATAATGGATATATATATATATATATATATATATATATATATATACACACACACACACACACATAATTATTGTTATTACATATATTTCTTCTGTGTTTCTCTATTTAGGAAAGAAGAAGTCTGACAAAGAGGCAAGGCCCAAGGAAAATAAAGAGGTAAATAAACTGATAGAAGCCTTCCTCAAAGAAACATCACTGGCTGGATAAGGTGGCTTTATTTGCACAAAACTGTGTGTATCAAGTCTGTCCACTCTTTAAAATGACCCTTTACAATTTAGAATGTGTTCACCATGAGTAGCAGCATTGCAGAGGAGCAGTTGGATGATAGGAAACACAAACACCATGGAGGAAGAGTTTCTGATTTCATACTCAGGCTTTGCAATTTAACTGTAACTTGTGGGTACTGGTCTGGTGACATTAGGCATCACAAGAATATTTACTTTACCTCGAAGTGTTGCTTTTGTATCAAAGCAGATCAAATGATTTCTAACAGTCGTAGCAGTGGTAGCAGATTCACTTAGTATCTAACGTTAACAATCGGCTCCAGCTATGGTTCCCACATTACACAGACATTTGGCAGAGTAGGAGCAGTAACCAAGTGCCCCTCTTCCATCTGTGTCTGTTCATCTGTAATTTTTAGGCAATGCAAATTCAAACTGAAAGCTATTATTTTAGATACTAAAATGAGCAAATTAGTTGCTCTATTTCTTATATTATTTAATGAGATGTAATCCCAAATCATCACTTGACTGCACTTTACTGTACTTTGTAATTTGCTTTGATGAACAATTTCTATCAAGAAATATTCACAACCATATAACAAAATCTGACTTCCTAGCAACAAGCTCTCACCTGCAAAAATGTTAAATAGAAACAAAGAAATGGTATAGTAAATGTACCATACCTACCATTAAACCGTATCTTTTTCCTTTTTTCTTGTTCTCTCCCTCAGACAGCTTCTCAGTTTCCGGACAGAATTGTTCTCCAAGCTCATGCTGGACCTATCGACTATTCCAAACAGGAAGAGGTCAAGCAGGAACCCATAGAGTCAACAGTGATGGACAGTGCCTCAGGTACGACTCTCTTAGCCATTTCAGTCATGTCCTATGGAGGATCTCCAGAGTATTGGGTCTGGATTTTCTCAGCAATTTCTATTCAACACTCCTGAGCATGCACAATGCAGCAGGAGGCTCTCTACTCAGATACATGTAATATTCAGAGTTCAGCTGAGGGGTAGGTGCAGTAGCAAGAACTAGCATCACATGGACAGCAACAGCAGTGTTGGCTCTTCACCCAAACTCTTGTCGAAGGTGTCTTTATGTGAAAGACAAGGAGAAGTAGGATAAATGTAATTTGCTGGCTCTTTTCAAACCCAGGGACACTTCGAAGTGCAGGACATCAGAAACTTAAGTTACACTAGAAAGATTAGAATTGCATTTACAAAATAATTTCAGAGAAAAAAGGCACAGAAATACATCCATTTCTGTAGTTACAGTGTTGTCCATTAACTGTAGGTTATTGAAGTGTTATGTCTAGTGATGTTTTGAAAGGACATGTGTGGTTAAATAAATCTTCCATGAAGTATCTTTGTCTTAAAGTAGTCGATAGATGATACAAGCTATTGTCATTTGATCAGTAGATCCTTTGCAGGGTAGGATCAAAGTGTGTGAGTTTATTATAACATAACCTTTGTGTCCATTCATAGCAATTAACAGCTCAGTCGAAGACCACGTGATCACGAGCGAGCAGCTGCCATTTGTCTGTCAGACAATTGAAGTAACCACTGAGAATGAGGAGCAAACAGTTAGTTCCTCCCACTCGTACCCACTCCAAATTTCCCCTGTTTCTTCATGTTGTGGTGAGAAGACGCACACACACACACACACACACACACACACACACACACATACATTTAATTCCAGAATTTGCATAAACAGGTTCAGTTGTGATTTCTCAGAGCCACGATTCTGACCACAGCAAGCTTCAACTAGCTGTTAAGCATTTGTTGTAGTCAAGTGGTGTTAAAGAAGTGTTTCAGCTGGTGACCCAATATTCTGACGTCATTACATCACCTGTTCTTACACAATCCAACTGAATAAAGCCTCTCCTTTATCATTGCCACCAGATTTTATCTGGAGAGCAGAAAATTGTGGGCAAACCAACTGTGTGTGGGGGAAAAAAGTAACCACAGTTAACAGGGGTTAACAGCAATTATTATGGCCAATAACAGTGTTTAAGACTCTTTGAAGCTGCTTTTGAACTGAATAGTTTAAAATAAGCATGACACATTGAAATAAAAGTTTTTAACAGTTTATCTTGGAGGCTGAACAAGTCTTTGATGTAGTGTCATATTGAATATAAATTTAAAACCAGACCCATTTCCTGAGTCAACATATTGATTTGAAAAATTTGAAAACATATTCTTCCAAACTTATCAAAGTGCTTATCTCACCTCTGTGTTCGCTAACCACTCATTCAGACACAGCTGTTTCGTGTATTTCCCATCTCTCCTTCCTCTCTGAACATTTGACCCTTTTTAGGGTCACACTCAACCGTTGTCGTTGTCTGTCTCTCTCTCTCTCTCTCTCTCTCTTGCTCTCATTTGTGAAGCATGTTTATTTGGTGTATTGTATTGTACATACAGTATAAAAAGTAGAAAAGTGCAATGCTTGGTATCTGCCACGTTATTATGGTTTTCCGATGTCAATCAAGATTGACTGGAATTCCTCCCTTTCCCTTGACCTCTTTCTCTTATACTGTCTTGAATGTGTGTTTATTTCTACAGGCAGTGACACAGACAGTGACACAGAAGATACCAAAGAGGTGAATCTTGCTTGTACACAATCAAATACACCAAGGAGACAGTGATGGTGAAATAATTAGCTGCTATGATCTTTAGATAAACAGGTTTTCACCTGCTCCAACTTTTCTGGTAAAACAGGGTGTGTGTGTGCGTGTGTGCGTGTGTGCGCGTGTGCGCGTGTGTGTGCGTGCGTGTGTGCGTGTGTTCCTTCCTGTAAAATTGCGAGGCTGAGAAAAGGGAGGGACTTGTCAGGAACTGTGACTTTCAAACATTAACAGACAGATCTATGGTTGTTCTTCTGTGGTACATTGTACCCACAGTGAACACATGCCTGTACCTGGGTACACAAAGCAGTACTACTGCTTACCAGTGGGAATGTTTTTGTAATTTAATTTTTCAGTATAATTCAGCGCAAATAAAATAAATAAGTGTATCTTAACTTCTATGTCAAAAAATACATAGGTGTCAAATGTTACTCTGAGGTTCCACCAACTCACCACATGAAGGAATCTATCTGTAAATTCTGTCACTCTGGGCCACAAATCAATCAAAAATATTTTGCTGTCAAATGAGGTTTGCTGGTTTAAATGAGCTGTAACTGTTAATCTGTGAATTTAAATGTTTTCTTGCTGAATGAGAATCCCTCAATTTCACAGCATCAGCCTCAGCCATCAGCTTTTTGTGATATGTTTTATGTGGAAATGTATTATGTGTTTACTCATCTTTTCTGTGTTTTTAAAGGGTATCAGTGCAGTCTGGAGGCGGGACTACAGCACATCAGTCCTCAGAGTTCCCACATGTTCTCTTCCCGGCATGGCCACTTTTGTCAGCGCAAACAAGCCCAACTTCAGGGTCACCAGCATGCGAGACCCAGACCCACTTATCAGCTACCACACAGACGATTGGACGTCAGGGGCCAGCCACACCCATGAGATGCGTGCCAGTGTCATAAGGAAAACCTCCGACGTTACCTCTTCGTGACCCCAGAAGAAGTGACAGAGAATGTTGATTGTCTTCATCAGGGCCACTCGGTGAATTACCGCAGCAATCGTGAATCAATACTGTGTGTGTGGCCCGTGTGTTCACATTTGATCTGGACTACACCATATTTAGTTTTGATCATCCATGTGTCATAGGTAGATAATTTTCCCCACTGCTTTTTTTCAACACTTTAGTACACCATCCTGAGTGAAGAGAGGATTTTGCACTTTTTTGTTATTTCTTAAGATGAATTTTATGAGTGAAATGTAACTGGCTCCAGCCAGGTTTTCATATTAATCAACTTTTAAAAAAGATTTCAAACTATTAACAGTCTCCAGTCAACCCAAACATTCAGTTCCTATGTCATATACTCTCAAGTAGTTCATTGCAGGAGGATGTTATGTCAAAATTATTTTGAATCTAATTTGACCACATTTATCAGTTATCAAGCACTAGAACCCTTTGCAAAACAAACTGTTTTGATGTCACTGTTTTGCTACCCAATCTTAACGAGACACATGGATAGAACAAAGATAACGTAAACATAGAAGCAAACAGAAAAACAAACGTTATGAGCAAGTCAAACCAGCTCCCAAGAAGAATCAGAGTCATGTTGTTGAGAATCATTGATATGCTCCAAATTGCCCCATGCAAGCAGGAGCGTGTGCACATAGGAACTAGTAAGTCTGGAAATCTCAGGTAAAAGTGCCCTCCAACACAGTGCGATGAACTGACAAGATGAACAACAGACACGCTGACAGACGGACTGACAAGACTGTGAACAATGGATTAATCTCTTCCGCGCTTCCTGCCTCCTGCTGGTGTTAATAATGTACATAGCTTATGTATGCAAACTGCTTCTGCACCTTATGGACAGCACTTCTGTGTGCCTCTGTGTGTCTGTGCTGGGGAGGTGGTATTAATTAAAGGTGTGTGGATGGATACAGATATAAATTATTTTAGTCTGCTAACAGACCAAAACATAGTTGATTCTGATGCTCAGTTTTGTCAGTCTTTAGTCTCCATTCCTGGAAAAAGCTGCCTCTGACATCACACAAACTTTTACAAACTGTAAATCCCAAAACCGAGAAAGACTTATTGAACTACGCTGAGTGAATCAGAAAGCTACTGGCGTGTTAGCAGCTAGCAGGCTAAAACGCCGACTCCTTTCCCAGGCTGCTTTTAAAGCAGAGCCCCAGCTCTAAAGGACAAATAGAATAGGATGCTGCCATGTCTGTAGACATTTGACACTGGACGCACATTACTGTCAAGGTGAAACTATTTAAGGTTCTCATTCAAGGCGTTGGGGCTCACTTGACAGCCGATGCGGTATAGACGTTGCTTTTCCAAATGTTTCTTGAACACGTCTTGCATCAGATTGAAAGATAATGGACAATGTTTATACTTGTATGTGGTGACAACTCCTCCCTCTGATTTTTCGTCTTCTACTTGAGTGCTATATTTCTACAACAAGTCATAATGACCAAATCAGATGCTTTTCTTTGGCTGTGTTTACTTGGATACCAATTTTCTAACAATGTGATAAAGACAACTCCAAATAAGACAGTGATATGTAAACATTCTCTGATAATCAACATGTTTACATGCGGGAATATTATTGGAATATTCTGATAGCAACCTATAAACATAAATATCTTACTCAGATTAAGGCCAATGGTCAGATTCTAAGTGTCCATGTAAACATAGTTGGCAAAGGTGCCAAATTCTTGTTTCTTTGCATGTAAATAGTATGGCTCATTTTAGGGCTTTGCACCAGCACAAATGTGTTGAATCAAATTTAATTTATAGTGTTCTCAACATATAAGCATGAGCTGACTTGAAATCAACATGTTCTAGTTAATGACAGCAATTCTTCTAATTAAACATTCAGATCCTTCTGACTTCACAAGACCGACAGTTGAAATTTCTGTCACAGAACAACTGAAGTGCACTTAAACCCAGAGCCTATTCCTGTTTTTGTCTAAATGAAAGGGATGCCATTGTAGCCAAAGGTTAACAGTGGGATATGTGTGATGACATGGTTATTTATCATGAGGCTGGCTGCTCTTTCTAACCTGCCTTCACCTTATGAGATGGAGAGCCACTGGATTACTTTTAAAACTAAGGTGTGTCTCACTGTTGGCACTTTGCACGTATGATAAAAACAATATCACCATTCAGCTCCAAGGTTGAACAACACAGGAGACTGCCCAGCTAAAAGAAATGTAACAACATTGTGTCATCACTGTTTATCCTGTATACATTAGGAAAGCTACATGTGAATCAACATGTAAATCTGAATAAAGAGCATTTTTTGTATTTATTCAGATGGGTCAAACGTGTTTTGTGCATTGTGGGAAGATTGCATGAATTGGTTAGAGCTTTATCTTGCACACTCATAGGGTTCAGAGTCCAGGTTTATGGGATGTCGGAGACTGGTAGTAGAGCTCGACTATCTGTGAGTGTCAAGATAAAAACGTCCAGTAAACAAAGTCCTCCATGTTGCGGACATGTTGTCTGCATTGTGGAAAAACACATTCCTGTTCTTCAAATAAGTCCACAGAACATCTGCACAGAAATATCAAATGGTGTTTGAGCTAAGTGGGAAATGCTTCACTCGTTTCAGTCTTGCTTCTCTTACACAAACATCCTCATACTCATGTAGAGCTTTCAGTTTAACCAGAGCACCAACTGCTGTTTCAGTTTCACTCTCTGTTTTCAGTTCTCTCTTAACTTCCTGTCTCAGAGGCCTTGTGGGTGGCTGGTCGGTTGCCTTGACGACCGCTAACCGCATAATATTTGTCATCACAAATGTTCAGTCCTTAGTATGGCTTGTCTTGTATTGAACTCTATTTCACAAGATCCTTTGCATCCGCATCTTCTTCATTATCCTTCTAATGTTTTGGTTCAATGACCACAGTCATCCAAAATGGTCTCTAACTGAGCTTCTCTAACTGTTTTTCAAATGCCAAAAGAAATTAAAGAAGCCATTCTGTTCACTATTAAATTGTAAATTTGACCCTGCTGCCATTTCCACTCAATAAAAGTGTAATCTGAGCTAAATGTAATCATCTGAAATGAACAGAGGAGAGATTGAATTGTTTTTTAATAGTCTATATTAAAAAAACATTCATTTCTCATTTCTAGATTGATTACAAAAGTTAGAGCAACTACTGAGAAAATAATTTGATCAAGACGCAGTAATCGCTCACTTTTACCATCTAGTGTTCAAAAGTGGAATTACGTCTTCATTTCTCTGGTACCTTGTGATACAGGTCTGAGAGGCTTTCACAACAACATGAATCTTTTTATGTTCGAATTTTGATACAGGTTGCCTATCTGAAGGAGTAAGACTACTTACTCTTAGTCTTACTTTTAGAAACACTACTGAGGCCATAGAGCTTATAGAGCCATCAAATGTATTGACCACAGTCAGTCACCATTACTGACCACAGCCAATGAAACGGAAGTTTCTCTCACATGTGTTGCAAAGACTGTTATGACATCAGTGTGCTCATGCTCCTGTTCCTTTCTTCCATGAGGCCTGCAGCCATTGGTCTTAAATCTCCAGTTGGATTTTTTTCTACCTGGAATTTGAAATTGTTAATTGTTTCTGCTGAAGCTCCTGAATGTCCTCCTTTGTGTCCTGTGCTAACTTGTCAATAGTGTCTGCAGGAACTCGTTCCTTTACTTTGTCTGCTACTGGCTGCTGACAGTTTGGTTTGACATGTATGTTGGCATAAAACAATAGAGATGCTTTTTGCTTTGAATATTGTTCGTTCTTTAATACATCACATTCTTATCCACATACAAAATAATAAACAGAAACCTGCCTAAGCACAGTCAAAAACTGTTTTACTTCTCCTCTTGTTGTCATTTGCAACACCTGTGTACTCAGTCATCCCTAACGTAACCTGCCGGCCTGAGGCATGTCAACATCCGGCTCAGCTCAGTAAAACAAAATTAAATACAGCCACCTAGTGGTTGGAGGTATAACTGAAATATGGCTCCTACAGTGTTCGAGTTCATGTTCCGATTGCCTCAGTTGGTTATTTGATTTAATTACAAATTTCAGATCTCTGCTCTTCAGCTGCAGCCATATAGAAATGCCTCAAACTGGCCCCCTTTTGAATAAAAAAATGTGATTGGACCGAGCTGTCTGAAGACAGATGGAAGTCAGTCTGAATGAGAGGGGAGCCTCGCATTTGCCTTGCATTTGTATATAACTGTTATTTTGCCACTGTGAGTCCCGAGCAGTCTCTCGAGTGTTAACACAATTTGTCAGGCAGCTGCACATGTGATATTATTTACCTCTCAACTGTGGCTCTAGATAAACTGAAACAAACCATTATTTAGAAGGTAAAAACCACCTTCATCCATTCACACAGTCTGCTCCCTTGTGCTTTATGTTTCCAGGGTCACAGCACAGCACATACACCATCCCCAAGAGGTGCGTTTTGCAGCTTTAAATTTGGAATTAAATTTTAAAGCGTTCAACTAAAATGAGTTGGAGCTACACCTTACCGTAAGACAATGTTGTGCATGAGGGAAACACTTGTCTTGCTGCCTGAGAAAATCCATGACAGACACTAACAGGAGACGCTCACACATGTTGTACCAAGCAGCAGATGGCAGTGTTGCTTCATTTTTCATTTTTCCATTTCTCTTTTCCATTTGTTTTTCTTTCTTACTCTCTCATCTGAGAAACTTTTGTTGTGTCCTATAGAAGCACATCTATATCTATAAGGCATAAATGATGTTGGTCGAGACTTAAACCAATGCATCTTGAGAAACCCGAGGTAAATGCAATCACTAATTTCTTATTTTCACCTTTGATATTTTCTAGTTTTAAAAAAACATTCACATTGAGCATCATCAGTTTCTGTCAGTGTTTCTCGTCTCTCCATTAATAAAATGTCACAGTTGATGTTTGGAAGGTATATATTATAATTCAGTCAGAGGCAGTCCAATGCACAAAACATGTGCATCAGCGATTCCATGGAATGTGCTGAAGTGGATATTTGATGCTTAACACCATATACATTTTTTAAATGTCACTGACTAAACTGCACTTTTGCTCCAAGAAACTCCGGCTGTGTTGCATTGAGGCAGATGTAGCCTGGTATGCATGGAAGGGCATCCAAACCCTCTCTCTCTCTCTCTCACACACACTCAGCCTGGGGATCAACCAGGTATTGTGAGTCATCAGCCTGTTTAAGAAGCCTGACTCGGGGAGAGAGCGTGAGACAGATGGGTGAGGGGGAAGCCAAGTGTCGGAGGAGGAGGAGGGGTGAGAAGAAAAGGGGGGGGGGTGAAACAAGAAAACAGACGGGGAGATAGAGAGTGTCATCGAGGGGCGAGTTAAATGACATTAATGATGCGTCAGTGTGAAGTGGCTGTGAATCTCAACAGTCAACTTGTTACCATGGTTCCTGCTGCTGCTGACTTCCACATCGCAGAGCGCCGATAATGAAGTCAGGTGTGTTTGTGTGTGTGTGTGTGTGTGTGTGGGTCACGAGTGAGAGCAGAGCGTGTGTACATTCTGTGGATCTCATTTCACATGCACTGTACATGTAGTGTGCAGTAAAATAGTATGACTCTATGTGCAAGGTGTGTGTACACATACATTGTGTGTGTGTGTGTGTGTGCTTGTAGCTCCTAAACATGTGTCTTTAGCAAGCACCTTTATCCTCCCTGGGCTCCACCTGATCAGCAGTTGTTCAGATGGGTTAAATGCAGAGAGGAATTTCCCTTAAATCATGTGTTGCAATGATTCATATGTGTATGTATGTTGATTTATACGATTGTCAGCCACTCTCTCTCTCTCTTTTTCTCTCTCAAGTTTGTCCTCTGGAAACAATGAAAAGTCTACTTGCACAAAGCAAAAATTAGATACCCATAAAGAAAGTGGACACTGATAAAAAGAGAAGGTTGCAAGCACACATAATGACCTACCAATACAAGCAGAAGAACAAAGCCCGTGCAGTGTAAGACACACCGACAGAGGTAAACATTAATAAGTAGGGCCCTGAAGTGATGGCTGAATGAATTGAGGTCTGTTACCTTGGCAACCACAGTCTATGAAATATAACACAAAGACAGCGAAAGGATCACACAGAGGAGGTGGACAACACAGAAGTCCAGAACATTTCAAGGTGCAACTTGCCTTAGTTCAACCATCAACCTTCAGGAAATTAAGTACATTTTTCTGGTTACTTGTATATTTTATTATTTTCAAGTGTGTAATTTTACTCATACTTGAGTACAATTTACACCATGTAATCTACTTTGCTACTTTTAAAATCAAAAGTCGCTATTGAGTACGCCCACAGTTTGCGCCAGCTACGCCACTTTTCTGTAGCAGTGACGCTTCAGTGGTCAGGTTGAGTGAGGTAACGCTCATAGTGAAGCAACTGTGCTATCTGACCACATAGATATACATACATTTCTTTCCTCCTATGGGAGAAGTACAGAAGCTATTGGTTGAGCTGGGGTGAGGATGCTCCAGCCCCTGGAGTTCAAATGGTCTCCAAGACTGTTCACTAAACCAGAGGCATACGTATGAAAAATGTACTCATCTGCAATAAACAAAGTGGTGGTTTCCTCCACTTGTATGCCTGCCAGGTCCTGGCCTATTCTCTGCCGTCTGTCTACAAATGAGCTGTAGATGTAAAGAAATAGATGGAGAAATGCATAACCCACGTGTATGAGCTGTTTTAATGCATGAAGGTGGGCATCCTGGGTTACAGTGTTCCCCACAGAGGAGATTCAGTCAGTAGTGGCAACAGTATGTGTGCACCAGGGTCACTGTCACACATGAGAACCCACTGGTGAGAAATAAGCATGACCCAGGGCCAAGGCCTTACCAAGCTAGAACCATATCAGACAGCACTGTGGACAGAACTATGTGGAAAGAAGTTCTGTGAGAATTCAGTGTCTTGGCCTGAAGGTCAGAAGGATTTTTACTTTCATCTGCATCCATCCATCCCCAGCATTGTTTATTCTTTTTAATAAACAAAACAAGACAAGACAGGGAATAACTTAAGGTTCCATTCGCCATTGTTCATGAGTTGTCTACTTCCATTATCTAAAATAACAGGCTCTGAATCGCCAGACCTTGTGGCGCAATGGTAGCGCGTCTGACTCCAGATCAGAAGGCTGCGTGTTCAAGTCACGTCAAGGTCAGGCTGATTTCTACTTTCTAGTCTATCTGTCCATCCCCAGCTACATTTTCATTAACCTCATTAGTGACATACTTCGCACTTGTGTTGCATATAATACAGTATCCTTAAAGGAATGAATGACCTTGTGGCGCAATGGTAGCGTGTCTGACTCCAGATCAGAAAGCTGCGTGTTCAATTCACGTCAGGGTCAGGATGGTGTTTGTTTTCTACTCTACCTATCCAGCTTTGCTTGCTCTTTATAGGACTAAACATTTTTTGTTAAAGTGATTATTGACATTATTTGCACTTGTATTGCATATATTTAAACTAACATGACTTAAACGGCCAAGACCTTGTGGCGCAACGGTAGCGCGTCTGACTCCAGATCAGAAGGCTGCGTGTTCAAATCACGTCAAGGTCAGGCTGATTTCTGCTTTCTAGTCTATGTGCCCATTCCCTGCTACTTTTCCGTTAACCTCATTAGTGACATACTTTGCACTTGTATTGCATATAATACAGTAACATGACATTAAAGGAATACAAGACCTTGTGGCGCAATGGTAGCGCGTCTGACTCCAGATCAGAAGGCTGCGTGTTCAATTCACGTCAAGGTCAGGATGACTTCTACTCCACCTACCCAGCTTTGCTTACTCTTTATAAGACTAAATGTTTTTTTAATTAAAGTGATTATTGACATTATTTGCACTTGTATTGCATATATTTAAACTAACATGACTTTATATGAGGCCAAGACCTTGTGGCGCAACGGTAGCGCGTCTGACTCCAGATCAGAAGGCTGCGTGTTCAAGTCACGTCAAGGTCAGATGAGTTTCTGCTTTCAACCTGACTTTTGTTTACTTTTTATCAAACAAAACTGGTATTTTGTTAAACTGTGAGTTGTATTTGCATTGCCTATATTTCAGTTAACATGAGTATACGTAAAGCCAACACCTTGTGGCGCAATGGTAGCATGTCTGACTCCAGATCTAACCCTAACCCGTGTTGAATTCATGTCAGGGTCAGAAGGGCTTATGCTTTCAAATGTATCTATCCATCCTCTTTCCTCTTTTTAATCAAACAAACCCACTGAAAGACAAACTCCATATCAGGAAATAACTCAATATTTGATTCTCATTAATACATGAGATGTCTACGTCCATTGCATTGGTCTAAACTAAAAACCGATGATAGGTTTCCTGAGCTTGTGATGCAATGGTAGCGTGTCTGACTCCAGATCCGAAGGCTGCATGTCAAAGTGTTTCAACTGATGTTTGTTTTCTCTTTACTAAATGTGGCAGGACGTAGGTAATTGCCCCTGCGTGGCCGTATGTTGCCAGCCTATCAGTGCGGGAGGTTGACTCATAAAAGGGGGACACTAGTGCGTGATCACGCTCTTGCTTCCAGGGACCGGATTACGTCATTTCCGGGCGTCCTCCACGTCTGCTTCCGGGCCATAGCAGGTAGGCTGTTTGCAGCAGCTGCAACTCTCTGTTCCCATCCAGCGCTGAACCCCGTTTGTACGTTTTCTAGAGGCTCGTTTGGGTGCTGTCTCTTGCATGTGGTGTCGTTTTATAGCCCCACAAGCTGCTCACCGTTGCCCGGTCGGCCTGACCGGTAAGTGTGCTAGTGGTGTTAGCTCTCTCCTCCAGCCCTGAGCGACTAACCCTTTGCTATTTATGCACCAGGGCTAAGGTAGCGGTGCTGCTTTGTTGTCGGCTTTGCTGCCTGCCTGCTTGCTGCTGCTTTTACTGCCTGCCTCCCTTGCTCTGCTTCGCCCCGCGCTGCTCCGCGTCTGGCGTCCGTCGGCGCGCCGCGCTCCGGCGGTCGGGCTCGATCGGTGGCTGTGGGACCGGGGCTGTGGGACCGGGGCTGATCCTCATTCGGCGCCACGGCAGGCGGCTGGTTTTAATGTGTTTGCAGCTGAGTGTGCGATCGCAAGTGGGACTTTTTTAATGTAGTTCCACGTTATGTTGTTGTGTCATTTTGTCTTTCGTTAAGTTTAGTTAATTTATTTTGTATTATAGTTTAGTAATTAATTGCTACTACGTTTTTGTAATATTTATTTTGACTTTCTTAATTTGCTTATTGATTATTTTTGTTTATTTTGGTATGATATTTAACTCTGGTTTCTGGTTTTCCCTTGCAGGTGCTGAGCCTCCGGTGGCGGTGTTTTCCCCTTCCGTGTCACCTGTGCATGTGGTTTGTGATTCATTCAGTTTGTTCACTTGCTGTGGTTTTTTTGTGGTGATTTTTCGATTGTGGAGCCTATCTGCCCCAGTAGGTCTCAGCCCTGATTGTGTTTCCAAGTCTTCTTTGTGATCCCTTTTTAAAATACTACAATTTTAAGACTTGTTAATAAAGATTATTTTATTTGTACTGGAATCACTGTGCCTACCTGATTTGGACCTGTTTGTGCGCCCTTCTCAGAGGTGGCGATAACCCCTAAATTCTCTAGGTGAAATTCTGAGAGTGGCGTTGTTGGCAATTAGTTAAATAATTGATTTCATTTTGACCTTATCCCTCGCTCGTGTCACCACATAAACAAAACCACTGAAAGACAAACTCCATATCAAGGAGTAACTAAAGTTGATTTTCCTTTATTCATGATGTTTCTATGTCTGTTTGTGTTAAGCTTTCACTGCCCTCATGTTTCTTAAGTGCTAAGGCTATTCATCATAATGAATTATACAGTACAACGCTTTGTTTGTTTTGTAAGAATAGAACCTTGATGAAATCTACCAATCAAGCTTCAGGAGCCCATAGAGATGTAATACAAGAGGCATGTGAGTCATCTGGCAGGAGAGTCATTGACTCACTCGCTCATTAATGATCCTGCACTCAGTCTATTCTCCAGTCACCGTTTCAGTGAGAGATTCACGCAGGAAGCTCTTAAAGTGGCTCAAAAACGAAGTCTCAGCAGAGGCTGATTAGGAGCCCATGTGTCGGTTGGACTGTAGAGTAAAGAGCTCAGTGAGTCATGCGGTGCAGATGCTTTCCTCGCCCCAGTCTCTGAGTAATGGATGTGATCACTGATGTTGTCATTTTGGCAATGGACAGACCACCACACACACAGAGGGAGAGAGAGGGCCAGCACCATCATTCCTAGGACTTTGCATTGACCTCTATTCATTGTACCCTAAACACCACAATTTAATGTCTAACACTACTCTAACCATGACAGCAAAAACAAGTTTTAACCCTACTGAGAAATCAAATTTAAATTTCTTCACTGAACCAAAATGTTTCCACTCTGTAATGTCAACGTTCAAAATTGTCCTCAAATAGTTGTCAGTGCAAATGAACCCCCCTGTTCCCCGCTCCCACACACACTAATACTGTCTACTCAGTGATCCTCTCTCTCTCTCTCTCTCCCTCCCAGCATGCTTGGCCTGTGTGCTTCTAAACTAATAAGCTCTTATCACTAATACGGATAACACAAGCATTTGATGGTGAAACACAGGACTCAGCCAAGGTACCTGGCAGATTTGCTTCAAAGAACCCATTGAGGTGATGAGCAGACTAAAGAAAATGTTATCTGCTCCTTCGACCTCAGCTGAAACTCTGCAGCAATTTAGCCTATTACATTATATTGCTTGCTAAATTCAAGGGAATAGATATCAATTTAATATGTTTTTATCATCCTCTATCAAACCAAATCCATGACATTTATAACAAAGAGAAGTGTCACTATTCATTCTGTTATCTTGCACCTGGCCTCAAGACAGGGGAGGCTGTTTAAACATTTTCTGGTACTAGCCCATTTGCTGGTTGACTGTCCCTTCCCCACGCTCACAAGCTCAAGCTCTCCTCTGTAATTTTTTTAACCAGACCTCAGGTTGACAGGTTGATGCTATTTCTCCTGACCAGTCCTCGTACACTGGGAAGAACAGTGCTGACACAGCAGATTTTAAGGTCAGAGGAAACATCCTTTGTATCCCTCTGTGACAATAATGAAACCTGTACATTATTCAGTATGTCCTACTTGTTTGTGTGAGTTCCAGCAGTAGCAAATTCAGAGCAAAGTAACCTGACAACAGATCAAACGCTAACAATGTAATACTCTTGTTAACATAGTACATTTCCAATTAAGCCGGTGAGTGTAATAAAAGCTTCCCATTAATTAAGGTGATGTAATAAAGGTGGTCTCTCAGCACTGGGCTCTGTTGACCAAAGAAAGCTTTGTGGTTTAAACTTCAGGCATGACAGGCATATGATTGCTCCAACTTGTGTAACAGCAGAAGACGTGATGGCTGGGTATGCCATTTCAATCGTGTCTTTCATTTCTCAGAAAACGAGCAGGGCTGCTGAGGTTAAGAGCAACATTGTGTGACTGACGGAGGTGTCTGGCTACAGAACATTTGGATTGGAATACAAGCTGAATTATCTTGGGCCTGAAAGAAGCATTGATTGTATTAGCAGTAAATGACTGGATTGTCTGCATGTCACTTGGCAACCACACCTCACTTTACAGCAATCGGCTGGAGTGGATGGGTGCACAGCTCCATCAAAATGCTCTCTGATGTCATCGCCAGCAGCAGCATCTATGTCTTGACTGTGAGCAGCTGAGAAATCTGATTAGTGGAGCCTCTACAGGTCTTTGGAGGGCACTTGGACGACCCAAGTGAATTCTCACCAGGGGGATACAGATGTATTGCTGTTCAATTCAATATTTCTCCCTTCAGAAAACTTTTCAGGGGCAGGTTGAATGGCAAAAAGAGATTGTTCCTAAAATCGTGCGACTTAAAAAACAGGATGAAAAAGCAGATCTTAAATATTTAACATATCAGTGGTTAATTGTTCAAAAAGTCAGATTTTCTGCTTGGAAAAAAGTTTTAGAAGTCTCTGACTAACTCCTCAGGCTATAATCAGGCTCCTCCAATCAGTAATCACCAATGGATACATGTGAACTTTTGAAAGGCTCACCATTTGTGTCAGCTTCTGATTGCTAATAGCATTTGTGAGATGTCCAATATATATGTATCTACAATAAGGTGACGTTTGGATATGAGCCACGTTGAATTAATAATCAAGTGCTATGTTATAAAAACGTTCTTACGTAGGACAGCGATGGGTGCTACAAATTTAGTTCAGCCACGAGAGAGTGACTTTGACCCTGCCAAAATTGATGCTTGATTGCTTGCTTCTATCTGCCTCTGTCCGCCAATCCCTGCTGTTATTGGGTCAAGTCACCAGTTCAGAGCTACCAGCTGACATAGGAATTAATAAAGCAAAAAGTGAAAAATGACTTCAGGGTACTATAAAGTCCACATGGATGCTTAAACAAACCATTTGATAATTGGAGCACAGATGGTGTGTAACTGAACTTCAAGTCCATCACAAACAGCCAGGAAGGATTGATTTATGCAAAAGTCGTAGCAGGGAAGGTTCATTATACTGAAAGGAAAGGTACAGAAACATAGAGACTAACAACATGGCAAGCCTGAAAGGAAAATGTGTTTGAGAAATAAGATGTTCTCAAACAATATCCTGGTAAAGCAAACAACAGACTGGTTTCATAATTAGGTATTTACTGCCTACACCCACCAGGACAACCTTTTTAAACAGCTTCAGTCCAACATTTGTGGAGCTTTAAAATGTGCCTATTAGCTTTGATGATGCTGGTGGAAAGCACATCTCTGAATCTCCCGCAGGTCCACAAATGGTTCGGAAACTGGTTACACACATGGTCACGAGTCCTCTTTGTTTTCATGTTCATAAAACCATTCAGTTCCCACTAATGCCAAGTGGATAAAAGCAAGGTCACGGAGGAGGCGTCTGCAGTCAGCAGGAGGATTGCCCTCCACAGTGTTCAACCAGCTGAGACCATCTTAATAAATGCTTAGCCTCCCGTTTAGAGCCACCCAGGGTTTTAAGCCATGCTGGAAAAACTCAAGGGATGGGGATGGCCTGAGGGACGGACTCTCAGTCGGTCAGTTCATCCATCATAGTGTAAAAGGCCATGATTGTTCTCATCTCAATTTCTCTTCTTTGAGTATTGCAACATATTCTTTCCAAAATTGCATCAATACAGTGTGAGCAAAATGGCGGGTGACCGGAGCTGATCTTATGCACCTTCACCCTGACATAAAGCTGCCCCTACCCTGACTTTTTTCAGTCTGAAGAAGAAGTAAGCACTGAGCCAAAGCAGAACCAGATTTATTCCACCCAAATGAATGCAGGTGCAAAAGGCACTCTCAACAAAAAGATTCCCACGCCTTTCCACCAGAGTTACCCTGTCATCACTGAGGCAAGTAATGCTGAAATCATTTAGGGATTTGTTGAAAGTGCAAACGCAAGGTGCAAAAAGCACTGATCTGGGATCTGTGAGCTGCAGACTAAAGAATTCTGAGCTTCCTTCTTTAAGAACCACTGTTATACAGTGTCAGAGTTTACTTTGTTTTCCTAAACAAAAATAAAGTCACACACAAAACACTACCAAACTTATTATGCTTCAGGCCTTAGCTAGCTCCTAGGTTTTATTCGCTGAATAACTAACAGATTTCTGCCAGCATTAACAGCTGTAAATACTCAATGAGCACTTTTTCAAAAGCTGTAGTTATGCAAAAAAGAATGTATTGGAATAATTGGAGGCTTCTGCATTGCTCACAATCCATGTCAGCCCTGGAACTGTGGAACTGCAGTACAACACAGGCCAAATACCTTTTTTTTTTAAAGTGCTGCATCTGTCTTAAAACTGCTCCCACACACACAGATTACAGATGCACAAGAACAGCTGCGTGTGAGCAATCACAGTTATCGTCAAGTGATGTCGCACAACATGGACGGTCTCTGCTCATTTCTTTAACATAATCAAGCACTTTATGCAATGAGGTCATTAGACTGTGCACTCAAGCAAACGCCGCCTAAGCTGTGTGAATCATGTGAAACAAAGAGTGGGGAACTTGAGCGTGAATGCAGCGGCTGTGAGCGTGTGGGCAGACATTTCTGTAGGCACACGCATGTGTTTGCTTGACGTGCTGCCGTCTTACAGAAAACTAAAGGGAGACACTGACTTTTAATTTTCAAAATGATGTTACCCCGAGTGAGTGTGTGTTTATGTTTTTGTGTGTGCGTGAGTGCTCCTGTGATTGTTGTAAAAGGGTAGCAAGGGGGTCATTACGCTGTGGGAAACATCTGCGTCTCCGCTGTTCTATTTTTTTATTTTCTAACTTTAAGTCCAATTATAATAATCTCTGTAGACACATAAAGACACACACACACACATTAGTTGCAGCTCCAATTAAAGCTACAAGACGGCAGAAGTTCTGTATGTGGTCTCGGCACTCATCTCTTTCCTGGGTCAAATCAGTATCTCAATACATCTGTGACATTGGCTCTGAGTTTTCTTCTCGGTGAACACGAAACACATCAAAGTATCTCTAAATTTTTTTGAATGCCGTGGCATCTGTTTCAAAGCACCCAACGATGTCCAGCTACCTCTGCATTGTTTTTATTTGCTGCACGACCTGGATGTTCACAAGCAAAGACAGTTTTATTAAGCAGACATGGAGTCCATGGCATGGTGTACAGAGTGAGAGAGAGAATGATGATACACTGCTCTGATTGTGTGGCAAATGGTTCATAAGTGCATAACAAAGGCACAGTACAGAAACAACAAGATAGTAGTAATTGTGTGTGTGGAAAGAATGACAGATCTGACCTATGTTAAAAACAGGCCTGCCACCACCTCTAAAGCTGCTGGGTAAATTATACACTGTGTTTTGTTCAAAACTAATATGTGAAAATGATGTGTGTGTTTTACACTGGGTTAAATCCCTAACTATTGATGCCGTTCACTCATCTGCCCATCCTTGGTTTAACAAGAAAAACATGCTCTCATGAGTCATCCTTTTATTATTTATCCATCCAACCATCCATCCATGCATGTCTCTCATCCATCTCCCTCTCCTTCACACATCTCTGAGCCTCTCGCTGCTTTCTCCCAAAATCCAATTAGTCAGAGCTGACTCCATACTCTGCAGGACTGCTGAGAAGAGAGACCCAGGGAGGGAGGGCAAAACTGCAGACAGAGACCCTTAACCAGAATTTTCTCAACCTTAGCTTGTCTCCTGTGGTTTGACCATGAAGAACAAGAGGGAGAGAAACAAGGGGGGGAAAGCAAGGGAGCGAGGAGAGGTTACCAGCAAAATCCCTTTGCAGATATCCCCTGACGATGAATTCTCTGCCTGCTCTCTCGGCTGGGAAAATGTAAAACTAGAGATATTTCATGCAAAAATGAATGAATGTCGAAACAATTTAATTTTTTTACAAAAGTATTTGGCATTTCTAATATCAAGCACATGGGTGAGTGCAATCTATGGTCTGGTCTGTCTATGAGCAGTAACCTCACCATCCTCAAAAGCAGGAGATTCACTCCCACATGAGCCTTATTACAGATACCTGGATTTATATATTTATAGCCTCGCGCACCTATGAGAAAAACTTCATCCCCTTCAAAGTGCAACTAAAACTGTGGTCGGAGGAACCCAGATATCTGCGATCTGAATGAAACAATGGAAATGGTGACTGGAGTTGACTGGGGAGGAGAAACATCTCAGCAAAACACTTTGATAAACACTAACAGTGAGAGGAAGAAGATTGCCATCGTGGCCAAATCTGATTGGATTACCATAAACAGTGTGATGATAAGAAGAGGCTTTATTCTCATTTCTGTTTATCTTGCAAACAACGCGATGTAACACAAAGATTAGGGAGTTATGCAGTGTGGATTGTAGTCCATGGTCGCTCTTACAGATTGCATAAGCAAACCTCATCGACCTTCACGGTCATCGCCGCTGCCTGAAAGCACTGCAAGGTCACTGGTGACGTGGGAAATCAGCTCTCCAGTAATTTGGCATGTCTGCTCACCATTCTTAAAATTTCACTTCCCACCGGCCAACCTCTTTATCCCGGTCGAGACAGCACATCAGCACTTCTACATCCTGCAGTCTAGGAAAAGGTCACCCTGTCTCTGAGGATGCTCGTCAGCCTGCACCACTGAGAGCATCCTAACTACCTGTATCCCATTGTTGTACAGGAACTGCTCCATAGTTACACTCCGCTTCCTGAACACATCCGGTGAGGGAGACAGAGCCCAGAGGCTGCTGCTAATGTGCTGCTTCAACAAGAAAACTTCTGTATGTATTCCTGGAAATATGTGAATCACAGATTGTGCCAATACGGGTGCTTCATTCAGTGTTTGCCATCCTCAGATCAAATCAGTAATTCAATTAGCTCCGTCTGTTTCTCTCTGAAGTTTCACTTTTAAAGTTGTGTGTATGAAATGTGAACCTGGCTGGACATTAACTGTGATGTATTTTAAATACTTTTGCTGAAGACCCCCTTCAGGTATTTCTTGCTTATTTATAAATGATTTAATCACGTTGGCCTGATGAGGTGCTGCACGCCTAACTGAGAAGCACTTTACAGAAGATATAGCAAGAAAACAAATCAATTTGGGCACCAGGAGATTACAGCAATTACAGCCTGAGATGAAAGATACCTGCCAGCTTGTTAATAGCCACGATCTTAGAACAGACTCATGAGAATAAGGAAATTGAGACCTCAGCGCACAGAATTCAATGCCTGATGTATTTGCCAGTGACCATCAAGACCAAAAAGACAAGCATTTTCAAGCATACACTTATAAACTCTTTACGCATTCATATATTTGGAGCCCAGTAACTAATACTGCTATGTGTACCTTTGCTTTCACTTTCCTGGCATGTCCCGTCCTCCAAGCTCATGTCCTCCATATATTCCCCATCTTTGATTGCATATACTTGTTTCTCCAGCAGAGATATCGAACCATGCTCAATAATTCAGACATTCACTCCAGCCCGAAAGGCCCTTGCAATAACCAAGCTCCCTAGAACAAAATTACCATGAGATCCACAACTTGATCTGGGCCAATATCAATATCCCAATTACCATGAAATTAGATGCAGCAGCATGGATACCTCTTTAAAGTGTACATATTTCTCTGCATGTGTCCTATATTAGCTTTTGATACATATCTTATGTTATAATTTCTGGGTTATGTTTTTATCTGCATTAAGATTGATGGCGTGACAATTGGTGGAAAGATGGTGGATTGTCAGGAGCCGTTACATTTATTTACAGATCAGGATCAAGGTTTGGATTATTGCACTTTCTTGCAGATTTATTTAGGTTAAGATCCAAATGAAAATTCAAGTTTTTTAATTTAATATGTGGTTTTATTAGGATACTGTTGTTGGTCCTTGGAGAACTATGTGTACACAAGAGTCCACCTATTATCTTTGCTGTTTTTCCTTCAGTTGGAGCTGGAGTCACTAAGCATTGTCACTGGGCATGAGGCAGGGTACTTTGTGTGTTAACCAGCTTGCCCTGACCCATTTTACTTCTGAGGTTGACTAAATCATCCCTTCTGTCCGAGCACCTCAGAGGCAATTAGTCTGACTGCAAGCAGCGCCAAAGCATTTTCACAATTTCCCAAGAACTGCAATCCGATGTTGATGTCTTACTTGTCACATAAACAAATAATGTTTGGTCCATTCAAAACTTTTTTCAGGCTATTTTTCTTTGAAGTTGAATGGTGAAATAAGTGAATATAATGGCCTGGCCGACTGGAAGTTAACTGGGGGACCTGTTACTCTGCACATGCGCTCTCACCACAGGAAGCACAGTTTTGTGGTATCTGTTACGCACCGCCGTCAGTTTCTCTGTGGTGCTAGTTAAGTCAATGTTTGGTATTATTTTTGTTACTTCCCTCCTCCGTTTTGTTTAGGGGGTTGTATTTTCTTCCTGTGTGCGCTGGGTCTGTCTTTGCGTCCTCCCTGATTGTTGATCGTTTGCACCTGGTGCACATTTCCCTCTCCCTTTAAATATGGACCTCTTCCTGTGCCTGATGCCAGTGTGTCTTCCACGTCAAATCCAAGCCATATCATATCAAGGCAAGTCAAGAGCTCCTTGTGCTTTTTGTTCAAGATTTTCCTGAAAGTAGTTGGCTAGCCTAAGCCTTGTTTGTTGTGCAGCTCTAGTTGAGTTAGAGTTTGAGTAGAGCCTTTTTGAGTTTTGGATTTTGCCTTTTTCCCTTGAGAGTTGAATAAACTCCTCATGCTTTCAAGCCTGTCTAAGGTCTAGTGCATTTGGGTCCAAGTTGTTTGAACAACCCTAACAGTATCCAACCAAATATTAAGATTCCTACGTTATATTTGACTCTGCCCAAGATGGCTGTACTTGTTTATTGTCTGCTTTGGTATTGCTGAAATTGTTGCATGCTTTAGATCAGTTTACTATATTTGCTCCATCGGATGATGTAACTCAATTCTGCCACAAGGTTTTCTCTTTGATCATGACAAAAAATATTAAGTAGGTTATGTTTTTTTAAAAATCCACTGTCATATTGGGGACATACTATTGGCTGGCCTGTATCTTTATTTCTACCTATTTTCTATTCTATTTTTCCTTGCTATGAAAGATTAACACAATTAGTCTTAATCAGCAATGAACAGACTTTCAACAACCTGATCTGCAGTGAAGACATCAAGCTAATACACTAAGTTGCTGATAAACAGCTGTTCTCCAATTAACTTATCACCTGTGGGGAATACAGATAATTCTCTTATTTTCCCTCATTTAGAAAAACAGGATAGGAAGTTTGCTGGTGTCCTCACAGCTTCATTACACATGGCCACTGGGGTTTGACCTTTTAACCCCTGGCCTGCATTGGGGGGACTAAGTTGAGCCTAAATCATGTGACTGGAGTCTGCACCTCTGTTGGCATGTTAATGCTAAAAAAAAGAATATAATTTAGAAGTGAAGGCATAACATGTTACGTCGCTCTCACCACAGGAAGCAAATGCATTATTTACCCACATTGGGCACAAAGAGCAAAGGTTAGCCACTGCCACATTCAGGTATGTGTACCACGGTAGCTGAGTTTTCTCTCTTTTAATAAGGTGTTGGGTGCTCTGTGTACAATCTGCATTAAGTGTGACAGATATATGAAGGATCCTGCGGAGTCACAGGAACGTGTCAGGGGAAAGGGAGGAGGGTTCTAATAAACTTGAAAGAGGCATCAAACATGTGCCTCGACTTCTGAGGTTTCTCACTGGATCCTGCAAGTGCATTATGGGTCACTGTACAAAGCCTTTCGCGTTAAATAATCCTGTCAAAATGTTTCTGAAACTGGTGACTTTGTGATGTTTGACAACACAGGGAAAGGATGTAATTCCCAGAGTTGAGACTCCTTAATATATGAAGCTATCCTCTCTGAACACGAGTGCGCAAGTGTGATGCTACTGTGCAAATATCATGCTCCCCTGCTAAGCTCTAGTTCTATGATCCTGTCGTATCCATTATTCATTGCACTCATTGCTCTGTCAGGGTGTTTAAAAAAAAAAAAAAATTCAAAGATACATGTGCAGAGCCAAAGCTGACAAGTTCTGACAAAGTATTGGACTCTTTTTGGATTTTTTAAGTCTAACTTTATTATAAAAATCTCTGCTTGTCAGAAGTAGACGTATGAAGTAAAACAGAAACAGGCCCTTGTATTGCATTAGCATAGCAAACATTTGTAGAAGGGGAGTATCTCAGAATCCTCACAAAACGTTTTGATAATATTGCATTGCCGACGTCAGTGCTGATTATCTAAATAATCTAAGGCATGTGTAAACTGAGGAGCAAGGGAATGTAAACGAATTGACTTTCTTTTTGTTAAAAAAGTTCAGCTTTTTTTTCAGCTCATGAAAAAGTTAAATGAGCAGAGTAGTGGACACTTGGTTCACTGCAAGAAATGTAAACAAGTTACAGGCATTATAAGTTTTATGTCCAAGGAATGAATCACGTGATTTTTCAAAAGAATAAAATTTCCAAAATCCCCACAATTTGAAGTGAGAGTTTGTCAATTGCATGTGTTAAATGCCCAAATATATTGACCTCTATTGGCAGCCATGACCTAAAAAGACCTAAAAGATCAGCTGCTATACAAATGAATTGATATACAAGGAATGATGCCATAGCATTATTTTGTCATGAGATAGGGCAGAACAAAAGAAAAATGTTGTTGGTATGACATGAGGCGAACAATAAATAGGCCAACTTTCTCTGGAAGAGTGTTTCTTTATGTTGCCCGCAGCACTGAACACACATATCAGCATCCTATCAGCCTGTGGATTACAGTCAAGCCCTTCTACTGGGAACTAGTTAATGCTTGTTTCACCATGGGGTGAATTAGATTTTATATCTATCTCATTGTACAGACGGCTAGCTGGTAAGAGAGTGAGAGATAAGGGAGAAGAAGAAAGAGAGACAGAGGAAGAGAGATTATGAACTTTGGATGGTGGACTTTTCAAAGACAATCAATCAGCCAATCAGTCAAAAGAGGCAGATCCAGCTGTCACCCGATTGTAACTTGCAAATCTTCACAGAGTGTTGAGAGTGAAAGAGTGAAGTTTGAAGGCAAAGTGAAGGAAACCAGAGAAAGAAGGGACAAAGAAGGAATTGCAGACAGGATGAGAGCAAAGAGGGCTGCACGATGGATGGTGATGAAAGGACAAACCCAGAGAGACAGGCAGAGAAGAAGAGACAGAGGCAATTATACAGATAAATACGTGTGCTCTCTGTGGCTGAGTCACATCTTCCCCGCTGTTCAGAGCTTTGGCTGCAGGAGAGAGAAAAACATAAAATAATTAAATTTGGTGCCTCAGAGAGAAGCAGAAAACAGATACATATATATGTATATACTGTATATATGTGTGTGTGTGTGTGTGTGTGTGTATAAAGTTTAACAACTCATCATATGGCAATCCAAGCAAACACAGACAGCTGTGGTAGTATTTGCTGGTCCCCTAATAAGGCTGTTACTCATGCGCACAGATTTGCAAATAAATAAAAATTTGGATGGAATTTTTAACTCCCTGTATGTGACATATAGGGTTAGGGTTATGTCCTAATATAATTTGCCTGTCAAAGGGATACACTGATTCAATGTAGACACCCGTCTCTTCAGCAGCAGAGAGCAGGCTGTTATCATGGCTTCACTTGTCTGGCTGCTTGTTACTGTCAGCTGCAATTCGTGACATGACACAGCTACAGAATACCATGAGAAACATGACATTTTTTTCATGTGAGTCCAAATCTCTCTCCCAGTGTGCCTGGAAGCCTATATTCCACCATGGCACACACATGTTAATCAATTTTAGATTCAATGTGTTATTTGAGGATGTGGAAATACATATTAGAGGTTGTTGGGAAAGTCTCATTATACTGCATAGTATTTAACCTGATCGCCTGGTAAGACATCTGCAGCGTTCAATAACTGAGCGAATGAAAAATCTCACATTTACTTATTGTTTAATTCATCTATTCATTATCTAATTGGTGAAATTTCCATGATATCACATGATGTTCTCTGTTCTTACATCAATTCTTCTGACTACTCCTCTATTGTCTTCACATTAATTTCATCACATTTCTACACTCACGCCCCTGTTCTTGATTTCCTTTCCACAGTCTTTATTTAATCTCCATCCTTGCCTTTTGCACTTTCCCCTCTCACTAGACTCTCACTGAAAACTCTATTCTCTCTCTGAATTCGTACACTTCTCCTCACCCTTCTCCTCTTCCTGTTCCTTTCCCCAATATTTGTCACTTACCATTCCCTCTGTTGCATCCTCCATCTTAGACAAAGATGTTCTTATGATCACAGAGACTCCCAGAGACATGTGTTTGTGTGAATGGAAAGAATTGTCCAAAGACAAAACAAAGTGAACCGAATAGAGGGGAAAAGACTCAAATCTTCAATTTGAATTAACAGGGAAAACAGAGCAGGAGCTTCTCGCTTCAGCTCACCTCGGCCCGGAGACACGGGGATGATCCACAGGCTTTGTTCTACACAGCAGTTTACAAGCTCACAGGGATGCACACAGCGCTGTCCTTGCATCAAACACGTGTCGCCTCAGTAGCCGCAGTTACACAAAGCCGCCACAGGAGAGCAATGGTGTCAAATCCACGGACATGACCAAACCACAGGCACTGGCTGCGATCCTACAGTCATCTCAAGTCGCTGCATGTTAAAAAAGAGGGAATCTAAAAATAAAGCGTTCAGTGGAAGGCCCCTAATTAGTTTTTTGAAAAGTAATTAGGCTCAAATGCCAGACAAGAAAATCAGTACATGCACACTGATCCTTCAGCAACTGCCCAAGTGCCCTGAAGCAAAGCACAGTGCAAACAGGCCAGGATGTGAATTTAAATGATCCATTTGGAGACATTCTCTCGGACTGTTGTTCTGGCTATCGGAAAATTCAGCTGTTACCTTAAAAGGGTACTTTTTATACAGCAATTTTGATGTGAATAGCAACATTAATCAGGGTCCAAATCAGTGAGTCAGCAGAAACGACAGAGGGATCCTGGTATTGGCCCTGTTGCATGGACTACAGCCATGATGAATGTTACTGAGTCCACCTGCACTCTATGACGTGTCCTTGCAACCTTGAAACCTGTTCCTTCTTGCCTCTGAATGGTTGCCATGAAGATAAAACCTGTGACGTTGATGTTGAACTTGAAATCCCTTGACATTTGCTACCAACACCTCTAGAGAAAACTAACTGAGCAAAAATACATGTGATATTAAAAAACGGACGAAGGAAAAATATAATCTCAGGATGCAATTAGTAGTTGTCTGAGAACTTTCAGTCATATAACATGATCAACATCATCTGATGGAGAAATTTTAATCAACATGAACAATTTTAGTTTAACTGCTGCGTCATTTGGAATCTCAAGACATCGTCCATTTAGTTGTACTATCTTCTAGTTGTATCATAATCCAGAGACTTTATTAGCAGTGTACATCCAAAAGATGAATTGCTGTTTTATGTGTAAGTAAGCAGTAAATAGGGTGGAACCTCTTGGCACGTTGGACAAAGTAACTGAGCAGGATCACAAAGTCAGTCCTGCAGACATTGCCATGTATGGTGCCTTGGTACCAGTGCTGATTTGCATGTGTGGCAGGTCGTGCCTTCCCCTGCCACTATGTGGCACTGTGCCTGAGGTTGGGCAGGTGAGGTGCATTAATCAATACGTGGCCCCCCTATATATAGGGGGCATTGGCATACCCTGGCCTCTCTCTCTACGACCACTTCCGCTTCCGCCCGTGGTGCTGGCGCATTGTGTGTGTGTGTGTGTGTGTGTGTGTGTGTGTGTGTGTGTGTGTGTGTGTGTGGCTCCTCTGGCGTGGCCATTTGATGCGGTTGGCTGTGTGCGCCGTGGAGGAGCGTTGTGTGTGCATCCTCGTACGTGCCGGTAAGTTCCGCCGGTTGCCCGCCGTGGCGCCACCTCCGTCACCTCAGCTGGTCTCCTGTACCTTGTGCTCTGTAGGTGTGTCCCTGTGCGCGCAGGGCTGGTTGCCTCTGGGTCCTCTCGGGCTCTTCATGGCCGTGTGCAGTGGTGTGTGTGTGTGTGTGTGTGTGTGTGTGTGGCTCCTCTGACGCGGCCATTTGGTGCGGTTGGCTGTGTGCGCCGTGGAGGAGCGCCGTGCGCTGCCGGGAGTTTTCCGGGTGTGTGTGTGCATCCTCGTACGTGCCGGTAAGTTCCGCCGGTTGCCCGCCGTGGCGCCACCTCCGTCACCTCAGCTGGTCTCCTGTACCTTGTGCTCTGTAGGTGTGTCCCTGTGCGCGCAGGGCTGGTTGCCTCTGGGTCCTCTCGGGCTCTTCATGGCCGTGTGCAGTGGTGGGTACAGGTGCCGCCAACCCTCTTTACTAATTTTATAGTTTTATTGTCGCTTAGTTAATTTTCTGTGTGCTCTCTCCACAGAGGCTTGGTGATCCGCCCTGTGGAGTGCTGCTGCTTTGGCTCTCTCTTTTATTGTTGGTTTTTCTGTATTAGGATTCATTTTGGTTCTTTTGTTTCCTTGTTTTGCTTTTGCCTCTGGTTTCTTTTTGTTGGGTTTGCTCCTCCTGCTCGCCCCCCGCGCCGTTCACATTACCTCGTCTCCCCTCCTCCCTGGCCTCCGGAGGTCACCTGGCCGTAGTGTCGCCTGTGCTACGTCCTTGGGAGCGCCCACGTCACGTTGCGCAGGGCTGGTCGAGGCCAATTACTGGGCTGAAAGCAGGAGGAGCTGTTGGAAGTTATTTTGTGGTTCTTTAAGTTATATTAAATTTGGGTTGAAGATTATTTTGCATTGGCTGAATTTTAACTGTTCTTGTTGTTGCAGGTGCTGTGGGCTGTTGACAGCGGTTTATCCCCTGGTGGTGGTGCTTTACACGTGTTTCTTTTGCAGTGAGAGTGCAGTGTCACGGGTGGTATTGTTTGGATTATTACCTTTGATTTGTCCCCTCCACCGTCTGGTAAGCCCCAGCCCTGTTTCAGTTTGTCTATTTTTTTAATGTTAAGTACGTGTTTATATTATTGATTAATTAAATTATAATAAACATTGATTTATCTATACCGTATCAGCCCCGTGGATGTATGAGGAACTTGCGTGACCTTTTATATGGAATTTCCTGGGGGGAATGTCCCCTTTCCCCTGGGTGGTGTTGTTGTGAGTAGTGTTTAAGAAAACCCAGGTATCACTACGCTGGGCGCGCCACACATGGGTAGTGTTGGAATGCATGGCTTGTTGGTTCAATTAAAAAGTGGGTTGATCTTGTCCAACTTCTTGTCGTAGTTCTCTTTTAAAGAGGTAAAAGCTGAACAAGTAAAGAGTCATTTTTTTAATTTAAAAATTGACATTTTAATTAGTTGTTAAATCTTCTGTCTTCTTGCCCAACTGTACCTATTATATTCTAATGATCTCTTTAATGATTCTGTTTTTTTTTCCTCTTTAATGATTCTGAGTTTTTTTTGCTCTCTACCAGTGTCCATGCTGCGCCACTGCAATGCAGTAGCTTTTTTCTAATTCTTTCTTCCGGTAGTGAAATTGCTGATGAGTGTATTTTTCCTGGCCTGCCCCACAGTCTGTATCTTTGGCACTTGGTCCAAATTGTAAATCAATATAGGAACCCAGGCGACAGGTTCCATTTTCACTGCTGTTTGAGATGATGTAGGTGAGGGAATACTGGTTGTGATGAAGAGGTGATGGCAATGAACGCACACGTACACACTGACATATAATCTCTCAAATTTTGATCAATAGACATTCTCTTTATGAGACCTTTGCTCTCTGCCTGGACTTCAATAGACCAAATGCTCTCAAATGATCATTGGTGAGATTTTGACCGCCAATAAGCTGCGTTTACAAGCATGCATTCACCAGCAGGACTACTCAGGATACATAAATAACACAGCATCTCTGAAATGTGGGATTTATGCACATGTCCAATGGGAATCATTCCAAGACGGCCCCCTCCTCACCAAGGAAGCTGTGGAGTCAGCTCATGTGATCTAATATCTTTTTCTCAAGTAGTTTAACACTTACTCTTCTTCAATATCTATATTGGCATTCTTTCTTGAGGACACAATTTGCTGCTCATTAAAAACACATATTTACACATACTCTTCATTGTTTAATTAGTATAAATTTGTCTTTATATAGCAATACAATCCAATACATTTGGCTTCCTTTTATTTCTTGCCTTATTTTGTGGAGAAAATGCTGAGAACTCTAAAGTGCTTTGGAACTGTGTTTTGGAAGACATGTTTGTGACATGGTTTAACAGGGTGATTAATTTAGTAACTATACTTCTGAGTAAAGGAATATATCTTTTGCAGGTAATTGGCTGTCTTGGGGTAAAAAGGTCAGAGTTGTTGCCTGAAATCTGCAATAGAGATATGTACTACAACTCCCCTGTCTCCCGAGGACAGTCTCCAACCTCCTGCTTCCCATTGTTCTGCTGCCCACACTCCTTGTGTTGGCGTACTCTACATGACCAGCCCTGACACGCACAGGTGCACAAACACACTTCCAGAGTCTGTGCTTAAAGACAATCCCAAAAGATAAAAAAGTTGCAAATAAGTAGAAATGTGCTTATACAAAGTCATGACATGATTTTGTTAAGATGATACTAACATTAGAAGTAATCACTGCCACATAGATGCAGATATTTGCAATTGTATATAAAGTGTACAGCCTGCAGGTATCATCATACTGTTTTGAATGGGGGCACATATGGCCCAGCTGATTCAGATCACCCCTTCAGACACCCTGACCTGGTCCTCCTCAAGCAACTCACTTCTTAACACAAGTGATGTGCTGTGAAACAATCCACTGGCTTCCATTAAAATGGTAGACAGTGTAAAATTCAGAGTCATGTCTTCTTAGAGATCGCACAAAGCCAGCACATTCATATTTACTGCACTCACATCTCATCACAGTTTCATCATAAACAGAGTGTGTGTGTGTGTGTGTGTGTGTGTGTGTGTGTGTGTGTGTGTGTGTGTGTGTGTGTGTGTGTGTGTGTGTGTGTGTGTGTGTGTGTGTGTGTGTTCGTTCGTTCGTTCGTTCGTTCGTTCACCCATCTGCTGTGTCCAACCCTGAGGGACAACAGCAGCAGTTTTTCTGTCTCTCTCTCCCACACACAAGTGCACACACTAATAAGTAACTGCCTCAGTGGTGCCGTTAAATGCGTAAATACCATCCAATGTCTACTCTACAAGGTCAGTGGACATGTGACATCTCCTCTCGCTCTCTTGCTTTCTGATAAAGTCACATAGAACCATGTTTCTTGTTTTGGAGGAAGGTAGAGGTGTTCAGGTTTCCCCTGTGGCCTGTTGCTTCTTCACATTTAGCAATGTCTTCCTCCTAGTCATATCACCTTATTTTTTGAAGAAAACCAATTTCAAATATGTAATGTATTTGCATTAAATCAGTAAAAAAAGGAACAGAGTGGCGCAGCAAATGGTCTCTTGTTTTGTAATAAAGCTCAGTGATCTCACAGGGCATCCGTTTAAATCTTCCATTTTACTTCCATCTATGTTCTCTTTGTGTTTATCGTTAAGGACTTGTTATTTGCTTGTTTACCCCTGTTTTTTAAGATGTTTAAAAGGGAGTGTAGTTGAGTGGTCTAAGTCGCTGCATTTAGGCTGTAGTCTTTAAGTAGGTGTGGGTTCAAATCCCACCACTGCCAAATGATTGTTGAATCTACCAGAGTGTTTTGTGGTCACTTGTTTAGAATAAAGCTCTCTCCGCAGCACGGTGGTGCACTGCTCCCTCACAATAAGAAGGTCTTGGATTTGATTCCTGGGCTGACCCAGAAGGGAGTTGTGCATGTTCTCCCTGTAATTTTGTGGGTTTCCTCCCACAGTCCAAAGCTATGACATGCATGTCAAAGTAAATTGCCTGTAGGAGTGAACAACCAGTTCAAGATGAATGAATTTGATTGAGTAACTTAAAAAAAGGGAAAATCATTATTTCTTTCTTAAACCTAGAGATTTATCAAATATGGTGTTGAAAAACATTTGGTCTATTTTTTTCATCATCGACATAGATCCAGCTCTCGAAAAACTTCGCTTACTACATGTTTTTTATGGAGGTCCCAGGGGTGAAAAGACATCTTGTCTATCTTTATCCATTTTTTAACAGGAAAGCAAAAGAAAACCAAGATAAACTGACTGAATGAATGATCTGGGATGTAGCAGCAGGAATCAACCCGGTCCTCTTATCTCCTGTCTTCCAGGTAAGTATCAGAAGCCGGAGGATGAGAGGATGCGAAACCTGAGGACTGAGAGCAGAGGATATAACAGAATGTTGGTGACTGAACAGAGAGTTTAAGATTTTAGATGAAAAGCCTCAGAATGAGGAAAGGCTGAGAGAAAGTGAGGAGAAATAAGTGACTGCATCTTCTTATCTCTTGCACACCAATCCACTATCAAATCATGCAATAGGGAGAAAGAAAGAGTGTGAACCACCAGAGCAGTGATGAAGCAGGACTTATCTCTTCACTTCTGCTGAGTTTAAGCACAAACAGGCAGCATTGATAACCTGCCATCAAAAACAAAAACCTGAACCCAGCATGCCACAGAAAAGAGAAGAAGAAGAAAATAGGTACACTTGTCTACTCCACATCTTCTTTTGTTGGGCTAGAACCGACACCATCAAATTTAATTATACTGTATTACATCCTTTTCTAATCACATAACATACTAATTTCATATCCTTGCGCTCACAGGATTGAATGCCTGCTGGCTTGGATGACTGCTATAATATAATATGCAGAGAAATATCATCTGCTTCTCGCTACAGTAAAGCACACCCAATTTTTGTATTTCGGTGTGCAAGGAATAAATGAAGATCTATTGTACTGTGTGTAAGAATGACATTTTCATAGAATGTATGTAATCTCATCCCATCATGCATACAGCAGACGGACCTGTGTTAAATTGGTATCATTCATTTACCTGTCTAAAAATGTGTGATACTTCTTAGCAGGAGCAGTAATTTGGAATAACAGCACTTTTAGCACCTTACCAGACTTTTATAGAGTTATGGCTTCACAAGATCATACAGGCTTGATGAGCTTGACTGTAGATGCATTTCTGTTATAAACATTTATCCCTGTGTTTAAAACTCACTCACGTGCACTGCAAGTAAAAGCAAAATATCAGCTGCTCCTCTTAGAAACAAGACACAATTGCTAGAAACTCATTGTTGTTACAGGCCATTGTGTGTTGTCTCCTGTGAGTAACTTCATATCCACTGTGACAGATGTGACCATGGCCTGGCAAGATGTATTAATCAATTAACTTAATGGCATTTGTGTGAATATATGGCCTGAGCAAGCTTGTATTTGTACATGTGCATGTGTATTGCAAGCAAATGACTTCGGTTCACGTGCGTGCATGTGTGTATTATTCAGTAAATTGAGCAACATACACAAAGAAGGCTCATTACCCCAAAACCAGGACGACAAATTGGAAGCAATGGTCTGATCATTTTTCAACTTACAATTATTGATGCTTAGTGCCACCAACCAGAACCTGCACTTTTTCATCATAGATCCAACTTTACCACCCAAATAAACAGGAAGCATTTTGTTCATTTGGAAATGAACAAAAGGTAGAGTGCAGATTGCAGTAGTAGTAATGGGCATCTGCCTGCGGTAAATTCATATGAAAGTATGTGGAGCAGGGCAGCTAAACAATGCAAGTAGATAGCTGAAAGAGAAGTCCAAAGTACTGTCCCAATTCGGGGGCTGCATCTGTCAGACGACATGATAAATCCGGTCAAGAAACCTTGGTCTCTGGTCTCTTGGTCTCAAAATGGACTGACCTTGTGGAGGCATGGTGGACCTGAGGGTGGGGCTCTCAGCATATGGAGCGTGCACTTCCTGTTCTTGACAGGCTCTCCAAACAAAACCTAATATATATACACACATATATATATATATATAAACTCGAAATATGAAAAAAAATCAGTGAAAGGAGGAAAGGACAGCAGCAAGGAGCATATTTCAGGCTAGGGTTAGGGTTAGGGTTTGGGCTAGGGTTAGGGTTAGGGTTAGGGTTAGGGCTGGGGTTAGGGTTAGGTGGGTAGACTGAAACTGCCCCCTCCGAAGAGGGGACAG
>JAFBJW010000118.1:0-43926 GCA_016785235.1 Pseudorhombus dupliciocellatus
TCAGAAAGCTGCTCCCTGAATCCTCTGTTGGTGCAGCTTGTGGTTGTCAAACTCAGCTTTGAGCCTGGCGAGGGTGAGGTGTATTAGCAGCCTGTGTGCTCACGAGGTTCGTTACTGACAGTGTCATTAGAGAGCAGGTGAATTAATTCTGAGCGATAACTGAGATAAAAACTCATAAATGGTTGTGTTACTTTTGCTAAGCCTCTCAAAAACCGGTAAATCTGAAATAAAGAGAGACCGGTCACATGTGCTGCTTCTGTCATATGAGATGCTGCAGCCGTTAAAGAGGGCAGTTGAGTGTGTGTGTTTGTGCACGCATGAGTTTCCCTCTTTGTAGTTACCTGCTATGCAACAAGGGACTCATCCATTCTTCTTAATTACAGCCAGAAGCCTGTGACCCAAACAATAGGGGAAGGGGAAAACTTGCCAAGTGATGAAATCCTCAAACCTCACTGCAGCAAGAGATGCACTTATCCGCATGTCTGACAGTAAGAATCACATTATCCTTGACCAGATGAAATACATAAGTATATCTTGCAAATTTATCAGAGTGGATCTGTACTCACAAAATCAAACTTCGCTCCATGCATCATCAACAACTGCCAATACGACGCCACTCCCTTCTGTGCCCAACTGACCATGCACAAACGCCTGATTTAGTCAGAGCCCATTTACTTCTGCCTGTTTGTTTGCCCACTGTGCTGTGCGTTTAAGTGTGCCAGTCTGGGGCCTGGCGCTGGTTTGTGTGGATGGCAACTGCTCATGCCTGATCGTACTTGGCACGGCATCAGTGGCTACCTGAGTCATCCTGTCTGCCTGCTCCTCACCCTCCAGCACCCGTCACATCAAGCTCTTTCCGCATTTGCAAACTGAGAATGAGGAATGTGGGCCTGGTGAATGGATGTTGGACATTGGGGCTGCTTTGGACACACGGCACGATTCACTGCTTAGAATAGAGATGGAAACTCCACAGTTTTGTTTCAAACATTTCGTCTTTTTTGTTGGACTGCGTTCAGTAAAGACTGCCTTAAGTAAAGACTGTAAACATATTTGTATCTTAATGTGCAGAATAAAGAGATAGAGGACAAGAATACAAGGTAGGAAGGCTCCGGTTTTATGTTTTGACTTGAACAATCGTGCTTGGAAGCACCCAAATATTAGCTGTTGCCCCTGGAGGCTAATATGTCATCAAAGCAATAAGCAGCATCACAGCATGTGTTCTTTAGAAGACAATTCATCCATGTTAGAGGGGACATTAGGTATTAAAATTAGGTAGGGGGATATGGCTTGAGCCTTGATACGTTTTCTGTTGTGACCATTTGGAGCAGAGCTGGTGTGCATGTCCGGTGTGTGCATGTCCTCGTCTGTATATATTTTCTATTAGCAACAGAGTCATGTGGCTGCTAAGGCCTCATGACTTTGCTATTCACACTCAACACTGTAATTGGACATTTCATGATACGGAACTCTACGATGTGGTGAACCCTGACAGCCGCTCCAAATGTGTCTGTCGTGTGACATTCAGGAGGGTGCCATTGGACAGTATTGCTATGCACTGAGGTGCGTCATGTGGTGTGCTGTTGTCCTGCATCGCTGCTGAGATGCACTGCTGCTGCTGCTGGCTGTGCTAATGTTGACGTATGTTGACACTATTGCTGTGTAAGCTCTGTTCCAAAAAGAGAGAATGTGTGTGTGTGTGGGTCCTTGTTATTGTTGTCAAAAGAGATGTTGACGCCTCTGAAGGCAGCGGTGGCAGCTCAGGTGTGTGTCCGTACAGTGAAGTGTCGATGCATTAAGAGGTGGTTAAAGGGAGCTGAATATGATGTGGTGCGTGTGTGTAGGCAAGGATGCCCTGAGACGTTACAGCACCGCGTAACAATAAATCCACTGCATGCTGTTTCCTCGCCACAGTCAGACTGCTGTGACCCAGACAATGAGACAACAGAGATACAAAACATGGAGGTGCTGGTGGTGGGAGCAGACAGGATAACAGACAGAGAGACAGACGGTTGAGCAGGCACACAGACACGGGGGGGATGAAATGATAAGGTGTAAAGTGAAGGAGGAGCTGTTACCTTTCAGGGGACGAGGATTTCTCCGAGTTCACGGACATGAGCGGTGCCTGTTAGCCGCTCGCTGGCCAAGGGACCACAGGAGACGGCAGGAATAGAACAGAAAGCTGCTTTCTCCTCTTTCTTTTTCCTTTCCTCTCCCTATCCCTTTCTGCTGTGTCTGAGAAACGGAGAGGAGAGGGTTACTGCCTCCCCTCCTCCGCCTCCTCCTCCTCCTCCTCCTAGTCCTTTTCCCTCCTCCCTCTGTCTCCCTTGTCCTCTCTTCAGAGGATGGAGGACAGGGTTCCGCAAAGGATTTTAAGAAAAGAGCAGCAGCTGAGTAGAGTAAAATCTGCCCTGTCTCCCTACATCAGTGTGTGTATGTGGGTGTGTGTGTGTGTGAGAGAGCTTCTAAGGAGAGCAGCAATGTCAGTCAGGCACCCCTCCTCATGCCCCAGCCTCCTTCCTTCCTCCCTCCCTTCCTTCTCCTCCTTCACCTTGCCTCTCTTTCACTTTCCCTGCTGTCACTGGAGCTCCTCTTTGTCCTCCTCTTCCCTTTGTCCCCTTCCTCCCTGCTGTTGCTGGTCTGGACTGGATGGTGAAATGAAAACACAGGCTCTCGATCCACAATGTGTCTGTCTCTGTGTCTCTTCCTTTCCTCCCTCTCTCTCCCTCTGTATGTGTCTAGCTGGCTCTATCAGGCCTTCTGCAGCTCTGCACAACAACAGTGCCCAGAGCGAGCTGGGCCGTTCCACTCTCTGTGCAGCGAGAGGGGTGTCTATTCGTCACGCCGACAGGGAAATTACAGCTTTTCTCCTTGAGGCACATGCTCCTCCCCCTTTTTCTCTCATGAATTAGTCTCACCCTCTCTCGCTCTCTTTACCCCTCTCGCTCTCACTCTGTCTCTCTTGCTCTCTCTCTCTCCCAATTGCCTTATTACGACATCCTGTATCTCAGGGCAACAGATCTGCCTTAAACCCCCCCATCCCCCCCCCCCCCACATCCCCCCCCCCCTCTCTCTCTCTCTATCTTCTCCATTCTCTGGCATCCTCCTCCCTCCCTTTAATTCTAATCCCTATTCCCTCTGTCTTTTTGGATGCCACTGCATCTATTTGCGTCTTATCTGTTTCTGCCTCTACATTCTCACCCTCTCTCTGGGCAGATGGGTCGGCTTCTACATGAGTGCACAGCTCACAGAGAGTTAGCCAAAGGGTGTGCTGTGACGGGGGGTCTGCCTCTATCAATCTGACCTCAATATTGGTGTGTGGGCATGTGCATGCACTGTATGTGTCTAATGTAGATGTATGAGTGTGAAAATGCACAGTGGGGGTTGACTTGTAAATCAGAGGGCTGTGTAGTGGCCGACATACAGTATACATAGGTTTACAGTGTGTACTGGAAGCATTTGTCTAAAGTCGATCATGACAGAGGTAGTGTATCTTACACGTACATTCAACACGTTCTCTACCTGCTGAAACCGCTACAGTATATATCAGTGCTTCCCGGCCACATTTCTCTGTGTTTGAGGTTGTTGCAAGTAATGTTGGAAGGAGTATTTTATTTTGACATGTAATTTATTCAGTGGCTGAAGCTAATATGGACCCTTGTATCTGGGTTTTACAGCATGGAACTTGGAACAAAGTGGGTCTGTCAGTTGGTCGTATGGTCCAGTACATCAGGTCAAAACTTACTTCAGTGTAATATCTGTCAAAAATCTAATACCTGTTTAATCACTACATGTTTTCATGAATTAATAAATCTAAGCCTGCTAACATCATGTAAATAAAGACACCTGCTTAATATAAGTAGGCGTCAGTTGTGCCTGAGAGAAAGTACAACTCCACCGGGCTGCTAGCATGGCTGTCAACTCTTGTTCTTGTTACCAAAGAGGTTATGTTGTCATCAGCACTTGTCACTTCAGCGACAGAAAAAGACTTTCCAATAAACAGATGCAAATATAGTTTATATTACATAGGCAACTTCAGAATACATACCATTTAATGTAATGTAATTGGACCTATATCAGTAAGATTGCATGTGAAGTCTTCAGTATATCAACCCGGTGTTCTTTTAGTGCATAGGTGACATGGTGACTGTTGTCTTTGATGTTGGATGTCTGTGGTTTTAGAGTTAAACTGTTTTGATTACGCCATCAGATTTACCAGTATCAAAGGCAATGAGCCCTGTGGCTCAGTATATCAGAAAAATCCTGTCAACCAAAACTCTTTTGGGGATTTTCCTTTTGTAAATAACAATTTGTGTGAAAGGATTAGATCATAGCAACACAAACCAAATCCACCGATAAAATAATGGTCACTTATCACCCAGCACTTAAAGACGGTCGCTGATTTTGAAAAGCAGCTTCTATTAGAATATGAAGTCCTTCAGTGAAATCTGTGGAAACAGCACAAACACTAACGCCGTATCTGACAGAGATCGGGGCCATGAGACATGTCTGAGAGACAGAGAAAGCGAAACACAATGATCCCCTTTTTCTCCCATCTCCATGTAGTTCTGCCTTCCCACATGAAAGGGCTACATTAGGCACACATGTCTTTGAGCCAAACTATTGTCCTCATTCTCTGCGAATATGGGCCAGTGGGGGGTAAAGTACGTAGCATCACAGTATAGCTCAGTGCATCCAGACGGCAAGAGGAATATTGAGCTAACATGAGAGCCAGCACTTGACTTCATTTATTTTCTGAACCCAGTTTTATCAGGGTCACAGTGGCTGTGGGGGAGGGGGCTAGAGTCTATTGTGGCACAAACTGGATGTAATTCAAGGAGGACACTGACAAATCACCAATTTACAAGTGCACCAAATCGACATCCAGTAATTTGAATCTGCTGCATGGAAGAACATCACTTTAAAGAATCAAAATCTAATTGACCCTAATTTTGTTTTTCTTAAACACAGTGGGTTGGTGAAGGGAGCCATGGCAGCAGATGGCCTCATCACGGGCGCATTCTCAGAGCCCACTGGTTATCATCTGATAATGAATCTGCCTCTGTGGGCTACGGTTAATACAGCGAATATTTGGGCCAAGACTCCGTCTTCTGTCATCTTCACATGATGACTCTCCTCGTGGACCGTCTACCTGAAGGTAACCAAAGTCTGCTCAAACTAGAAATAGACACCAGAAGGCTCCTTCCCCTTGACTACATTCTACACCCTGTGTTTATGATTCAAGTATCGATCGACACATGCCACATATGTAGAAAAAGAGTATCAAGAATATTTTTTACAAATCCCTGCTTCGTGTAAAAGACTTCCCACTGTTTTCATGCATTTAGCGGTGTTTACAAATATAGACATTTGAGTCTCCCCTGGGGGGGGGCAGGTAAATGTGGTAATAAAAGTCATGAACAGCAGAGAGCAGACAGTTGTCATAGAGTCATATGCTGAGCCCCTGGCTACTATCAACTCCAGAGTGATGCACATTTAGATCCACTGTAAACACCAATCAATATCCACAGCTATCACCCCCCGAGCTTTGTCTTTTTACTGTAAACACAGAAATATATAGAATCGAATATCACTCTGACGTGTCAGTGTTTACAGTCTGGAAGATCAACCATATTTAATACTGACACTGTACAGTTACTATTAGTATTTAAAAATGCCCATGCTAAATGTTTCAGAGTCTATGATAAAATGGTTTTGCAGAATTCTGCCTGAGCACTGGGTCAGAGGCTTTTCCTCAGCACACATGCTGGAAAAAGCATGCATGACATGTCAAGTTCAAAGTTTCTGGGTGGACGGTAAATATAAAACCTATATTTCATAGTCAGCTGCTCCAGACATTTTCATGCTAGTCCTCCTACAGTAAAATGTCTGGAGAGGTAATGTGCGAATACAGCAGGAAAATGTCTGAAGAACTTGCAGTAAGTGGGTGGGCGTGTTGATGACGTTTTCAACACCCAGCGGACACGATCCTGGAAGCGTACAAATACATCCAAGTGCTATTAGTATTATTGTTCACGCGAAAGTAAACATCGCATCTGAGTCAGTGGCTGCTCCTCAGACCACCCTCGACGCGCTGCTAAATAAGAAAAACAGTTTCCGCAGTGGTGTGCATACGTCATGGGCTGCCTCGTTAATTCTCTCTCAGGGTTCCACTATCAAATTATCCAGAGGAAATCTTTCCCTTAATGAGGTATTTAGGTTCAAGCTTGTCCAACATTCTATTTAATATTGAGTCATCTGAAGATTACTCCCTTTGTTAAGTTAGCTGATCATCAGAGAAAATAAAGAGCTGTAAGATAAAAACTCTTGCACATTATTTTTTGATGTTTTTCTGAAAACAACCTCCATGGTAAACAACTCAACTCAGCAAAGTAACTCACAGTAAAACGATCCACTCACTTCCATCTGAAGTACATCAAATCAAAATCGAATCGAATAGTATTGTTTTAATACTCCATATCCAGATGAAGTGAGAGAGAGGGAAACAAAATCAGTAAGTGCATCACTATTTTACACAAGGCTGTTTAGTTTACTTGCATGCCAGAGCACATGCAGAGCAAGACATGGATGACAAGGCTGTTCAAACAGACCCAAACCCCCTTCTTTAAATGGTACAATGGTACGATCCTGTTATCGCCTGTCTAAGGCGGTAAACTGAGTAAGACTGAAGACGCCAAAACACAGTGGCTCATTCTCTAGAAGAAAAAAAAAGCATACAGGAGCCCAGTCTCTCTCTGTCACACACACACACACACGCACACACCTCAGGATATTTCACCTAGGGTATCATTTTGTGAATTCAAAGACTAACTCTATTTTCTACAGAAGATGGAGTAAAAGAATCGTATGAAAGAGGTGGGGGGAGAGAGGTGATGACTCTCATGAGCAGATGTATTTTGGGAACCAGTATTGAGGCTGCCGGGAGCTATCTTAAAGCGACCTACTTCTCCTCACTGACTGGTGGATGCTAGGGAGAGAGCAGTTTACAGTATGCAAACACACACACAAACTATAAAGGCCCTTTGATGGTGTGTCACAGAATCCAGAACCTTTTCCAAAATGTCCTCACTCCATAAGGTTGCCTGCTCTTACTTTAACTGTGATTGTGCTCTTTGTGTCTTGTTGCCATCTTCTGCAGAGAAAACACTGCCCCCGGGTGGAAGTAGACACGATTACATGCAGACAGAGTGGCTCGGCTTTTCTGCAGCATGCTGTGTGAGGGTGGGTGTCTGTGTCAGTGAGTTGAGAGCAGTCAGTGCCAGACTGATTGACATACTGATGGCCTCAGGTCTGCCTTGAAGCAGCGAGTTATCCCCGCTTCAGACTTATCATCAAACTGAATGACATGTATGTCTGCATGCATGTTCACACACACACACACACACACAAATCCAAATTATTTATTGTTAGCATCAAGCAATCGGGGCAGGGGAAAGAGTCTGGCTTTGAAAGTGAATATAATCATGACAGAGATTTTTCGACTAATAGGCAGGAGAGACTCAGCTGAAGGAAAACGGCACAGCAATATACCACCTTAGCAGCACACACATCAATGACATCATGGCTACAGCCACTGAACTCAGGACAGTGTTGGTTTGATTGGCGGCTGGTATCCTATTTATAGCTCAGGACAGCGTGCCCACAACACAGGTCATTACCACAGGGCTCATTGCCTTTGATACTGGTAAATCTGATGGTGTAATCAAAACAGTTTAACTCTAAACCCACAGACATCCAACATCAAAGACAACAGTCACCATGTCACCTATGCACTAAAAGAACACCGGGTTGCTACCATGTGACCTTTAAAGACCACATGGATTAATACCAGTCTATACACAAAAAGAGGACCAGGTTGCTACCTTTCAATAAACCAAACCAATGTGTTTGTATTAGACTACGACAGAATGTCGTTTGACATCGGTGACAGATCAGAGGAACTTTAATGAAAGTTGACAGTTTGACAAGTTTCCTCAGAAAACTGACCTGAAAAGGTTGCTGGGAAACCTGCAAAACCATAAGCTTTTCCAAGACCTGTTCCATAGAATGGGAGACATGACCATTTCAAAATCCCAACACGATGAGGTAATCATAATCATGGCAAAAGAGTATTTTAATACAATATTGAATACAACCAATGGACATGATTGAAGAAATAAAACAATTCAATTCCCTCTATTTTTGTACATAGGTGGACACCTTGCATGCTCAAGCCTTGAGCAATGACAGCCTTAAGAACATCCAATTGGTTTTCACCCCATCCCAGCAACCTAATGAGAAATTTGACTCTGGGGTCCAACATATAATCCCACAAAGGCCAATAACCATGATCCCCCGGCAGAAACCACTCAAACCCTCAGATGAAATATTACCGATGACTCCTGAATGTAAGTTTTTTTTAATCCTGAGTTCAGGCTTCTCTGATTTCTTTCTAAGAAAACCTTTACACCCAATGTGCAGATGTTCAGAGGAATTTCGTGCAGTATTTAACATGCTATGAGAAGACCGAGATCGTGAACTACAGAAAGGTGTGGTACCTGGGAAAGAAGACAAGCAACACTATGTCCGTCGCAAAGAAACCACAGCCCTCCAACTTTGACAACGAGGGAGGAATTTACAGATCAGTAAGTGCTGAGCAGCTATAATATCATTTTAAAACATGTTTACAGACAATTCATATCATCTGTATTACAATCGTTTTAAATCTCGCAGTGCTCCATGTTTGTTACAGTAGATATGATTGTTTCATGAGTTGTTTTCTCATTTTCTTGTGGAAATGCTTTTGCTTTTTTATAAACAAACTCTTTACTCCGCAGGTTGTCGATGACCACCTGGCCTACCGCTTTCAAATTGTGGCGGTGATTGGGAAAGGCTACTCTGGAGAGGTCCTCAAATGCTTGGATCATAAGACCAAGCAGCTGGTGGCCGTCAAAGTGATTCGAAACAAAGACAAGTAAGGCAATGGCAAACCAAGTCATGATTCTAAAAATCATCAGTCATATGCATGATGCAGTTATGTTATAAACTGGTTCTTTTGTTAAAAGAAAATTTGTGTTTCCACTGAATGTTTCTCTCTGAAACAAACATGTACACACGGAATCAACTGAGCAGCAGTTGTCTAATTCTTTGCCATGAAGTGTCAATCGTTAATTATTGTGAGTAAAATATTGGGAAACCAAGAAGAATATCACATGCACAGTATCTGTGCGTATGCTGCCGGTGGAAAAAACACCACTCGCACCACTCTTATATCTCTGGAACCCATCAGTAATACTTTCAGTCACCCATATTGTTCTCTGTGGTGTTTTTAGTGTTCTTAAGCTGGCAAAGTCTGAGATGAGGGTTTTGAAAGTCTTGCAAGAGTCAGACAAGCATAAAACAGCCAACATCGTCTACATGAGGGAGCACCTCTACTTCCGCAACCACCTCTGTATCGTTTTTGATCTCTATGAGTAAGTACAGAACACACATTGTTCTCTATGGTGGGAATGAAATTCAAGCATTCAGCTTGCCTCTCATGTTCAATTTCAGTGAGGATCTGTATAAGGTGATAAAAAACAAAGACAGGCGTCCGATCACAGAGGAAGAGCTCAAAATCTACACTATAGACATACTGGCTTGTCTGCAGCTGCTCAAAAGGAAGCGCATTGTCCATGGCGACCTTAAACCGGTAGGAATAATATTTCATATTTTTCTAAGGTTATTATGCCACTCATAATTACATTATAAAATAAATGAATTATGAAATTATTATTATTATTTTAAAAATTGATTTAGTACATTTACTACAAATCAGAAAGTTCCTGAAGGCTTTCACTTTATGGAAACATGAGACACATCAGTGCACATGTAAATGATGTGTTTTGACTGTGGGAGGGTGAATGTCCAACATATAATGGTTAAGGTAATACTGCAGAGCCAAATATTGATATAGTATAATTTTGAAAAAAAAAATATTACAAAGTACTAATTGTCACAATTGTTCATTTTCAGGAAAACATACTAGTCCACAAAAAGAATGATGTAAAGCATACAGCAGTCACTGACTTTGGAGGAAGCTTCTTCACAATTGAAAAGAGTGAGTGAATTTTTTATTGCTAAAAATAAAAAATATTTAAATATTTCTTGTAAAGTAAATACAGACAACATTAACAACCATTGTCCTGCATCTTGCTCCACAGATAAGCCTCCAGTTTTCACTCTGAACTACATGTCTCCGGAGCTGCTACTTGGTAAAAGGTGCAGAGCAGCAACTGACATGTGGAGCTTGGGCTGCATCATAGCTGAGCTCCACCTCAATCACCGGTTATTCAAAGGACCTGACACTCATTCCATCTTCAGCAGCATAATGCAGGTAATACTCATATTAAATAGTGCTGACTTGATCCCGTTCAAATTGTTGTTTTCATGTTATATGGATACAATGGGACGGGCAACTTTTTCAAATGTTTGAATTTAAATCATTTTCAGTTACTGGGTTTCCCTCCAGAAGAAGTGCTGGCAGACTCACCTGAAAGGAGTCAGTACTTTGGTAAGGAGAAGTATTTCACACTTTAATTCTCTCCTGTCGTTGTAAAACTCACCCGCTAACCTGTCCTGGTTTTGCAGATTCTAAAGGAAACCCAAGACGACTGGAACAAATAGAAAAAACGAGGACCTCTCTGGCCAAAATAATCAAATCTAAGGATCCCGCCTTCCTCAATTTCATTGAGAGCTGCCTTGAGTAAGAACACTCTCAGAAACACTCATGAGGTTGTCATTGTGTAAATAGGCCTTTAAAGCAACGCTTTGTAATTTTGGTTGCGCAACAGTGCCCTCTGCAGCCAAATGTGTAGATTAATTCTGTGGGGCTTTGAGTTTTTCATGTGGTTTCAAGAGGGTTTTATTTAGAGAGCAAAAAACAGCCGAGCAGTATGTTCAGTCAGTGTACATTCCGACTTATTTTGAAGCTGCTAAAAAGGTTCCATACTTGTAATTAACTATGACGTATTCATCATAAATACATTATTTGCTCATGTAGAATCTTTTCAATACGTGCATGTACCTCATTATTTAGATATGATCCAAGAAAGCGCCTGACCCCAGAGAAAGCCTTGCTCCATCCCTGGATTGCCAAAAAGGTTGCACTTTCAAGTTCTACAATCAGTAAGTCTTTAATGCTTTCAATTCTACAGTACGTACATTTATAAGCAGATGGTCTCTACTGGTGAATCCTGACTCAGTCATGTACTTACTTTTCAGTGCCACCAACAGGTCAAGACTTTGTCTAGTACTGAGGTGTATGAACAAATATATGAAAAACTGATATTCAAACATAAGCGATGAGCATGTTGACGTCAAATCTATGACCACAGAAGAGTTATTTTAGTCTTATTGAAATACAATGTTTGTTTTCTCTTTTCTTGTCCTCTTCAACGCAGGTGACAAAATGCGAAACAGCAAAAAGAAATGCCTACCTGCCTGAAAATGGAAAAAGTGTAACCTGTGAAGTTACAGCCAAAGAAACTGCATCAACAACATTCAAAACAATTGATTAGCATGACACCAAGAGAACAAGAGGTTGTGCACCACCTTTTTTTCCATCTTCGTCTAAAATGGGAACTTAAACTAAACTTAAATTTCAGTTCCCTGCTCTCCTTCCTCCCTGCAATAGTACACATACCTTGAATGTATGTAGTGTAGTGTAGTGTCAACAGATCCAAGGATGGCAGTTTGATGCTCATTTCTGGCCCATGTACTTGAAACACAAGAAAATATCATAGAGACGGCTGAATTCTTCCTACGTGTAATGACGTCTGTCAGGGGGAACACAAAGGGAACAGAAATAAAGAGCACAAATGCACCCATTTGTCAGTTTTTTTAAAAAGTTACCTGGAGATGTGCACTTCTCCAGCTTATCTAAGGAGGGAAATGTTCTTCCGACTTAAGCTCTGCTGAACCCCAAGCAATTCTGCCTGAGGAAGACTGCTAAACCTTTCACATAAATGACAATTTTGACCTCACTACTCAGTCTCCATATCCATCTGCTTGCCTTTGAACAACCAGGGCACAGCGTTTTTTCTAAAATCATATTTCCTTGCTTCAGCTGCATTGTGGCATCCTCTTATTCCCTCTCTCTACAATTTCCTTTTTTTACGCTCTATCTCCACCTTCCCTGATGGCATTGGTTGGCGAGCAATTTACCCACATATGCAAACTTGTCTATTTACCCTCCCAGTCCTCTCTCTCTCTCTCTCTCTCTCTCTCTCTCTCTCTCTCTCTCTCTCTCTCTCTCTCTCTCTCTCTCTCTCTCTCTCTCTCTCTCTCTCTCTCTCTCTCTCTCTCTCTCTCTCTCTCTCTCTCCTTTCTGTCCACATATCCTATTTTCTCTACAGTGCCCACCATCAGCTCATTATTGGCTGAGCTGAACAAATCTGCTTGCCAAACGGGATCTGGCCAACTCAAGACCCAAGGCCACCAGAGTTTATTCACAGATAGCTGGCCTGCTTATTCAAAAGTAGTATCAATTCAAAAAACTTCAATTTACCAATTTTTCCATTGGTTTAATTTATTACATATATTATTTTATAGGAATGTGTCACACAGTGAACCATGAGCAATTGACTCACTTAGATACCCAGATATAGCCTCTGTGATATCCTCCGACTCCCACTCTGACCACAGCCATAAATCAATGACAAAATATTTGTCTATATATACAAACATACTGTCATAATAAGTAAAAGACTATGGGCTGGCCAAACCCCTGCTGCCACAATTGAGAATCAGTGCAGTTTGCACAGCGATGTGTGGGAACATTAGTCAGGTTAGAGTCAGCTCATTTCATGCAGAACAGTCTTCTGTCTTCTGCACTGCAAGCTGACACATATACTGAGTGGAATATTAGCATTTAGACGTACTAGTGGAAAAGAGTCTAAACTAAAGAGTCCTATTATACTGGTGTTTTACATCCCGTTCACACTTACAGCCTCAACCTTCTCACCAAAGTTCTCAGCATTTGACAATCTGTATTCCATGAAGGACTGATTCTGCAACCCTGACCTTTTGTTATAATCTCTGATCATATGTAATATGATATGATATATGTAGGTTCTATTTCATTACAGAAAACTTTATTCTTTTAAAGTAAGAGGTGCCATCTCAACTGGGCCATGTGTCAAAACTGCTGCATCACTGCTGTCAGCGATCATCATCACAAGAAGTTATACAGATTTTTTTTTATTAAAGTCATTAAGATAAGTTCAAATAATTGGACAGGATATAGTGTTACTTTCGACACTTAACCTAAAAAGCTGAGCTCTGATTCTTTACACTCATGAATGGCACATCTACTGATGTGGCATTTCCCACTGCTCATTACAGGCAATTAACAACATATCCAAAGGCCAAAGCCAAAACAATACTGCCCAGATTGTTTGCCTTGCATGGCTTGCAAACATCAACAGTCATGTTAACAATCACACCCATGTTGGCACTGCCCAGCAGTCACACCAATGACGTCGCTCCAATCGCATGATGCCATGAAGTAAGCCCCCTGCCCTCTCTCCTCGCCTATTCGCATGCACTTTACAGAGTCACTGCGCTGCTTTCTCTCTCTCTCTCACACACACACACACACACACCAGAAAACAAAGCTCTGACAGATTCAAGAAAAGTTACATAACCTAACACCATGTGAGAGATTCCCAAACAGGCTGTGGTGAGAAATGGAGGTGCTGTTCTCCTCCATCCGTCTGGTACAGGGGAAACCAGCTGTCACATCTGCCAGACCCCCTGATCGACGAGGAGCTGCGGCTGCAAGTTAGGAGTGGACCCGCGAGCACCTCCCAACTTCCCCTCGCCCCACAGCCAGTGGCCCCGGCTGTCTGCGGGCTGAGCACACGCGCCTTCCGCCGCCGACGCACCGGCAGCAGCGCCGGGCATCACACCGGGGAGGGAGCCGCTGTCAACAGACCAGCGCTTCCCCACGGTGTCTGCGTCCTGCGGGGAAACGCCGCCGCCACCGCCGCCCCGCTTACCTCCGAGGGTGACCCGTTTTGTCCTTCTTCCCCTTCGGCCTCCTCTTCCTGGCCTGGATGGCCATCACTGCCGGGGTGAGGTTACGTTCGTCCGCGGGCATGAGCGACGTCCGAGCGCCGGAGAGGGGAGCAGCAGGGAGAGGGAGAGAGAAGCACACAACATGAGGCTGTGGAGCGTGGCCGCCGCGGCTCATTTAGCCGCGTTTAGCACGCACTGGCTAGGCGTTCTGCTTCCGCCACCTCTCTGGGTAGACGCAGCCGAGACTGGGGCAGCGTGGCCGGGCTGCAGGCTGAGGGATACGCACCTTTCCTGGAGCTCATGTTTCCTCCTCTTCCCCTCAGCAGGAGCAGGCGGCAGCAGCCCCCCTCCTCCCGACACGCACACGCGCACACACACGCTAACCTCTCCGTTTCTTTATGGACACTAGCTCCCTCTATCGTTTGAAGCGGGAACTGCGTGCAGTGGACCTGTGCTCTGCTCATCACAATTAAAGGTTGTGGAATAGAGTGGCGTCTAGTGGTGGGGTTGTGTATTGCAGCTTAAAACCCCCACCTTCCCTCCTTCCCTTCCAAACTTGAAGAGAACCTGTTCAACCCCTTCAGTTTTCATGAAAAACAAGTGGAAGAAAACATGGCGGCCTCCGTAGCGAGGACCAGCTCCCAGTGTAAATCAAAGATATTTAAACATAAATAGTCCATTTTTGGGCTAAATTAGAAAAAGATTCATACAATTTAAATGGAACACTATGGTGGAAATGTCACTAGGATGATGTTTTATCATTAAATTATTCAATTTATCGACTAAATCTAACTCAGAACAGATTCAATGTCCACTTGATGCATCAAGGAGGCTGGAAGGTGAATCAATATCTGTGAAATGAAATGCACATGAAATTATGAAATCAGTTAAAAGTGCTGTTGTGGACCTGACCTTAAAAACATCTTGCTTCCAATCCAGAGGCAATCATTCAGTGAAAAGGCTCCTAAACAAGTGTAAATGCAAACATAATATTTTTAACTACTCTATAATAGTTTTTATTGTGTGATTTCCTCTGAACTGTCATCTTGTATTTGAATTCCTCACTGAATAAACTTTGCCAAATATATATAGTTTTGTTTACAAGGTGTATTTAAAGTATATGGGTATAGTTTTGGATTTTACAAAGACTGACATACAACATCTTCAACAAAGATTATATAAAAGAAAAAAATTACAACAAAACAAGAGAGGGTATTTTATATAAATTGAATAATTATAATCACTCCATCTTTTTAGTGCATGGATAGGCATGGACAATGGACGTGGATGCCATTCTGTCCAATCTGAAGATCATCAATGTGCATAAGGTCTCAAAGTCAATCCTGTCTTCCACCACCATTGGTGCTCTGACCCTGTTGTATTACGCTGAATAGCATTTGTCCCTCCATTGTTTTCCCTGCTATTCTCTCCAGTATTTATTCTCTCTTTCTTTCCTTCTCACCATGTTTCAGAGAGAGAAAGGAAGATTGCCTTTAGAAACATCTGTTTCCATAACAACAGTGTGACCTCTACCCCTGTGGAAACAAACACTTCCTGTTCACTAACTGAACCCTCTCCACTGTTTACACCCTAACCCCATGTTGACCTACAGTATCTGTCCATCCATCTGACATGTAGAGTCCATCTGCGGTCCAGAGACCACTGTTTCAACCTCACTGTTTCTTTTACTATCGTCCTTAAAGGTTGAGGGGATGCAGACATCCACCTTGCACAAGTTGAACATTATTTAAAACCCAAGACGATGTTTTGTATGTAAGGACATTATTTAAGAAATGCAGTATCACATATACAAATCAAGTAAACTAACAAGGTCTGTGCAGGGCAATGAGACAACCAGCAAACACAAACAATCCTCTGATCTTAAAGTGTCGAAACTGATTCACTGTCTTTCAACAGCACAATAACTAAAAACATATATTCAAAAGTATGGAGTAAATATTCTGTCATTTGAACTGCTGTAAAAGTTGCAATACATAATTTAAAAAAAAAGATTCCAAATATTAATTATTCTCACCAAACTGTACGCATCAAAGTAGAAGATCACAGTGCAAGATGTAAGCAGTAATTAGACCAAGTATTTAGTTGTGAGTACTTGTAAATGTAAATCTCCACCACTGCTAGTGGGGATGTACACATCACTGAGGATCATGATGAATATTTTTTCCACTTTAACATAAAGACATGTCTGTGCAGTGGTCTGTATTCCTCAGATATACAGACCACTGCACAGTAAATGGTTTTCTTGTAAGCCTAAATAACATTTTTGCATCCCGAATTTTCTTTCCTCTTGAATTCTGTCGACCTTTTTCAATAAACACAGCTGTGAGCTCCTCTCATCTGGAACTTTTCTTCTCGCTCTGGATGTGCACAGACCTGGGAAACAATGTCTATGAATGAGAGCTGTTGCTTGTTGTTTAGGACATTTGAACATGTGTTTAAACACGTGAAACACCAAACACAAAGAGTTTGTGTACTGAGCGTACGATGGGATGTGTTTGTGTCTGTGCAGGGAGAAAATGAGGAGCCCCGAGATCTGGATGGTGGTGGTGGGGGGGCTGTTTGTGTGTCTGTTTGCATGTCTTGAGGTTGTGTGCCTTCGTGGGAGGGGGGGTCATTGTGTTTCTCCGGAGGTGTATGTTTATGTTGAGTGGGTCGGAGGGGGTGTTTGCAGGTCTCGTAACTCTGCTGGGGTGGTCTGGTCTGAGAAAGGAGGATTCTGTGTGTGTGCATGCTCGTGCATGACTTTAAGAAGAAGACACACCTTCTGGAGCTGACACAGTGCAGATGTAGAGAGAAGGAGAAGACGCAGAGAGAAGACAGGATGCGAGGACGGAGGTGGACTCTCACTTTCATCACACAGCCTGAGGTAAGTGCCCTCATTATAAATGTTCTCACATTGTAGTCAACATTTCAGTCATGTAACTTCATAGTTCCTTTCAGACCTTTTTCCATTTTGGCCTTTGCATAACATTTGAAATTGTTTCCTTGAAGTTGTGCTTTTTATTCTATTCACCAACATCAACTTTTTTTTACTGACACACAACTGCAGCTCATTGAGTAAATAATTCTATTCACCAACTAGAAACACAAGCTTCCTTCATCAATAATCTGTGTAGAAGATTCTTTTTTTAACAGTTATTTATAAAAGTGATATGAAACACAACACAGTCACAGGAAGTGGTTTCACATGTTTAATCTTAACAACATTCTCAAAAATATAAAAAAAACAAGTACAGTCGTCAACATTATACAGACACAGAGCAACACAATGAGACATTTGTAATGATGTGCTCTGAACAGGCTATTAGCCTCAAGTGAATAAATAAATAACTGGATATGATAAATGGAAATAAATACTATACCACTTTATCACACCAGGGGAAATACACTTCAATGTTTGATAAAATAGTTCAAAAGTTTCCTAAACTATACTCTTACATATAAATCCCAATTTAGTATAATGTTTGACTGCTTCACTGTATTTTCAGGACATCTGAGTTACCGTACAGAAGGAAGTGAAGTGACCAAATCAAGGCTCTCTGAAACCATCAGTCATCCCAGGAGTTCTTTGCCTCTAAAACCCAGCTCAGCGGTAAAGAACTGGAACCTCCATGATGTTCATGGCAAATTGTTTCATATAGAAACACAGGAGATGGACGGACAGATGTCAGACGCCCACTTCCCCTCTGCATCGCCCCCTCCCCCCCTATACTGCGACTACACAGACTGGTCTCCCTCCCTCTACATCATCCCGTCCGTCTACCTGCTCGCCTTCCTGGTTGGTTGCCTCGGCAACAGCCTGGTGCTCTGGGTCTATCTGGACCGAGCTGAGGGGAGGAGAACGAGGCCCGGAGACAAACCCCAGACTGGGGCTGGAAGGTTCTGCTGCAGCAGCTTTGTCAGAAGCCGTGGGCAGAGCGCTAACACAGCAGGCACAGTTCAGCACGGCGGCTTTCTCCGGAATAACAAAGAAAGCCGTGGTTCATCCTCGGGACGAGACTACAGGCCCTCGTCTGACTCCTCCAACTCCTCCTCCTGTCCTCCCTCCATCCCTCGGCCGTCCCGCTCGCTCACAGACTCTCTGATCGCCAGCTTAGCTCTCGCTGACCTTTGCTTCCTGGTCACTCTGCCCCTGTGGGCCGTCTACACAGCTATGGGCTACCACTGGCCTTTCGGGCAACCCCTCTGCCAAGTCAGCAGCTTCCTCACCGCTCTCAACATGTACGCCAGCGTGTTCAGCCTCAGCATGCTCAGCGTGGAGCGGTACTGGGTCCTGACTGGACGCAGACACTCCGGCCACCACGTCCCACAGAGCCGCACCGGCAGGGCATTGTGGGTCCTCGGCGGGGTGTGGGTGCTGGCGGGGGTGTTGGCCCTCCCGGGCTTGCTGCTGCGCTCCGTCAGGGAGGTGGAACTTGAAAATGAGCCTGAGGATGACTGGCAGGAGGAGCCGGCCGACTCTGCTCTCACGTTCCTGTCTTGTCAGATGGATTACTCCATGCTGATTGGAGCAGATCTGGACGAGGCGGACAAAGAGAGAGCAGAGATGTGGTGGACCGCTGCCCTGAGTCTTAAGTCCACTCTCATTGGCTTCCTGCTCCCACTTGTCATCTTACTGGCCTGCTACTGCTCACTGGCCCAGCTCCTCAGCAGACATTTTGGACGGGGCCCTCGTCCTGACCGCGGACGCCAACGCAGACTTCTCCGGGTCATTGTTACATTAGTGCTGGCTTTCTTCCTGTGCTGGCTGCCTCTGCATGTCAATAAAACAGTCTCCATGCTTCTGGAGTTCGGTTTTGTCCCGTACTCCTGCTCCTTAGATCAGATTCTGCTGGCTGCTCACCCCTACGTCACCTGTCTAGCGTACCTCAACTCCTGCCTGAACCCGCTCCTCTATGCCGCCTGCGACCCGTCATTCAGGAAGAGATGCAGAGGCGTTATTCTCGTGTTGTGCAGGCTGAAGAGAAGAGGAGCAGAGGGAGGGGAGGGAAAAAGGGATGAAGGAGAGGAGGAGAAAGTGGAGAGGAGCTCAGCTTTTCCGACAAGAACACAGGAAGAAACGGCAGACAGGACAGAGGTGGTGGTGGTGGGGGAGGTGGGTGTCGTGCTGGCCCAAGGGTGAAAGGTCACAGGAGCACGGGCTGAGCATCTGAAAAGATAACAGCTGAGAAATGAAAAAGTCAATCCACTTAAATCTAGTTTCCCCTTGAAGTGTGAAGACATCCAGAGGTAACATGGTGAAACATGTAATTCTGAGAGACTCGGCACCCACACCGGACTGAACTGGGCGAGCCGCAGAATGTGGGAGACACTAAATTCTCAAAAGATAAAATGTTCAAATAAATAAACATTCATCACATGAGTTCATAAACTCGTTCCTCCTCCAGTCTGTTCCCACAGGAAAGATGCCACAAGCATGAAGTGGTCCCTGACTCAGGCAAATAGTTTTGTTCATATGATCTGGTTTTATATGGTATACTTTTAATTGTTTATGTGCTGATCTGTTTTTATTGTGCTTTTCCCATTAAAATAAGTTTCATAAACTGACATTAATCGCATGATTTTTCTGTATGATATGAAAAGGAGGTGGATGGAGAACAAAACAAGAAAAATAAAAAAAAAAATCCTACTGATCAGTCGACCCATCCTTTCATGAGGATTTGAAAGGAATGGAAAAGATGTGTTTGCAACCTTCATCATACCAGCCTGTTTATATTCAGCCCATATTCACAGCGAGATAGGGCTCTTTGAATCTCTTTGAATTGTGAAGGCAAACATATTATTTTCCATTGTCTCAGAAAGCAGGCACGACGTTCTACAGACTGTATATTTTCCTTGATTTGATTTTTCAGCATCATCTCTTGTTCCACACTTAGACCACATGGTGGCGGTATTGCAAGAAGAACACACTTTTTTTTTATTTCCGGGAGCTTGGCACAGTGGACAATTTTCGCTGCGTGTATGTGTTGTGAGTCCTGCCGGTGTGTGCGTGTGTTTATTTGCAGTGTGTGCTCGGTAAGTTGCAGGATCTACCATCTGGTCTCTCTGTTATGAGACACATTCACTTTCTATGCCCACGTGTTTGTGTTCGCACTTTCTTGACTTGCGCAGCTTCGAGATGGAGATGGGAACAGCGCTGATCTACGATGAGGAGATGACCAAATACAAACTGCTCTGGGTCGAGTGAGTACTCACCTACACAGGTCTGACTGTCGGAACTGTTGGTTCAGCGTGTTGTTGCCGGTGCGGCCTCTGAGTGTGTGGCACTCGCGCCCTTACTTCCGGTATTCGAGCAGCTGTTATTATACGGTCTGTGCACCCCGGAGTTCTGTGTCCCGTATTTATTTCCCGTCATAGAAGATGCGCTTGGTTTGAACTAAACAAAATTCAATTTGGAAGTGTCGGTGCACTTAAAAAAATGCATTACGTCTTCATGAGTTTCATTCAACAATGAGTTTAGCATTTTAATTTTCATCAATACTTAATTAAGTATAACACACACATTTTTTTTTTTTTTTTTTTTTTTTGGGGGGGGAGTAATATTATTTCATGCCCTGGAAGCAGTTGTCCCTTGTGTGAATTCACATGCACATGAGAACCCAACATTCTGCCTGTGAAGTGATGAATCACTTTCTTTCTCCAGCCCAAACTGCAAGATCGAAGTACCCGAGCGTTTAACTGTGAGTCATGAAGCTTTGGTTGACAGTGGCCTGGCTCACCGGTGTGTCTCCATACCTGTCCGCAAGGCAACGGATGCAGACATTCTGCTGGTGCACAGGTCAGATGTTGACCTCACACGTGGTTCATGAAGTGGAGATAAAAGCCTCCCGTGGCTCAGCTTCATGTTTCTGACACCAACAGTGAGGAATATCTGGAGGCAGTGAAGAAGACCCCTCACATGACTCTGGAGGACCTGAAGGAGTTCACCCTTCAATACGGGGATGTCTACTTCCACCCAGTTAGTCACACACTTCATACTCCAATCCTATAATTCCATCATTAATTCATTCGTGTTTAGAGGAAATATGTTCAGGTTGTGGTGAGAAAAAGTGTGATTTTTCACTCCTGAGTCCTGACTCGGTTCCTCCCCTTCTCACAAACGCGTCGTAGAACATCTATCACTGTGCCACGCTGGCTGCAGGAGCTGCACTGCAACTGGTGGACAGTGTGATGACAGGGAAGGTGAGGAATGGCATGGCCCTGGTCAGGTGAGGCTGTTAAAACCAGGTCGACTTGGCAGTCCTGATACGTGCAAGTTTTATCTCCTTTGTGAGGATTAGCACCTCTGATATGTGTTGTGTGTAATTTGTCAACAGCAGGAGCATTGAGGTCAGGGAAGATGTTTGTATCAGGGACAAACAAATAGTCTAGAAGTCAAAAAATGCTTGAGTTACTCCTTCAAGAATTAATAAGTACTTTAAAGAGATGAGCAGTGTCCATGTAATACAATATAGATGTGTAATTAAAAATCTAATGAATCAGTGAAGACAAATACAAAACAACTTGGGTCAGTATTTAAGAAATAATCCTAAATACTTTGTCAACCAGTAATTTAATAATATAACAAGTACTTGAGGAGATATATCAGAACTGATATCACAAAGCATGTGACAAAGTTTGTGTCTGCCGCTTCACAAGTTCTGAATTCCAGTTCTTTTGAGTGATTTCATGCCCATGCAGTGTTTGATAGTCATATGTTATTGCATCATGAAGTGTATGATTTGTCCGTCCCAGACCACCAGGACACCACAGTATGCGAAGTGCCGCCAACGGTTTCTGTGTGTTCAACAATGTGGCCATAGCCGCTAAATATGCAAAGCAACAATATGGAGTTAAAAGGTAACAGGACTTGTTTTAGTCTGGAGAGGCCATATCTGTCTGTGTGTGGATTAACCTCCTCTTGTTTGTCCAGGGTGTTGATAGTGGACTGGGATATTCATCATGGTCAAGGGGTGCAGTACTGTTTTGAAGATGACCCCAGGTGAGGCTTTGCTAACTGACCACAGCTGAAATGCTGTCTTGTCTTCTGACACGATGGATCCTTAATGTTCCGTTTGGTCTCAGCGTGCTGTACTTCTCATGGCACCGCTACCAGCATCAGAACTTCTGGCCTAAACTCAGAGAATCTGACTTTGACTGTGTCGGCAAAGAGAAAGGAGCTGGATTCAATATCAATGTACCGTGGAACAAGGTGGGTAAGCACAAAAATATTGTTCACTGAAAGTCAGGAAAACATTTGTTTAAATTTTAGTTGCACCAAAAAAATCGGCATCCTTTATGTTTGACTCTCGTTTTGTGTTGATTATGAAGACAAAAATGAATAATGGAATTTGTGATATTTAAGGTCAAATGCCCTGAAATATTATTACTATTTTACGAAGCATGCTCCAAAAATAATTTGATAAGTAAATATAATATATTTTTTTGTTCATCTTATTGACCATGACCGATTCTTTTCAGGTGGAAATGCAGAATAGTGACTATCTCTCAGTCTTCTGTCATCTCCTCTTGCCGGTCGCATACGAGGTGAGACGGACGATTCATCCGTTCTTAACAGATGAACAATCTAATGTGTTAGAAGTGGTTTTTATCTGACCATATCTGTCTTCAGTTTTGCCCAGACTTGGTGTTGGTGTGTGCCGGCTTCGATTCAGGCATCGGGGACCCAGAGGTACTGAATATAAATGAGTATACTTCAAACCTTTCTTTGTGTGTATGCAGAATGAACCCAAGACTCTACTTTGTTAAAATCCAAGTACAGCCTCATCCCACAGTCTAAATTAACTGTACGCGTGGAACTCTCTGCATGTTTGCCTTGTTTGCATGTTTGATAATGGATGAAGCTATGACACATCCTGTGTACCTGACTTCAGTCACTGTCTTTACTGTCAGGGGGAAATGTGTGCCACTCCGGACATCTTTGCCCACCTCACTCACCTTCTCATGAACCTCGCTGGAGGCAAGCTGTGTGCAGTGCTGGAGGTCAGTTTGTTAATGTCAGACACATCATTCCGAAGACGATGCTGTGTGTGTGTGTTGGTACATAGTCACATGATGTTTTTGTACTTCTACATATGTCTGGTAACCTGTGCGCTCCCTTTGTTTTTTTTTTTTCAGGGAGGCTACAACTTGACTTGCCTTGCCCAGTCTGTGTGTCAGACGGTTCAAACGCTGCTCGGAGATCCGGCCCCTCGACCTGCGGAGCTGGAAGGTCCCTGCAGAAGGTATTTTCTGTCTGACAGTTAAAGGGTCAAACATTATGTTGCATGTGTTTTACAACAGTTATTCTGTGTTGTCAGCGCGCTCGAGTCCCTTCACTGTGTGCGATCGGCTCACAGGCAGTACTGGACCTGCCTCAGACATGCAGGTAACTTCCACATCATTACTCAAGAGCTGCAGCGCTTCACCAACGCTATTGCTATTTTAGAGTCTTCAGCCCTGGCCTGTGGACAGCCAGTGGATGAAGACCTCGGGCTTGTCTGTCCATCTGTCCCATTCCCATGAATGCAACATCCCAATAATGCCTTTAGGAATTTCCCTCAGCTTCATAAAGTTTGTTTTTTTGTTTTTCTGGAACATGATATCTGGAGATCAGCTTGAGGGAATGTTTGTTACAAACATTCACTTGGACTCAAAAGATGAACTGAGCCGTGAATGTGATATTAGGACTGCCCTCAGGGACTTTAATCACATGTGGTAAAATTCACTTGGATGCAATGATTAACTTTCAGTGGGCAAAGGTCACAGCCTCTAGAGGGAATATCTGTCTTTCATACTGATGTGTTTTATGTGGTCAACATTGTTTTTCACGTGCATCCCTCTTCTCTCCAGCTGACCTGCCCACCTCTGATATCAGCACCAAGCACCTAGAGGTGGCAAAAGAAGACGAAGATTTGGACAGCGAGGAGGAGACTGTGTGGCCGGAGCCTGTTAAACGCTGCACTCCTGCTGTTCGTGCTGCTGTAGTTCTCCCTGATGCTGTCCCCTGCCCGGACGGATGTCATCCCATCACTCTGTCAGAGGATCTCGACCCAACCGTGGTCAACAAACTCAAGTACGGAGCTGCGGTTGTTCCTGATCCTCTGATGTTGACACGACTTGCAGTTGTCGAATTGTGTTTCTTGTTGTTCACCTGGTTCTTTTGCCTCAATTAGGGAGAATTTCCTAAAAGAAGCAGACCCCAGAGATGCTCTCTCCACCCTCTCCGCTCTTATATCCCTGGTAGAAAGAATGGAGAAGAATGAGGTAAAGTCATGACAGTGGTTTGTGTTTGTCAATAATATAATGTGATCTGTTTGTAAACACATTACTAATCTGCATGCTTGAGCTGCAGGCATCTTTTAGATTGAATTACTGCTTCTCAGATCCGCAGTGGCCTGGCGCTGGTCCGTGACATCTCCATGGCAACGATGTGTGTTATCCAGCATGCTGCATCTGCACCTAGTAGCCGGTATAAACATGTGGCTCTTTGTTGTTGTGTAAAAAGAAGATCATGAGATCTTTTGCCAAAATGTTCTCTGATTTGGAATCTGCCTTCTCTTGCTGCAGGGTTTTGGTTGTGTGTGTCGGAGACTGGAAAGTTCCGAGTCACGTCACTGAGGACGGGTGATTAGATTATTGTTTGTGATCAAACTTCTGCCCCCTTTGGCAAATGATGCTGCAGAAGCACAAGCAACATTTAGACGACATGTTTTTCATCCTGCAGGAAAACACTTGTGTTGCAGTTCAGCAAGAAGGAGCCAGAGGAACCAAAGAGCAAATATTACATCCCTGTGCATCTGAAGAAGGTATTGTACTGGGTACTACTGTGTATGATGAATAAGGCAACTCATGATTTTGAGGATCTGTCCCTCCATATGTTCTGTATATGTGTACTTCTGCATACAATGCTTATTCCCTATTTTTTGTTCTTCTTCTTCTTCTTTTTTTCAACATCACCCTTGTATTTGTCGTCCTCCAGGGCTTCAGTGGCGTGTCTGGATTCATGCAGGTGGTGATGGGGCTCCTCCTGCCTTTGGGTTACCAGTACGACCCCAGCCTGGTTGTGCTGGTTCGGCTGTCTGACAGCGGATTGTGTGACAGCGCGTGGCAACAACTAACAGGTCTGCTGCAGGGACTCGCTCAAGGACACACGCTGGTGCTCGTGCAGGTAAGAACACAAATGCTAAACTCCTTGTTCACTGGTGAAGTTGTTCTCTCTGGTTTAAGCTGCAGGGTGATGCATTTTGTTCTTTTAGGATAATGAGAAGGAAAGTGTCGGGCCCACTGTCTCCTGCCTCCTCGGGAACCCAGCACCCTCTTTGGGGCCTCTCCCGGCCCCTCTGTCAAAGGATGTGGAGTCTGTGGAGAAAGTGAGAGAGAGGCTGAAGGCAGAGTGGACGCTCCTGCAGAACACAGGTGAGTCCACAGAGGCAGCTTCAGAAATATGACACACACACAGAGCCCTTTTTAAGTTACCTGTTCTGTATTAACTTGAGTTTCTTTTTCCAAAAAACAGCACAAGACACAGGAAGAGACTCTGAGGACCGAGGCTGATCTGCTCTTCTATTCTATTCATGAAAACATCCCATGACAGATTTTCTAAAGGTCCTGAGGTTTTTTTTTTTTTTTTTTGATGTATCACAACCATGACAGTAACTTAGTCTCAAGTAACATTAGAATTTGAATTCAAGATATTTATTCCATTTATTCCTGTGATTTCTACAGAATAACGATCTCTATTATTGTAATATTATACATATTTTCTTAAGCATGAAATAGGTAAATTAATGGAATGAATAAGCCAGGTAGAAAATAAATAAATTATTTGATCACGTACTGTGCATGTCTTGGTTTGGTCTCCTCCACTTTATTTAACAGACTCAGGACTCCTTCTTACTTCCACTTCCCCCCTGTCCAAGTAAAGATGTAGTGTCGCCCCCTCAGCAGTAATTCAAGATATTTATTCCATTTATTCCTGTGATTTCTACAGAATAACGATCTCTATTATTGTAATATTATACATATTTTCTTAAGCATGAAATAGGTAAATTAATGGAATGAATAAGCCAGGTAGAAAATAAATAAATTATTTGATCACGTACTGTGCATGTCTTGGTTTGGTCTCCTCCACTTTATTTAACAGACTCAGGACTCCTTCTTACTTCCACTTCCCCCCTGTCCAAGTAAAGATGTAGTGTCGCCCCCTCAGCAGTTAACTGTTTTTGATAAATAATTTCTCAAAAGAGACATTACTGTTTTTTTTTAAGAATTTGAAGACTTTTATCTGCTCTGTAAACTGACCACTAATGTCTCGGAGGGGATTATTCGTGCTTCTTGGTGTTTAGGGGGCTGATGTGTGGGTAATTCTGTGCAGATATAAATAAACTCAGTTTCATAAGTGGCCTGTCTGACTTGGGATGGACCCTGCTGAGTGCCCTTCACTTTCATGCGTTCAACCTTGTCGATGCCGCGCCTCTTCCTGCCGTGAGGGGGCGCTGTGGTGCGACCCGGAGCAGATGAATTGAACGTGTGAGTCACTGAGCAGCGCTGCTCCGGCATCACTGTGAACCTGAAGGCATCACAGAGAGGAGCAGAGACATCACACACACACGCACACACACACGGACACTGTCCCCCTGGAAGACGAAGACGAAGAAGAAGATGTCTGGGACTGCGAGCCCTCAGTCCACCAAGCTGAAGAAGGAGGAGTCTTCTTTCCTCGGTAAATTAGGAGGAACCCTGGTGCGTAAGAAGAAATCTAAAGAGGGTGAGTGACACACAGGCGATGCTGTTTGTTATTGATACTGCGTGCGTGCGCGTGCGTGTGTGCGTGTCCACGGGGCTGCAGCGTGATGATGTGCTGTGGGTCAGCTCACACACACACACACACACTGAGAGATTCGGGGGTTTTCACATCACTTTCATGTCATCAGTGAATCACAGAGCATGGCTGGCATTGTGGTCTCAGTGTCCCAGCGTGTCTGTGAGGGGAGGGACAAAGGGCTGCCGGCAGCTCCACGGTCAGTCACCATGAGGTAAGGAGCAGGAATAGAGGCCAGGGTCAGCGAGCGGTGACGGGAATGCGAGGTGATGAGAAGACAGAGGGTCACACCTCTGACTTTATTCTGTGGTGCACACACAAACACAGACTCAGTCCCCCACTTTGACCAGCTGTTGGCCAAACTATTTTCTGCCCCTCACACATGCCTCTCACTGTCTGGACAGCTGCAGGGCTTAACAACCCGCTGTGGGATACAAAGCGTGTGTGTGCGTTTGTTCACAGCCATGTGTTTTGAATCACTATAAAGCAGGAGCACCAGCCGGATTGTTTCTGATTGTTTAAGAGCCTTATTATAGTCCACAGTTCTCTGCATTTCAAACTGTTTGCCATCTTTAAACAGAGAAAAACTGGACTGGTATCAGACCCAGTATGTGTGTTTTGGGGGAAATGTCTCATGTTCCGTTGACTCACAATTCAACTCTTGTGTCAGGCTGAACATTTGGAAGAAATGATGCACAGGACACTGACTCAGTGAAGAGTCTTGACAGTATGTCAGTTGGAACAAAACACCATTACTCATTCATGACTGATAAGTGTGTAAGATTTAGGTGAAGCGTATATGCACAACAATCACTGCGATGTTTTCAGCAGTGTGTTTCATTAGAATATATATATATATATATATATTTACATGACTAACAAGAAAAATGAGAAGCAGCATGACAGTAATAATCGTGATAATAATTAGCTGTAGCACTGATAAAAGTTTCCAGACAGGGTGGAACAATATGAGGAATGATCGTGATACACCCCGCCCCCCCAGAGGTTCCTGAGACTCAGACCTTTATGAGGATATGGATTGTTCAGTGTCCACAGAAGATGAACCCTTGTGGCCAAAGTGGATTATAGCTCCGGGTGAAACACAGGTCACATACAATTGAATGAATTCAGAGGCAGTAAGAGGTGAAAGCGTTACGCAGCCTCACGTGCTGCTGCTGCTGTTGTGGTTTCTGTTATTTTAGGGTGTGGTACTTGGCATCCTTCAGGGAACACACCCAGCGGAAAAGAGCTGCTTCACTAAATCATCATGAACAGAATCATGAACTGAATTGTTCCCAACAGTTCAAGCTGCCACACATTCATTCAAGTGCAATGTCAAACCCTCCTCTGACTGGTGGTTTAGTGAGATAGTAATGATCTCTGTTTGTGGCTCTGTGGATTGTAATAAAGGAAGTTTGCATGTGTCTGACAAGTCTCTTTGCCGTGTTGTGTTGTGATAAATATAATGCTAGTGGAGGGAAGGCAGGAAGCAGGACTGAGGACTAGAGTCAGGTCACAGCCTCAATATTGTCATGGTGTGGAGAGAATATACAACATACATGGAAAGCACACGTTCCGTGATGGAGGCTAACAAGAGTAAGTCAACTGCTTTGTCTGTTCTGTTTAATTATCTATTAAAATACTATTAAACATGACCAAGTACAATATGAATGTGTTAGCTCGTTGCTCTGCTTCGTCAGCTCTTCACTGATACCCAAACAAATACTAACAATAACATTTGATTTTGACTCAACATTTATGTTAGGAACAGTAGGCGTTCTGATATTGAGAGGTTTAAGAGAGAAAAAAATATCAGTTATTAGCAGAGTTGCATGTTCAAGCTAATATGTAGATACAGTCGTGACGGTTTCAGTTTATTAGAGCATCACTGATAAATTGCTGAGTTGATGGTTTATTCGTTTAGGAGTCGCCACAGTTGAAATTACAACAGACCAGGATTACCACAGACGGGTCTGAGCACAGAGCTGGTAAAAGTTTCACTGAGAGCTGTCCACAGGGATAATTCTTTAAAAACAAATGCTGCGGAGGTTTTATGAAAAATATGTTGTGTGTTTATGAAAAGAGCCCATGTTTTTTGATGGAGTCTCCATTAAAAAAAAATAATAATAATTCTTCCAAATTTGTCTCAGTCAGAACAAGTTCCACTTCCTCTATCCTTTAACTCCTGATTTGACTCATTAGTAAAGAAATTAATCGAGAAAAAAACACCTCACTAGAATGAGTCATTTTACTGTAAATCTGCCTCGAAATGTTCCAACAGTCATGTGACACAGCAGCTGCGCTCTCCTCTGGATCTCTGCTGTGCCCTCACTTCCTGGTGGGGATGAATATTGTGTTGGGTTTACTTCCCTCTGGGTGTGTTGTGCTGCCCATTAGTGTTGAATCAGGGCATTGCAACGAAAGTCCCATATAAAGGTGATTTTGCTGTTGAGGCTGTGATACCGTGAGGTCGATCTGCAGCTGAAACGCACAGCAAACACAACAACGCAACAAAATCCTTTGCTTTCATTTATAGTTTTCACAGAGTTGGGAATCAAACCATAAATCATCGAGCCTTATCGAGCCTTGTCATAAGAGTTTGATAATGACATCTTCAGAATCAATTCCTATTATATCAGTTTAATAGCAGTAGCACAGCATCGATTCCACCAGGATTGTCCTCTGACATGTTTAATACCTGCTGAAGCCTCCTGGGGAACAGCCTCAGTGACACTGTCCGGTGGCTCTTACTCACTGGTGCCTCTCTTGGTGTAAATAACTGCAGCTATATTTAAGGTCTGGTCTGTCTCCTCCACACTGCAGCATTATTTATAATTCCCCCCCCCCCCCCACACACACACACACTCCAGGACACAGGGTCGATTTCAATCTGTTTCACTCTGTTGTTTATGATGCTGGCCAAATGGGTTTAGAGGCAATTTCTACTAAAGCAAAAAAAAAAAAAAAGCATCTCTATTTTCTACATGTGTACTTTCACATAAAGGTCTGTAAAACCGCTGAGGAGCCTTTGGCTTGAATTAAAGCAGTGAAGCTGACAGGAGATGAATGTCCTGGGCTGCAGCACAGGCTCGTTGATGGAGTTAGTCTTTAGTTCTCTCAGGTTTCTGTGACATCTGTCCTGTGTCCCCAGCCCAGATGTTACTGTTGTGATCACTCTCTCTCTCTCACACACACACACACACACACACACACACAGACAGACACGTAGGACCAACACACACTTCCCTGCGTCTCTGGTAACTGGACCGCAGAGGTGGGGTGGAGGGCTGTGACAGAAATAAACACGTGATGACGCCCCTGCCACTGTTCAGCCCCAACCTTCTGAGATTCACACACACACACACGCTGATCCTACACACACCTCACTTTCTACCTTTGCTCGCTGCCGTCGGGGGAATCGGCAGGTTTAGGGTCGAGACATGGCGGGGCTGCTGTGTGGGACCAAGAGAAAGAAGCAAGGTAATGTGGCTTTTCAGAATGTTCGGCTTTGAGGAACTTGGACGTTGGAAATAGGATCTGTTACCTTCAAAATGGGTTGTTACTTGTTGTGAGCGGTCAACAAGTTGCATTCACTGTCATGGTTAAAGTTAATTTTTTTTTTTTTAGAACTGACTTTGGTTGTTTTACAAAGGATAGCTTTTAGATTTCTTTTTGATTTCTGGGCTCGAGACCGAAAAGGATTCTGATTTCCTAATCATTCTGCAGATTTGAGTATGTGCTGAAGCTCTGTCCAGCTCAGTGCGATGCTGCAGTGATCCAGTCAGATGTACTCAGAGGGAGGAAGCAGCACAATTAGGATGAAATGGCTCTGTAATTAGAAAGCTAACTGCTGATCTTACGTGCGATCCAGGGCTCGGGTCTGCTCCCAGCTCGTAAGAGAAGCCTGAATCAGATAATAACTGGGGTGCAACTCTCTGGACGGGCTTTGAAGTCTGGGCGGTACGTAAACACGCTGCTCTGGACCCTCTTTCATTTTATTCTCAGATGATTTGACATGTTCTGATTTGAATGAAGGCAGCATTTTTCGTCTTCATTGTATAAATAGCAGGCTCAGTGACACATGTGAGACCATTGATTGTGCTGCAGCCTGTTGGAGGTCTTACAAACTCAAATGGTGGATGATAAAAGCAACGTGGCCATTAAGGGGAGGAAAGGCTTTAAATCCCAGGAGTGTCTCTGCAGCCAGAAGTAAAAGCATCTCAGCAGAAATTGACTTTCTGTGTCTCGCCTCTTTTTTTTTAATCAGTGTTAATGGCCCACTTTCAGACTGAGTCAAGCTTCCAAGGATATTCTAGCGTGGGGGTAAGTGATTAGTGAGCATATTGTGGGCTGGCGCTGAGATGTGTCCCCACTGCTGTCCCCAAGATCCAGTCGGCAGAGAGGAAAGAGGTTCCCACGGCGGGAGACGTGAGGAAGTGACAGAGGCTCAGCATCAACCGCTAGATAAGCTTATCCACCACTGCACCCGTCCCAGCGTTTCCTATTATTTCGCCTGGGTCAATACACCGTCAACAATATGTCTCAGCCCATATTCTTTGGGATGTAATTTAAAGGTTAAATTACATTTTAATGTGTCTATTGAGGATTGACACAGTGTTTTCCAAGCCGGCCCAGCCACCCTGCTCACCGCCCCAATGAAACCAGGAATCAGAAAATAAATCAAATGTTTCATTGCTGATTTTTTTTTTTTTGTTTGTTGCTTGTTGAGCAGTTTTCTGAAAGTTTCATGTTTGCGTGTTTCCGTCTGTCCAGTGAGTGATCTCCATGAGGAGGGAAAGAACGCCATCAACGCCCCGATGCTTCCAGCGGGGACCGACATCCATCCAGAGGACACGCTGCTGGGTACAGACACGCACTAAAACATCACTATCACCCGATGGTGTAAAAATAAACGTTTCTTTGATCATGATTGGACATTGTGTTGCCCTTCAAATTTCTACTGGTCAAAGCTGTGATTCTGAGATATCAGCGAGGTCACCGAGGGGAATAGCAATGTAACACGTTGCCTAATGAGACTGCGACTAGAAAGGAGCAGGAAATGAAAGTGGGTGGGGGCTGTGTTCTGCCACCATTTGTGACGTATGTCTACGTGGAGTTTCACGTTGTCTTTGTTGTCTTCTTCAGAGGAAAACGCTGAGAGGATCATGTTAGATCCAGCATCGAGGGAAAATCTGAAATTTAAAGATCTGCTGAAGGTAGTCGCACAAACACCACGAGTCTGCATAATCAAGACATGAAGGAATGTGTGCACATGCCGAAGAGGCGTCACTGCATCTGCATCTGTCCAGGTCCTGATTGACTGGATCAACAGTGAGCTGGAGGAAGACAGGATCATAGTCAAAGACCTGGAGGAGGACTGCTACGATGGACAAGTGCTGCAGAAGTTGTTTGGTGAGAACATACGCATTTTCCATATTAGTATAATGTCAGCATAGTACTGCTGACATTAAAAAGCAATCAAACAGTATTACAAGCTGTGCATCAGACACTGTATCTTTTAATAATGGAATTGCACCAGTAATTTTCTACCAACTGGTCTTGAAATGTAATCAAACTTGATGACAAAAAAAAAAGCAACTGTGATCAGAGCCCTCGACAGAGCTTCAGGGGCGTGTCTGTGATTAGTTATGATGTCGTATTTCCCACCTGGACTTTTTCATCCAGTGAAGGTGTCAATATATTTTATATTTGCCACCATCTTCACTTTAAGCTCCTCCTGATATCAAACTCCAGCTTGATATGACAGATGAAAATAGCTCACTTCATTCCATAAGATTCAATTAAAATCCTGTTGTTTTTTGTGTCCACTATGATGGACGTGTGTACACCAGCTGCCTCACGATCACGGTTTGTGACAGGCTCCCCCTGCTGGCGGTTGTGTGTTATAGGAGGCTGACAGGTTCACATGTCGAGATTCATTTGTTGAATTGGCACCAACAGTGTCATGTTTTCTCCAGGCTTGACAAAAGAATCTAACAGATTAATATAGAATTTAATCATCGATAATATTAGTAACAATAAAAATACCATAGTATAATAGTTACAATTACTGATTAAAATGATATTTTAAAATTGTATCTGTGCACTCAGCAGAACTCTGTGTTCTTTGGTTTCCTATTTATACATTTTATATATCATACACATTCACATTCAGACTCGTTTCTTTCTCCACCTATTTTTTTTTTGTCTTCAAAGAGAAAACCCAGGCACTCAAAATTCCTCTTCACCTCACGCTCTTATCTCCACAATCCACCTTATCACTACTACAGCCTGATTACATTTTTTTAAGTAGGAATCAAATATAAAATGTGTTTCTGTCAAAACCGGTTGTTGTTATATAGTTTAAATGTTTATTAAATGTTTAATAAATGGTGTGTTTTTTTTTTTCAGGTTCCACACTCCTTAAACACTTTTGCACCTTATGTAATCTCACTGTTTCTTTTTTAAAACAGTGCTGCTGCCACTGCCTTTAAAATAATAATAATAATAACAACACTTGAACTCACGCAGTTGAGATGAGCCTCTTAGTTTTCCTAATGTTGAGGTGATTTGAAGATTTTTTATGACTCTCCTTGAAATATCTTCCAAGCATCTGCAGCTTCCTGATTCAGAGTAGCTTTTCTCATGTTTAGTGGCGCTCAAAAAAGTGCTGCTGCATGATGCCGCCTGCAGTTATTCATGATCTTTTTTGGATCTGTGTTTCCCTCTGGACGACAGAGAAGCTGTCGGGCAGGAAGCTGAACGTGGCAGAGGTGACCCAGTCAGAGATCGGCCAGAAGCAGAAGCTGCAGACGGTTCTGGAGGCCGTGAACGACCTGCTGAGGCCTCACGGCTGGACCAGCGAGTGGAGTGTGGACTGTGAGTACAGGCTAAATATAGAACGGCACTTCAGGCACATTGGTGAAATCCCAAGAGGCAGATTAATGACAGAATCATCTGAATTAGGGAAATCAGAGGATTAAATGTCTTGACACCTAATCCTTTAGTATCCTGACTTTATCTGTAAAATGTTGGAATATCCCTCTATAGCATTACTGAATCCTTATTTGTCTCTAGAAATCTCTACAAACACATTAGTTGCTTTTTTTATTTTACCTCTTTAAAAGCACCAGCTGTTTCCTTTCACCTTAGAAAACGTCTGACAGCATGACGTGACGTGTCTGTGCAGTAGCGCTGACACTGCGATTTGACTGTTGCAGCGATCCACTCAAAGAACCTGGTGGCCATCGTCCATCTGCTGGTGGCCCTGGCGATGCACTTCCAGGCCCCCATCAGACTGCCCGAGCACGTCTCTGTACAGGTGGTGGTGGTCAAGGTAGAGTGACCAGTCAACCTCAGGCGGATGTTTTAGTCATTATTCAACCTGTATTTCTCCAGGGGAAGCTACATTCATAACGCAGAGGGCCCTGGCTATTTGTTTCAAGTATATGTGACCAAAACAAAATGTGCATCAGCAACTTGAGCTGCTCTCGCCCGTCCCCTTTACTTTTGATTTGAGCAGAAGCGAGAGGGCATCCTGCAAACTGCTCTAGTGACCAAAGATCTGACGAGCACCACAGAGTAAGAGCCCTTTCATTTATACACGGCCCTGCTGTGTCACACAGCCTGGACAGTTCAATGAGTGGGATTCTCTCTGTGTTGCAGAATGATGATGGGAAGACTTGGTGAGTTGATCCTTTTCATGGTATCAGTTGATAACCGTGTCCCTTTAGAATGAGTCTTTCTCTGCTCGACCGAATGGTTCAACATTTGCAAAAATAAATTAAAAGGGGGGGGGGGGGGGTTCTTTAGCTGCCTGTAGAGGGGGGGGGGGGGGTTTCTTTAGCTGCCTGTAGAAGTGTCTCACATCTTTGAATCCTGCTGTGCGACAGAGAGGGATGCGTTTGACACCCTGCTGGATCACGCTCCTGACAAGCTCAACGTTGTAAAAACGGTACATCCAATATACTTCCCTTCTTTGGAGTTTAGGTAAAAACCCCTGGAAATGTGAGATTTTATATAATTATTACTTTTCATCTTTTTAAACAGTCACTCATCACCTTTGTGAACAAACACTTGAACAAGCTGAACCTGGAAGTGACTGAGCTGGAATCTCAGGTATGAGATGAAAGGTTTTTATTTGAAGTACTCTCACCAGGAGATCTGCTGAGATATTGAAGTGTGTGTGTGTGTGTGTGTGTGTGTGTGTGTGTGTGTGTGTAGTTTGCTGATGGCGTGTACCTGATACTGCTGATGGGCTTGCTGGAAGACTACTTCGTCCCTCTGTATAACTTCTTCCTCACCCCTGAGAGCTTCGAGCAGAAGGTGAGTTCACCCTTGATGAGGACAGGACAAACGCTTTGATTCTAACTGATGTGTTGAAACACACAGCGTCTTAATCCTCAGCCTTGTTTCCCCTCAGGTTCACAACGTGTCCTTTGCCTTTGAGCTGATGCAGGACGGAGGCCTGAAGAAACCCAAAGCCAGAGCAGAAGGTAATTTCCCAACAGAAATACATCACACTAAGACAAGGTCAAATAAGACATAAGTAGAGTTAATTTCCTGGAGATTCCATGTATGCCCATTTTCTATTTCATAGTGCCTTTATTTATTGCATGCGCTCTGCTTCGTCTCACTTTCTGTTTTACAGATGTTGTCAACCTGAACCTCAAGTCCACCCTTAGAGTTCTGTACAACCTGTTCACCAACTACAAGAACTCTGAGTGAACTCCTCCTCCTCCTCCTCCTCCTCTGCGGCTACGACCCTGAACACTGTGCTGGTATTATATGTGTTACAGTCTGGACACTGGAGGCCGACTGGGACTGAAGTTACACATGTGTGACTCCTAAAGACACAGGCTCAGCCTGAGAAGGGCTCTGAATGTTTTATATCTTCCCTCATCTTTCTTCTGTCCTTTACTGCGGCACAGGAAACTGCAACCTGTATCCCTGCCTTTGAATACACAGCCATCACAGTAGACATGTACATGCTGTTACACCTGAGCAAAATTTGCATCAATTATACAGATATACATATTCTTCAGATGATTTAAGGAAGATTTTGTTATATATTATATTATGTCCAATAAAGCTTGATATAACATTTGTCTCTGAAGTCCACATCCAATTCCTCCAGGTTTCGTGGTCATGTCAGACAAAGGCCAGGTTTTGTCTTTGAAGCATTGGCCATCTTGCAGAGCTGCATCATGGGAAATCACAGGGTTTGGGCTGATTTCAACACATGCAATTGATACAGAGAGACTGAGAATGAAAGGCAGACACGTGTTTCACTCCTAGCAGCAGGAACCAAACGCTCGCAGTGTCCCTCCCACGGTCCACACTGTGAGACAGTTATCGGCTGGGAGCTCGGCCGTTCAACATGTAAGAGTCAAGAAATAGAGCATGAACCACAAGCATAATAAACACCTGAAAGTGTTGTTATTATTATTGGCACAGCTCTTTTCATTTCACACCAGATTCCTGAGCCAGAGAAAGGCACAGCTGATGCAAGTCCCTCTCACCGTGTCTCCGTGACCTCAGTGGCTGACACGTCACCGGATTTTTCAAACAATACATTTGGGCCCAAAGAGTCCTTCTCCTGGTCCCCCTGACAAATGCTTATTATCGGAGTCTCGAGCGCGTCACACAGCACCAACGCTCTGCTGCGAAGCCGGTATCAGGCAGAGGAAGTGGTACCTTCTTCTTCTCTGCCACATCCTCTTATTTCAGCTTCCTTTTCGACCCATGTGACTTGCCATCAAAGTTGTGCACGGTTTGAAATGGAGCGCCTTTCATATCGGCGTGTTGACACTTTGTGGATTTGACATCAGTTACGGATCTCCAGTCACCTGATTCCGTCAGAGAGCTGAAGGTAAGCTCATTCAAGCTCATTCGAACTGCATGTGTGACCTTGTTTTAAGTTCCTGTCAGCTCCAGGAAAAGGAAGCCACACGCACATAAAACAGACTGAGGGAGAGGAGGGAAAATCGTTTTTGTCTCCTCTATATCCAGTTTGACACTCTTCACCGTAGATCGCGCGATTAAAAAATGTTCAGCAGGCTGCTGAGGTGCAGCCCATTGGAATCTCCGGGGCTCTGCAGTGCTCTGCTGAATATTGGTGCTGAGTGAAAACAAAGAGAAACCAAAGTGAAGAAACGAAACAGCCTTTGATCTCAGTGCCTTTCAGTCAATTTCTCTGTTGATTTGCAGGAACCTAAAAATGTCCTCAGTCCTTTCAAACCACGCTGCAGAAACTGCTTTGAGTTATATCTGGACAAGGCTCCAGACTCGCCCTCTCAGTGTCTAAAATTGGACGAACAAGACTTCCTTGTCAGTGCTTCCGCCTCTGGGCGGTGTGTCCCGCCGAGAGAGAGAAACGCAGACTTTATTGCCCCCAAGGGTTACGACAGGGCATCTCTTCATCCTGCAGTGGTTTAAACTGAAGCATCGCTGACCCCCCCTGCAACCTCGTCTCCAGGAGGACTGATGGAGGCGGACATCTTTGAGAGTTACAGGGAGGAGCCTGCAGTGGACGCTCAGTATTTCCAGGGTGTGTATGCGTTTCGTGAATATCTCATCACAGCTTTCTTCTGTGAAATCAATCTATTTTAACGCCACAGCAAATCACACAATTATGAAGTGGACAATTGAACTAGGAGAAGCTGTCAACCTGGTGTGTTACTCTGGAGTCCGATCGTTTCTCTGACACCACACTGACATGTTGCAAGTTGTTGTGGTTACAGCCCGTGAACATCTGCATTCAGCGTGTGTGTTTCCGCGAACCTTGTGAATCGAAATAGCTTTTGTTTTCTTCCCACTTCCTGAGGGAGAAATTGCCGCTTGATCAAATGCTCAGTTCTGCATTTTGAGGCAGCAGCAGGCCGTTCGCTCTGGGGTGAGCAGAGACGCCTGAGTGCTGCATGTGGAAGTTAAATAGAGCTGGAAGTTTGGAATCAAAACCGAACGCTGAGGACAGCCTTGGTAGTGCACGGTGAGGTTGTACAAGTATGTCATCTTTCTATGTAGTGATTATAAATGGTCAAATAAACGTATTATATGAATAAATGCATATTGTTATTATATACATCAAGTTCAAATTAAATCAATTAAGTAGAGTCATATTTATTTCAGTTATGGCGGAGAATTTAAAAACATGATGACAAATACAATTCAAACACAGTGTAAATGTAAAGTAAATCTGTACAGTAACCAAGGAGTATCGTCCCCGATGAGATAAGGCTCATAAGGCTGTTTATCTTCACACAGGAGAGAAGAGGAAGGTCATTCAGCCAACGTCTTTAAAAGACCCCAAACTTGGGGAGCTGAAGGAGGTAAGAGATGACTCCCTGTGATCTGCAGACAGACACCCTTCTCTCTGTCCTCCGTTGGACATTTACTGTGACACACATCCAGCCCTTCCTGCACGTCTTTAGTGAGCTGAAAAATCACATGTATGTGTGTGCAGGGAGGAGCATGAATAATATCTGATGTGGGTGGGGGGATAATTGTCAGAGGTGATGGGAGACAGATGAGAAGGCTGGATCGGACTTTGACTGGAAAGGATAGCAGCTCAAGTGTTTTGTGTGAGTAGCAAAGGATGAGTAAATAACCCAATATAAGCCTGACAGGTACAATATGTAGATTTGGGAGGAACAACACCAATAAAATACAATTATTTCTTTATTTTGGGGGAAGCACTCAGTGTCATCACTGAAAATAGATCAGAAATGAGGGCATCTGCTGCTTGGGAACAGAGGATGTACGAGAGGGGATGGGAGTGTCTGACGGATCTGGCTGTGTGATGAATTGTGTCCCGTTAGGTTTTAGTTGATTGGATCAATAGGACTTTGAAACCAGAGCACATCGTGGTTCAGAGTCTGCAGGAGGATCTGTACGACGGACTGGTGCTCCATCATCTGCTGTGTGAGTTCATGCACGTTAACATCACGTTTAACACTAACACATTTTTCTCTTCTGAATTCGAACATTCAAAAGCATCACTAAGCATTTCCCATTGAGCGCTCCTTAACGCTGTCAGCTCAAATGTCTGACCTTAGACATAACCATTTCCTGGTTTGTCCAGCCACGCTGGCCGGCGTGCATCTGCCCGTGGAGGAGCTAGCGTTGAACAGCGCCGCTCAGATACGCAAGCTGGAGGTGATCCTGGAGGAGCTGGACAGGAGACTGGGCCCGCAGGACGGCAGCCAGAGCAAATGGAACATCCAACGTGAGTCAGAGAAAATTTCACTGGCCTCCACCAGCAGAGCAACAAGTGAACAGATGTTCCGTCCTGGCAGCGCTCTCTCGATATTGTGTGCATTTCAACAATTCATTTCCAACAATTTGGACCTTTGGTTTTATTTTGGAACAAAAACAGACCTCTTGAATCTGAGCAGCTGGAACACACTATTGATTGTAATGAAGTAAATGTCTTTACTTTTGAAATTGCATCACTCTTAGTGGATGGAAAACAGAGGTTCAAACCACATGATTTCGGGCTGTGCTTGTGAGATTGCAAAAATGCTTTTTTCATATTCTGCAGTATGTAGGTTTCATCATATTGATCCGGTTGAACCCATGAACCCAGTGCAGTTCCATTAACAAGGAACATCAACAGTGAGAGTTGATCGTGTGTGAAATGTGTCAGAAATAAATAAAAGAGAACTCTACTACGTGTATGTGTGGAGCTTTGATCGCTCCAAACGCTGCCATTTATAATAAGAAGTGGAATATAGAGGCACTGGAAAATGCTGTGGCTCCGGATTTGGAGACAGTCGACGGCAGTGTCTGATAGAGATAAAGGGAATCAATTTTTACCATCAATAATATTCAAAAAACAAAAGTTTGATTTTTTACAATTGAATGAAAATCCTGACGATAAATCAGTGTGTGTGTGTGTGTGTGTGTGTGGTCTCTGTTGTTCGTCTGTCAGTCATCCACAACAAAGACCTTCTGGCTACGATTCATTTGCTGGTCGCCATGGTCAGGTGTTTCCAGCCTGAACTGGATTTGCCACCAAATGTGAAGGTTGAGGTCGTGTCACTGGAAGTGAGTTTCAGCACGAGCTGCAGCGCTTTTTGTCTTTCCTGCGCCACGTCACGAGTCAGTGTGGAGTAAACTTTCATTTCCCTGCAGGTCACCAGTGGTGGAATTAAGTCCAAAGTACAGACGGAAGTCTTGACAGAGGATCGGCCGGAGTAAGTCGATTTCTAACCTGTGAGAGTCTGTGGATGAGGAGAAAACCAGCTCGACTCATGTTTGTTTGGCTTCTTCAACAGCGGTGCAGGCTCCCTCAGCAATGCTGCCAGTGAGTAAGGGTGGCTCCAAGCGGCGTCTGAGCCGACGGTGACCTAACACGCCTCTCTGTCTGCTCTCCCAGGGGACGACCCCATTGAACAACTGCTGAAGCTGGAGGCTCACAAGGTCAACACGGTGAAGAAGGTATAACAGTGAGAGGAGAAGTGCTGAAGGAGTTTAAGATTCCGGTTTGAAGCCATTTTTCAAAATTAACTGAAGGTGTCAATGGAATTCAACTGGTCTCAGTATAAACGTCAGTTGTTAGCATCAAAATAGACTGTTGATTTTTGATAATTAACTTGGTCCGTTATTAAAGTTCATCAAATTTCAGGTGGTTGTCTGATGCTTCAAATCATCAAAATAAGATCGAGGTGCATTTCAAACCATCCGAGCTCCTGCTTTGTTTGATTTCTTCTGTTTTCAGGCCATTTTACACTTCGTCAACCAGACCATGTCGTCGATGGGCCTGCAGGTCACCGACATGGACAAACAGGTCCTCAGAAAAGCAGCAGCTGAAAAACCAAAAATAACAAACCACTTCCCCTGAGAGGATTTCAGCCCCTGTGCTCTTCTGTGCAGTTTGCCGACGGCGTCATCCTGCTGCTGCTGATTGGACAGTTAGAGGGCTTCTTCATCCCACTCTGTGACTTCAACCTGACCCCTGTCAGTCACTCGGAAATGGTACACACACACACACACACACACTCGCTGATATTTTATGAAAGTGCAGACATGACACATTTTTCAGAGTTCTACTGGATAATGAGCCACAGAACTCAAACCAGATCCATTACTGTCGAGCTGGAACAGAAGATCCGTTTAGTCACCATAAAGGCCGAGATCTACTAACCAGAATAAATACTAAAGAATCTCCGATTCGCCTTTTCATTGGGGGAGTAAAATCCAGTGAGCTCTGGGAATTGTTGAACCCTTTTCGAGTTAGGGGAGAAGAAATAACTTGACAATTACATTCAATTTTATGATAAAATTCATTCAGCACTCAGCACATTATCTGAGTTGGTGATTCTGTCTCTGATCTCCAGCTTCACAATGTGACCTTGGCCCTGGTCCTCCTGAATGACACAGGCCTGCAGCTGTCCAGTGTTGAGCCACAAGGTGAGAACGTTCACACAACACACACACACACACACACACACACACACACTCTCAGATGACTTGACGAGGACGAGGAAACCAAAACAGACAGTCTGAGTAAAATGACTGTCTCGAGACGACCGCGTCAACCTAATTCAGATGAGATCTTCTATCGGGAGCATCTGTCTGTGCGTCAGGTGAGGGGGCGGGGGCGGGGGGTCGCTCTGGTAGTTGGCCTTAATCTCAGCGCCTCTTGCTTGCGGAATATGAACGAGTGCGTTGTGTGTCACGGCGCGTATCCCCGCTCATGATTGGCTGAGTCATCATCTTTCATTTAGAAGAGCAGCGATGTCGGTCCCAAGGGGGACACTGTCAGCGTGGCGCCTGCAATCTCAGCATATACTATCTACCGCCTGTGTGTGTGTCTGTATTCATGAGCACTTGAGTTCTCAGGAATAGACTGATTGTGTCAGTGCAGTGAAATGTTCACATTCGAGAATGAGAGCGTTTCACAATTCTGCCTGAAGAATGAAGACACCTGAACAAACTCAGACCTGCAAAATCTAAAAAAATAAAATAAAATAAAAAATTAACAAACACTTTTGAATAAAAATACTCATTTATTTTGTCTTTTGTGAAGAACCTGGTGTTCCATGTTGCTCTGCTTCTCTCAGCATACATAAACAAATTCATTACAATGCTCAATTATTAGTTGTTTTGACAGTCACTAAATTCAATCAGTTTAGTGAGTAATACGTCTGTGGAGATTCTCATTCATCCGGGTCATAGTATCAGGTGATCATTTAGTCGAGGCAACTGGACTTCTTTCTTTGTTGAAGACATTTCGTCCTTCATCCGAAGGGCATCTTCAGTAGAATATAGGAGATATATCTCTGGATGTAGGTGGAGCTGTGAGTATCAGCCATTCCCCTCGTTATGCGACTATAAGTCACATGAGTGGGCCATTAACACATGTGGTGTGGTGTGGTGGGGTGTGGACCACTCCTCTCATGACTCATTCACCTGTGCCAATGTGTGAAAGACTGGGGGTGAATGGATCCTCATGCTCACAGTGTCCAGAGGATGTTAGCTGCTGTGTAGTAGATGAGCAGCTAAACTTCCTGGGATGAGATCTCAAGGCAGGGTGGTATGTAGTTGACAGACGGTGACGCAGTCCTCCTCCTCTGTTCAGTGTTGGCCTTTCCAAGTGAGTGTAGATGGCCTCCTTTACTCCTCTCTCAAACCACCTATCCTCCTTGTCCAGGATGTGAACATCAGAGTCCTTAAAAGAGTGTCCCTTTTCCTTTGTTTGTATATAAACCGCTGACTGTGGTCCTGTTGTTGCATGTCTTCTGTGTTGGTACATGCGTTTGTGGAGTGGTTGTGTGGTTTCACCAATGTACAGATCCGGGCATTCTTCACTGCACTGTACTGCATAGACCACATTGTTGAGTTTTTCTTTTGGAGTTATGTCTTTGGGGTGAACCAGTCTCTGCCTGAGGGTGTTTCCTGGTTTGAAATGCACCGGGATGTCGTGTTTGTTGAATATTCTCCTCAGTTTCTCAGATAATCTGGATACATATGGAACTGTCATGTGTCTTCTTCTGTCCTCTCTATCGGTGCTGGTTGGATTTTCTTTCTTCTGTCCATTCTTTGTTTTGACAAAGAATGGACAGTTGGGGTAGCCACAAGTTTTTAGTGCCTGCTTGATGTGGGTGTGTTCCTTTTTCTTCCCTTCTGCTTGGGATGGGATATTTTCTGCTCTGTGTTGTAGGGTCCTGATTACGCTGAGTTTGTGTTCCAAGGGGTGGTGGGAGTCAAAGAGTAGATATTGGTCTGTGTGTTTGGGTTTCCTGTAAACATCTTTGATTATTGTCCCATCCTCTTCTGCAATTACCTTGCAGTCCAGGAAAGGTAGTTTTCTGTCTGCCATGTCCTCCCTGGTGAACTTGATGGAGTTGTTGATGGAGTTGATGTGTTTGGTGAAAGCCTCCACCTCTCGGTTTCTGATCTTGCACCATGGGTCGTCCACATATCTAAACCAGTGACTGGGTGTTGTTCCTTTGAAAGAGGCCAAAGCTTGGGTTTCCACCTCCTCCATGTAGAGGTTGGCCACAATTGGTGACACAGGTGAGCCCATGGCGCAGCCATGTTTCTGTCTATAGAAGTCTCTGTTGTATTTGAAATAAGTGGTGGTGAGGCAAAGTTCCAGAAGTGTGCAGATCTGGTCCAAGGTGAGGTCTGTGCTGGTGTCCAAGGTGCTATCCTGTAGTAATCTGTTTCAGACTGTCTCAATGGCCTCTGTTGTGGGGATGCAAGTGAATAAGGAGGTGACATCATACGACACCATGGTCTCATCTGGATGTAGTTTCAAATTTTTTATTTTGTTAGTGAAATCCGTGGAGTTGTGGATGTGATGTGGGGTGCTTCCTACCAGGGGTCCTAGAATTGTTGCCAGGAGTTTGGCAATGTTGTATGTGGAGAAACCACACAACCACTCAACAAACGCATGTACCAACACAGAAGACATGCAACAACAGGACCGCAGTCAGCGGTTTACATACACACAAAGGAAAAGGGACACTCTTTTAAGGACTCTGATGTTCACATCCTGGACAAGGAGGATAGGTGGTTTGAGAGAGGAGTAAAGGAGGCCA